>VXAC01003383.1:376658-615570 GCA_013399225.1 Rhipidura dahli
ATGATTTTTTAAAAAGGGAAACAAAAAAAAAAAAAAAAAAAAAAGAGAAAAATTCTAAGTGCCATTGTTTTGTATATTGTTTGTGTGACATCTTTTACCCATTTCTGAGGCAGCATCCCCAGGACAGGCCAACGCGCTTGAGACAAGGACAGGAAAGATGCACACTGTGGGAATAAAAAGCACAAAGAAGAAGCATCCATGGGCTCTTACCTACACAGCTGTAGCGGCCACTGGTGTATTTTAGTTCATAACCAAGCTGGCACTTGCAGTAGAAGCTTCCAAATGTGTTGACACATCTGCGGTTGTAAGAGCAGACAGCTTTGCCAGTGGAGCATTCATCAATGTCTACAGCAGGAGAAGGATGCTGGTCAGATCCATGAGAAGGTAAAATGGGAAAGAAAGAACTTGCTGGGATTTGCATGGGAATGGTTTGGGTTCTATCTCAAATAAGCTTAATACGTAAATCCTATAATTTCACGCTTGGTGATGGCTTTCGCATGTGTTCTTATTAGTGAAGCAGTAAAACATGAACTATCTTTAGGGAAGAACACAGTACCATGTATTATAAGCAATGCTTTCTTCATCGCAGGAAACTCACAGGTAATGTTGAGGTTTCTGGAGAAAAATTGAGAAGTTTTTATTGTGGGTCATCACAATAAAAGAAAGCCCAATCCAAACAAAATGCCTAAATCCTATAACACATTATGTCATCAGGGCAGCTTCCTGCAGGCAAAGCACTCTATTTAATGGCCTCATAGCAATAGGCAGAAACTGAATCTGTTGATGACTCTAAATCATGTCAGAACTTTGAATTATGTATTGGGGATGAGACTTATCCGAAGAATTACATGGCCAATATTACAAGAAAAATTACTTTTAAATAAGCATGAAAACTTTACATCACACTGGGAATAACATGAAGCATTATTTAAGCCAGCAAGGAGGGTTATGTACTTCCTAACCTTTCCCCAGAATCTTATTGCTTTCGGGATCCTGCAGAAAAGAAGCTGATAGTGAGCTCTCTAACCATACCAATGCATGTCCTTCCATTTGATCCCAGCTGAAGGCCACCTGATGGACAGAGACATTGCACCTGCCCTTTGACTTCTTCACATCCATATTGGCAATTCACCATGGCACATGTCCTAGAACCTGAAGATAGTATTTCAGATAACAAGAGAGCAAAATTCTAAGCTGGAATCACACACTTAATTTTAAGTAGATATGGATGAGCACAGAAATGAATCACAACAACAAAATTCCATTAATTATAAATAAAGTTGTTTATACATTAACATATCAAAAATTTGGGAAGCTATGAGATATTTTCTACAAACAAAACTCTGTCACTGAAAAACTAGAAGCTTCCTCAGGTCTAAAAAATCAGGTTGGCTAAAAAAGCAGGATGCTTTCCATTTTACACTGGTAAAATGACAAAGAAGATAGAAATACGTATTTTTACAACATAAGCCTTAGATCACACAAAAAATGTTTGCATGAACAGTTTTCATCACCTGTGGAAAGCATATCAACACAGATAAAATAAATCAGTTGTGGAGCACAGGAAGGTAAAGCAAGGAATAATGGCATGAGTCAGCACAGCAAAAAGTAATCTGTATTGGTGCTTTGCTTGAATACATTCAGTCATCCTTATTCCACAGATGAACTGGCAGGACTATACACCGAGATCATACTAGCTGTTCCTCATCTGAAGAAACACTATCAGAGACTTTTACTTCTATCAGGACAAAATCACCCCTTAACACCAAAATATAATTATGACCTGTTCACTTTACCCAGGAACTACCAAATAGGAAGCCTCTTTCAACTGTGACAGTACCAGAGAGCTGGGGCAAAGACCCTATCCTGAATAAACTAAATCTATTCATCACAAGAAGAAAATCTGCTGGGATTAAATGTGATTAGATGATTTTGGTGTGCCTGGTCCATCAGCTTTGTTACTTACTTGCACATGTGCCATCTGGCATGAGCATGTATCCGTTGAGACAATAGCACTTGTAGCTGCCATGAGTGTTCATGCATCTGTGCTCACAGGGACGGGGCTTCAGTCCACATTCGTTCAGATCTGCAGAATTCATTGGAACTGAGTGAGTTCTGGGCTTTTGTACATCTATTCATGCATATAGGTGGATAATGGTGCCTAATGTGTTGAGTTCCCCAGAGTAAAATCGTCTGGATGGAAAATGAGCCAGCCCCTTGCAAGATGAGAGGTTAGCAGACCATCTGGCTGAAAGACTGCTAGTAAAACCAACATACACAGACTTCTACACTTGAAAAATTAATGCAAACTCTGGCCACATCTGGCAGCTTGTTAGGACGAAGTGGAGGGGTGGAGAGAACTGTAGCTAATCTCTTTTGGGGAATTATTTTTCTGGATTTCTCTGATTATAGCCCTCCAGTTGACCTCTGTACTGGAAAGGCAAAAACATGAGACTAAGAACAGCAAAACAGTTTGAGATAAAGTGAAACAAAGATTTTTACTTTAATTTTTCTGAGCTACACACTGGCACCAATGTTATCAGTAGCAGAAATGAAATACAATACATGATAATAATTATGTGACTTTAAAAGGACCAATCTCAAAATCCTGGGAATAAAACATCCTAAATCCTTCTCAAAATCCAGGATTTAAAGACTTTTCAGAAACTTAATCAAATTCCCAACATTTATATTTCACAGGGAGAAAATGAGAATTCTAAAATGTTTAATTGGTGTGGTATAGGGTGAGCAGTGCTAACCATGATATTTGGCCTATGACAAGGGGACAACAGCCGTGTTTTTGACTTCCATGAACTGACATCTCTACCTCCTGTAGTGATTTGTAAATAGACAGCACTCATTTATAGAATGCACCAGGATATGCAGCCTGTTCAATATGTGCTTAACAGCTGATATATGTGACCGATAACATAATTTCAGTAAAGATGCAGCTCTCCAGGCAAGCACTGAGCTTGTGCAGCTCCACTTCTAATGGGAGAAGCATCTGGTCTTGTGTCACACTCTGCAGATCACAGGAAAAAAACCTCCAGGCCATTCAAAGCACAAACATTGTGGAGGTACACAAGTGTTTGTTACAGCTCAGTCCAGGGAAGTGAGAGGGCTGCATTCTCTTATTTAAACACAGGGTCTGTTTGAAAAAGAACAACCTATCTGTTTGCAAATCACACTGGATTTTTGTGCTACTGTGACTCCACTAAATAACTAAGACTCTCTTAACAAAGAAACTATAGAGCAAACTGGAGAACAAAAGTTATTCCACTTATACAATACATTTTCAAAAGTGCTTATCTGCACCTATCTCTCACAATGCACAGATAGCATACACAGCTCCAAAAAAGAACCTATGGAGATAAGGCTAATTTAGCTCAGACTTGGTGGCAGACTAATACAGTCCCCTTATCTCTGTTATTTTAGTTAGCTCATGTTGAGCTTGCTCAGCAGGGCATTCTGCTGTGAGGACAGACCAAGGCTACATCTGCCAGTAAATTAAAAGTGGGCATTAGCACTCCTGGCTGATGGAACATGACCACCTGTATGGCTATACTGTTGAAACAAACAGCTCTTGGACACTTCTGGCCTGTGCCAGCCACCACTCCACTGAAAAAATCCTGGCCATGTTTCAGAAGGTAGAAAAATCCCAGGAGCTAACAGGGAATTTGCATGTGTAGGTCTGTGCAGTGCTTCCTCCAAGCCTCAGTCTCTGAACCTACTGAAGTGCACAGAACTGATCTGACTGCCCATGGAGAGCATGTCAAATGCACGTGGAGTTACCGCACAGAAAACACCTAAAAGCTGGGGGCTTCTCCATTGCCTTTTAGTGACATTTAAACTGCCAAATAATTTTTGAGATTAAACTTCTGGGTTTAGGGGCTGAAGTAGTAAGTGGTATCCATGTATCTGTTACATATAAGCACAGATGCTGCTTTCCTTTCCTCTCTAGTGGTTCTGAGGAATAAACTTCTTTCCCTGTAAGAAACATCAAAAGTACAAGAGACAGATTTTTCCAAAATACTTAATAGTGCATCTTTAGGGTGTATTATTTGAAAGACACTTTTTACTATTTTGTAATAAATGGGTTGTTTTGACTATAAAAAATGTGTGTTTAGCACATCAATGCAATAGTTTCAAGCAAAGTGTGCAGGAGCTTAGGAAGCTAGCAAGGACAGACCTAGTCATTTGTGTGGCCTTTATGTCATGCTTCCATCACAGCACCTACAGTTCACTCATCTGCACTGCAGTGGATGGCCTCTCTGTGCACACTGACCTCCTCCTTTCATCTGATCCTAAACAGGGGTCTCATATTTTGGAACAGGAGAGAAAAAGCTGAGTTCTTACCGATGTATTAAGTGAAATATTTTCATGTTGAATTCCAAGTTTATGGAGGGAAAACAGTGCATTTAAAATTTCTTAAAATGCAATGCTAAGGATTCCCAGAGGTGGTTCTCAGAAACACCATCAGCATATACAAACCACCCAGGCAGCTTGATAAATTACATGTCTAGCACACAATTGCATGTCTTTCTGATTAGAAGATTAGTTTAAATAGAAACATGGGTTGCTAGTTAAGAAAATAACATGAGTTGTGGAACTGACTTCTGTCTCTTCTGGTATTTTCCTATATAATCTTTCTGTGTCTTAATCCTCTGACTATAAACATGATAGTTTGCACTTGTCATTAGCCCAGAAGAGATACACCATATAGGTTCAAACTCTTCTTTGCTAAAGGAGGCTTAGTGCTTCCCTGGGATGCTTGAGATGCAAAAGCCTTAAATTCTTAAGTTCTTCTATGTAAACAAGAAAATATCCTGGCTTACTATTTTGGAAGAGGACACAATCCACCGTACAAGATAAGGAAACAGAAAACCAGCAGTCTCCTCTCTGAAGCATATGCACAAACCTTGATTACAGGTTTTGCCTGTGAATCCAGGGAAGCATTTGCATTTGTTTGGTCCCGTGCACTCGCCATACTTGCAACCATGTCCACAGGTAGCTGGTGGAGTCAGGCAGAGAAAGAAGAGAGGAAAAGAAGTTAGAAATATTCTATTGGAGAACTTTTTCCCTGCTTAGTTGCCTAAAAACATTTGTACAAGTTCAGCATCCTCCATACCTCTCCTAGTCTGAGCACGGTAACTACTGATTAGCACTTTATTTGGGCTTGAGAATAGTGGCACTAACAAAAATTACAAGAATTTGGTTTTTTCTGGGTTTATAAAGACAAAAGGTCTCTCCCTCCTATTTTTCTTTTTCTGCAATGCTTACAACTCACATTTAGTTTTGTACTCTTGCCCTTTTTCCTTTTTTTTAAGAAACCTATGTGGGATGCAGCTGGCCAACAGCTTGAATTGCTGTGCTTGGCATCTGGAGCAGAAAAGAGGTAACTGCACTCTCCTAGAGCCAAAGGAGACACATAATCCTACAGCAGTTTTATGGCCTTGGATCTCCTCAGTTACAGCTGAGGAACGTGTCTATCCCATGGTGGAACATCCAGAGCACATCTGTCATCAGGCAACTGTCCCTTCCATGCATCCCAGTAAGTATAATTGCATCAGGTTTACAATAATTTGAGAGGGCTACATTTAACCTGGATACACTAAAAAGCAACTCTAAGCCCTCTGGATCATCAATCAGAAATTAAATGCTGAGTTTTATAAGCCTCAAGGCTCCTGAAATCACCATGATTGTCAGCATGGGGGTTATTCAGGAAGAGCAAACCAAACATGCATTTAAATCAAGACTAGCTCTGGAGAAACAGTGAAAGAGTGTGCACCAGGATGGGAATCTCGATTACTTACGTAGTTAAGCTGATCTGCAAACTACAGGAAAGTTTAGTTAATTAATATTAACATTAATTTTTCTGACTTTGGTATCTTCCCTACATTAACAGATGCATTCAGATGTACTGAATGTACTAACTCTGCAGATTGAGGCATTTTTCAACACTTCTTCCATCCCTGATTGCAACGTGGCACACTGCAAGACCAGCTTGTTCCCCTGGGATCCCAAGGATTCCTGCTTGGGTTGTTCTCCCATGGGATGGACACATTCCTCTGCTATAACTGAGGAGATGCAAGACTGCCAAAGACCAGCCTGCAGTATTAAAGCACTGGAACAGAGAAAGATAACACATCTGGATTTACAATGCAGAATTACATTAGAGGTGGTTTAAAGTGATTTTCCAAAGATGTGTCTTCAAATTTTATGAAAACCTATTGCTATAAAACAAGACAACCTACTCCACTGGCTGATCAAATTTACCATTTGCCAGTTGTCTCTCCAGGTATAATTTGCATCAAAACTAAAGTGTGATTAACCAATGCAAGAAATACTACAATAAACCCCTTTTCCCTTTTTTTTAAAATGGCATATAATATATACAGAGCAGAGACATTTTATCATCTTTCACTTTTAGTATATGGGTTTTCAGCAATGAATAATCTTAAGTCTCTATACAAATTCACTACACATAAAAGGCCAAACTCTCTGGGACAACAGGTGCAACATCTGAAGAAAAATTCTAAAACATGTATTTTATGATTTCATTGTGTTTTGCCCAAATAAAATGGGACAGAGAGATTCCAAACTGCATTCTCCTTGGGATATGTAGACCTTTTGCAAATTAGAAGTGTCTTAAGAGCCATGGTCTCTTCATTAAGCAAATGATCCACAGACCAGAACTCTGGCTTGCTACCCAAGCTCAAGTCAGGGGCACTTACTGCTTGAGTTTTATTTATACTTTTAGAAAGTTAATACCTTCTGGTTCTCAGAGGTTATGTATTCTGAAGATAAAGGATACCAACTGATATGAAATCATTTTAGGGCTCTTTATATAGCATTGGAAAACACTGCATTTGTTGTATGTACTCAACAGCTGTAATAGTATAGCCACAGACCAGGGCTGTGCAGGGGGTTAGAACAGATGGTGCCTTCTGGATCTAAGAATTTCTGAACATGTGAGTTATGGTTTGGTGTTATGTACCCGAAATTCTGCTTTTATTTTTTTTTTTTTAGGAGATGGTTTCTCAAGCATGTTTTATTCACTCTCTCACAGAGTTAGGAGATTTCACTCCTCAGAAGATTTCTTTCTGTAATTTCTGGCAGACATGCAAGAAACCCCTTTATTAGTGCCAAGTATGCAGCCCCAGAGAGGAAACAAGCAGAAAGTCAATGTTACCTTCACAGTGGCCCTTGTTCTTTCTCCAGCCAGGACAGCAGTCCAACCTGGAACCGTAGCGGCACACCCCAGGCTGGCTCACAGCCCCCAGCTGCCCACGAGCTCTCGAGCTGCATAAGGAAGGAAAAACACCAGCTCCATCAGGAAAATGCACTAGTCCATTCCTCTGTACACCCTGTTGCACATTTCCCTTATGTTTTATCCACTGTCAGGCATTTTCATTTCACCAAACCAAGGGCAGTGCTCCTAGACAGGAATGCAAACTTGCATTTGATCAGAGAAACAGGGATGATGGAAATGTTTCACCTGCAATAAATTAACTGGGCAAGGTACATTCTTTCTAAGGAGAAACACAGCAAAGGCAAAAAATACAGCCAGCTCCCTTGCAAGAATGAGTCATTTTAATATCAGTGAAGTCAATGGGGCTGCCTCAGTTTGTGTCACATGAACAACTGGATGGAATATATGATGCCATAGCTGACAGCACTGTTGCCTTGGATGATGAAAGACAGATTCTACAGAATATCATGTTGTGGACATCAGTCATCCCCATGAAAGCTAGTGACTTGCAGGCCCATAGCATGCTCATACATGCAAAGTGATTGCAGAAGTGCAGACAGTCCCAAGCATTCTGGTTGCCTGAGACTCCCTGACCATACAAACTGATGTTAATTTCACCTGCCAATAAGCCCAGGGGGTTCAAAGTCATTGTGCAGATCAACAGCTGCAAGAGTTGGAAAACTTGCCATGTTAGTTGCCAGAATTATAAATATAATGGAAATTCACCACTGTGTAAAACCTTCCAGACCTCCTCTGTGCTTCTCTAAGTGCTGTGGCTTTAGATTTATTCTGCCTCTGCTTGCTGTTACTTTAAGTTGTCCATTACCATAACCTGTCCCCTTTGTGAAATTCTTTCCTTTACCCAAAATCCTCTGTCCCCATTGCTTTATCCAAGACATAATTTAAAATGCATTTTCTTCAAAGAGTCCAAAGTGTTGTTTTTGACCCTGAAAATACTTTTTTGGTGAGATCTTTACAGTAAGTGGTTTGGGGTACTGCGGGGGGCAACACACTGCAACAAAAATCTCATTATGGAAAAAAATGGTGGAAAAAAGTCATCTGGCATGAACTTAGTCTGAGGCACAAAAAAGGTACTACTTTACCACTTTACCGGAGTGCTTTGCATGTATCCTTCTGTGCTTATCTGTAACAGTTGCACTCACATCAAAACAGGTCCTTCAAACATCACTGAGGCAAACAAGAACACATATATGCATACCCTTCAAAAATACAAGAGTTACTCCATTGTACCATTGGAAAGAGAAGGGAGTTCAGAGGAAATGCATAAGCTCATTTATCTGAGATGCTCTAAACAAAGAGGTCTTCATGTCACCTGGCAAGTGAAAAAGCTTCAGTGTTGGAATAAATTGTTCTGAAGCCACCCAACCTTTGCCATGAACCCAGTAATGCAGTTTACAGGAGTACATGTACATCTTCAGACAGGTGGAAAAGTGTATTGAACAGCTATAACTCCTGTGTGTGTGTGTCTGTGACAAATCAGCACCCCACCTCTGCATCTACAGACAATAAAATGACCTTTTTCCATTTGGTTATCCAAATGCTGCTGGCTTACATCACTTGCAAGTATAGAAGTTAAAGAACATATGTTCTGCTTGCAGATGAGAAAGTGGCCTTGAATTCACCTGGATAGTAAATGTACATTCTGCTTACAACCCAGCAAATCCCCTTGAATGCATCTGGATAGTGCTATGACTCCCCTGGAAGGTTAAAATGCCTAAAGCCTGGAGGAAGAAGGATCTCATTCCTTTCAAAAGGGTGCTCATTTTCACAGGAAAAACTTATTCAGTTATGTTTCATTTAATAATTCACTTTAAAATCAAGAAAACAATGTCTTTATAAAGTATACAGTATCTCTCAAGACTTCAGTACTTGCTTTCCTTAAAACTGGGAAATGTTCCATAAAGCTGTAAATTAAATTAACATAGCTGAACTCTACAGATATTGCCCTAGACACAGTCTTTCACTTGTTGTTCTGACCTTCACAACAAGCAGCAAGATAAAACTTACCTTTGGCAGAGGGGAAGATCAACTAGATCCCAAAATTTGGGAGGAAAACCAGTTTTGCCAGGTTAGTCCCTCTCACACATGAAGAATCAACACCCATAATCTTAGCTATTTCTATCAGGAGTTCAGCATTTTTTGAAAAAAGAAAGGAATTTATAAAAAGGAGATTCTTTCAGACAGGCAGACCCTTTCTGGGAGAATGTCATGTGAGCCCTTTGGGGAAGAACTAATGTAGACTGGAGGCACAGGGCACTTGTCTGATATTCCTGTAGGATTTCAGAGGGACTACCTAAAGTGAGATGGTTGGACTGGTCACTGTCTGCTCAGTGTGCAAAACATTCCTGGCCTTGAAGAACCTGCAGCCAAAATATGTGATCAAAGAAGAAAGGCAGGAGAAGGCACACACCACAGGTTGGATCACAGCTCAGGTCAGTGGAAGAGTGGTGACTGAAGAACTCTGTCCTCTGAGAGGCAGCACCAGTGCTAGAGAGGTAACAAGTGGCTACTTAGCAGTTCAGGGTGCCCAGGCTGGAGAGAAAGAATTGATTTTATGTGGCTGTGGTATTGCTGACAGCACAATGGGACATTCAGCAACAAACAGTGAAGATGAATAGTAACCACAACAACCCAGGGACACTGGAGTTTGAGGTGACTGAAAGAAAGACCTCGCTGCATTAGCTGCCACAAGACTGCTGTGAGCCCTTAGCACCATTTTAAACTAAGTGGGATTAAATGTCACTGTTGCTGTAACATGTAACATTTCTTGTGGTTTAGAAACAGTATTCCTCAGCTCAGTCCTTCCACCAAGACTCTCCACAACCACATGCCACCCTCTCTCGCTCCCCCAGTTTCCCCTCACCCTTGCCCTTAAAGCAGGATGGAGTTGAGAACTGGGGGGCACAATAGGCAAAGATCACAGGCTGAGTTAAGAACAATTTACTGGAAACAGCAATGAGATAAGGAAATGAACTGTAACAGCAGCAATACTGACTGAAGGTAGAAGACAAGAGACATTTCACACGAAAATACCCCAATAATATACCCGACAGGCTCCCTCTACCATGTTTTGTTGAGTGGAAGGAACCCCTTCTTCCCAGAGGAGTCTTTTTTCCCCACCCCCAACAATGGTGTGAGGTGGTATAGAATAACAAATGTGCTTTCTCTAAGACGTAAGAGCAGGTCTGGAGTTCATGAACTTCCAGTTCCTGAGGAGCTGGCCCCTCAACAGCCTCACACGTGCTGGAACAGCACACTGCCACTTGTTGATAACAAACGTTTCCATTCACAAGTCTGATACTAAAGAAATAAACCACACAACGTCTTGAAGACTTCATATGCAGTTGCTGTGAATTCTCCCTTTATGCGCTATTCCCTTGCTGCATCACTTCTGCTTCTGGACAACTGGGAGAGGGAACACTGGAATGGTCTGGAGTAAGTGGTTTTACTGATCCTCTCAAAATCTCATTCTGTTTCCAGAGCATACCCGTCTCCATAGAACCCAGCACCTGTGATGACCGTCTGCTGGCGAAGGGCCCGCTTGTGCTGGCAGACCAAGAACTGGAGGCGCTCACACCTTTCCACAGACGGTGCAGCTGTTTCCCCAGTTTGGACCACCGAAGCTGCCGCCTTTCCCAGAGCACGAGTCCCCCGCTCTGGTGTGACTACCTCGGGGAAGTGGCTCACGCCCGCTGGAGCTCACGAACCGGGCGGGCACCGTTCAGCACCACGGCCCCGGGAACCGGCCGCCGGCGGGGCGAGCCCGGGGGACATGGGCGCGGGAGGGGCCGCGGGCAGCCCGCGCACGGCGGGGAGTGCCCGGTACCCGCGGGGCCGCAGGGCGGACNCTCGGCGGGGCGGCCGCAGCGCCGGAGCGCGGGCGGGGGGCGGGACGGGGCCGTATAACCGGGCGGGGCGGGGCGGACCCGCCTCCGGCAGCGCTCCCCCGCGCCTTGAGCCGGGGCGGAGAGGGGCGGGGGGTCCCGGTCGGAGCAGGGCTGGCTGCCCCGGAGCCGGGCATGGAGCCACCGTGATGCTCCCCCGGGGACATCCGTGTCACTCCGGCGGGCGGTATGAACCCCGAGACCGGCCGCTGGTGGCGGTGTATCCCGTGCCCCAGCCGCGGGCTCTGCCTCCGTAGGCACCCGCTGTCCCCTGTGGCAGCGCTGCGATGGGTTTCCATCACCGGGAAACAGTATTTGCACCGAATGCTTTCCAGGCTTCGCCTTGCAGGACCATCCCTAAACAAACTTTTTCCAAGCTGCTAAGGAAAGTACTTGGATATTAGGAAAAATCTTCTTTACCCCATGCCAGGTTGTTGTCATCTACTGCTGATTTCTTCAGACTTCTGAAAGTACAGATGTTCCTCCAAAGTACATTTAAGTCACCTTGTAGAGAGGAGCAGTGCAAAGAAACAGGTACCAAAAGATGGAAAATTTAGCCCCAGGATTCAAATGACTTTTAATTAAAATTCAATCTCTTTAAAAAAGAAACAAACTTGTGCAAACTTGTACTGATTATGTGTTGCACAGGTTGGTAAAGACTTTTTTTTCTGGATGCTGGACACAAAAGCCATTGTTGGTTTTCATCTGTGCTGCTGTCTTTCTGAAATGGAGCAGTACCTTGAGACTCTTCAACTCCCTTCATTAGACTTGTCTTCCTGTAGGGGAGGAGTAGGCTTTTGATTTTAGTTAAATCAGCATCTCGTAGAAAGTATTCTAATTACTTAAAACTGTATTCAAATACTCATGGTTTTTATTATGCACATTTAATCCAACAAACAGATATGAATGTTTCATTTGATGCTGAGCTTGCCACTAAAATATTGATCAGTGTTCAAGACAAGTTTTTTTGGTCAGAGGACAAATAATTTCTGAATTGAGATGCATGTAGTCTGTTATGAGTTATAATTATTTCCTCAACATCTTTATTTCTTACAGAGTGACTTGTGGATAAGTCTGTCAGCCCTGGTGGTCCCTAAGTAGTATTTCACATTTCCTGCTGGAATGGGACTGGCCCTGGGTCTCCCCATTCCCTGTGATTTATTAGGGAAATGTTTATTGAGGCTGTAGTCATGGCTGTCTCCCAAGTGGAAGCTAATGGGCAGTTTCTGGACTATCCTCCCAGTCTTGCTCTGAGCTCTCACAGGAGCTCTTTCATACCAAGGTGATATAAGAGTGGCCTGTGGGTCTTATATGAAAGTCCCTCAGCTTTTAGGAAAATCTCTCTGTACTTCATACAATCATTATCCCAAAGCACACCTCATGGCTGCTGCTGTTCATATGTTTTCTTAATATCTGGAATGCAAAATGGGAAATTAGTGGGATGACAATTATTATTATATGAACACAGTTCTTGTTATTGTTTCATCAAATGCTGCCCCTAGTTTTGGGTCTTAGCTATGTTTTGTATTCCAGTTTGTCATCTCTGGACCAAAGGGAGGCCCCATGATAAGACTGCATTTCCCACTGAAGATGCTGTTTCCCATTTGGAGTGAATGGACTTAACAGCTCAGAATTGGTGTGGGGGGAGCCCTGCTCATCCCCCCTCATTTCCTCCTTTGCCTGACATGCTGGGTTGTATCAACAAGAGCATCACCAGCAAGAAAAGATGAAGAAGTAATTGTCCCTCTCTATTTAGCACTTGTCAGGCCATACCTGGAAAACTTTGTTCAGTTTTGGTCCCTGCTATACAGAAAAGACATGGACAGGCTGCAGAGGGTCCAGAGAAGGGCCACAGAGATGGTCAGAGGAATGGGAAGCTGCTGTGTGAGGAAAGGCTGAGAGAACTGGGTTTGTTCAGTCTTGAGAAAAGAAGATTTAGGGGAGACCTTATCACCATGTTTCAGTACTTAAAGGCTGGCTACAAGGAGGATGCAGGCTTCCTCTCTACAAGGAGTCACATGGAAACTACGAGGTGTAATGGATACAAGTCACTGCGATACCAGAGGAAAATTTTCCACAATGAGAATAGTCAGTCACTGGAAAAATTTCCCCACAGAAGCAGTGGATTCCCTAGTATTGGACACTTTCAAGATGTGGCTGGACAGAGTGCTGGGCCATCTGGTCTAGACTGTGCATTTACCAAGAAAGGTTGGACCAAATATTTCTTGAGGTCCTTTTCAACCTGTTACTCCATGATGTACAGGATGCTGTCTGTAAAATTGCCTGGTCTATAATAACATAATGGAAAGACTTATCTTCATTTGGTTTGCAGATCATAAAGATTGCAATTATTTACAGTAAAAAATGCTGAGCTAAATGATAGATATTTTGTCTTTAGGATGAAAAAGTTATCTTAAAGCAATTTTAGTATACAGATATGCCATTTTGTCTTTACCAGAAATAATCTTAAATTAATATTGGCACAAATTTTGGAACCAGCTGTCCTTTAGGTAATCACACAGTGGCTACAAGTATGGTTAAGTAGGTTTAAGCCACAATGTATAGATCAGGTTAGCTAAGACACAGTCACAGTTCTTTTATACCTCATCATCATTAGCTGTCATCATCATTATCAGTGGCAACCTCTGCTAAACTGGGACTGAGCTGGTACAGAGGGAGCATTTTCAGAATCTCTGTGAAAGATACCTCTTGGATTCAAGATCCTAAGACTCCCTAGGGTCCGTATTTCAACCATACTTTTTGAAAGCAGCAATTACATGATTTGTAAAGGCACAAGTGAAAACACACATGCTTACCTTTAATTAAATGCTAATGGAAAGTCAGCATCTATTTCCTGCCTGTAGTTGGAACTCAACTGCTTTGGCAGAGGTTTGCAAAAGCTCTGACTGACCTCTCTTGCCAGAAACTGGTCAGGTTCCTAGTGGACAAAGAACCAATAATTTTGAAGATGTTGCCATTTTGGTTTCACACTGAGTGTGTGTCATGGCTCCAGATGAATGGTAGTGACAGCAAACAGAAAGAAAACACAAAAAAGGAAAACAAAATGAAATCGAAGTTAATAGTTTTTAAAAAGTGAAATTATTTTTGAGAGCCTTTTATGGCTGTCAATATTCCTGCTTTTTTTTTCACCAGGTTTTAAAAACCAGCTATGCTGTAATGTAGCTATGGTAATCATGAGAAGGCTTGTATCTCTCATGTAGCTGCTTCATTCTATGTAATGTCTGACAGATTCTGGGTAGAACAGTTATTTCTTTGGCTCAATACAGCCAGGCAGTAAGTCTCCTGATGTACTTCAGTCTCTTAATGGAGTATTTTGCAAAGTGCTGGGAAATCCACCAAATTTGTATTTGCTTAGGTTTTCCCTACTTGTCCCACTTGCTACTTTCTCTCTGGAGGTTACTGTGGAACAGGTCTGTAGACTTTTGGACCCTGGAGCTTCCAGGCAGAGGAGGAGATTCAGTCTCCAGAGCATGCTGGAGGTACACGAAGTACAGGCCCTGACACAACCCTGGCTGTACCATGATTTAATACGTTTTTTTCCTCTGAGGCAGTAGCTCTAATGAAAGGATGGAAGGGTGGGATGCAAATGGTTTACAAGGCTATGGAAGAGCAGAACTAGATTTGCCCCTTTCTTTTCCACACTTTGAGTGCCCCTTCCCATGGAAAGGAAGGGGTTACATTTTCAAATTAAGCCTCGAGCTCTGAAAAGTGCTGCAAGTCCCATGTGAAGAACCCAACACCAAGTATCTAATACATAATGCTCCCCATATGAGCCCCTGTTTCCCACCTGGCCTATCTTAATTGATACCTACACAATCCATGTGTGCATCAGGGATTGCCATTTCCAGCAGCTTTATGAATGAATGTAACTGGAGATCACTGTGTGGTTTTCAGGGTGGAATTTTATAAGTATAGCTTCCTGGCTTTTGATGTGATTTTCTTTAGTTTCAGGTCTCTTGCCAAAAAGATTTAGACATTTTTTCCCCCTCATATTATTTCTGTGCATGCTAACACACAAATCTTTCATTGCTTGACTACATTAGCCTGTAACAATAATAATTCAGTCACTGGTGATCCCCTTATATATAACACTTTCCATATGGTAGCCCAATAACATTGTGCCTCTTAGCAGTTATTGGGGTTTTCTTCTGACAGAATAAAACACAGTGATTTTATAGATTGTTAAGCCATACTATGTTTAAAAATGTGAAGTTCATGTAACCTATACCTTTATTTTGTCATATTAATAAATGTAAAATATTAAGTGACTGTCCTGTAATTCAGTGCTTTGCAGCTTTAAGCTTTGACAGTTTGTCCTTTTTATTTGAATTATCAAAATGTAACAGTTCATCAGGTGGCAAAAGAATGAAAAAAAGTAGGGATTAAACCAGGTAGAGTCTGGACCTATCTTGCTTTATCATGGATCCACAGTTGCTACTTTTCAACATTTGCTAATTTGCTGCTGCCTGTAGAGATTACTGTATGGAGAATGGCAGTAGATTTCTGTTTTACTTGGATCCCAGGTTCTTTCCTCATTTGTTCCCCTCAAGCATCTCCATGCTGGCATGCTCAGTAATAAAGCAGAAACCCTAGCCTAGTGGGGAAGCACAGACTAGGTGTGTCTTTATGGAACCAACAGGAGGATCTTTGTGGTTCCACATCACAAAGGTATTTTGTCCTGAATTCTCAGATTGCACTTCTGTCATCATGAGTTCAGGTTCTCTCTGTGTCTTAATATTTGGAGTTGGTGTAAGATTCTAACTTTTCTTGTACTGTAAATATAAATTATTCAATCTCTAATTAGGAATCACAAAGAACTGATGAACTTGAAATAGAAATACTTCAGCTAAAACATTTACATTAGCAGAGATAGAGTACAAAATAACTCAGAGCATTAAGGACTGAAATATTGCTATAATAGCAATCCTGGCTATGTCTCTTTTTTTTTTTTTTAGTTAACTGAAGTTCCATTTATATTGCCAAGTAGTTTCAGATCAAGTTATTTTATAGGTTTCTCATGGAGTAGAATCAACAGAGAACTAGAAGCAAACCATTCATTTTTTTCTTATGAATTAGTTTATCAGCTTTAATGACTAACACTAAACACTAAAAAGCCATGAATGGGATTTCTGAATTGGAATTCCTAAATAGAATCATGATTATAAAATCAGTTTATTTTTTATTTTGGTTTGCTGAGTATTGCTTGGACACCTTGAGAAACAAAATTAGGTTTGAAGTTGAAATTCTTGCAGTTATTTAACTATGATCTGAGGTTTTAAGAAAACTATCAAATATCCAGAGATTTATGAGACCCAGTAATATTGCTTCACTGAGACTATACATATGAGGAAAAGCTGGCAGATTAGATTGCTAAAGGCAGAGCACCAGGATTAACAAACCTTTGCTACTAGGAAAATTTAGTTTTAACCTCAATCTCTTTTCTAGATGACATTATAAAATACTCTCAAAAGTGGTCTGTTTACATTCCTTTGATATTTGATAACGTTTTTCAGATTGCTACCATGGTTAAGCTCAACCCTATGGTCCATGGGGCAATGCTTGCTGTCCTTTGTGTGGCAGGGAGTAGGAATCCATTGACAGCATCACCACAGATCCCAGATATCCCTAAGAAGGGTTCAGTATATATCTAACCAAATCATGGTTTCTAGGAAGGAATCCTTATTTCTGGCCAAAAGTAATTGCAAGCATAAAAGCTCAGTGTTTAGGAAATGCTTTGTATTGTATTATGTTTAAATAATTAAAAATCTAGATGCACTCAAGCACTCAGGATGGTGGGTGGCCTAACACAACCTGAACAAGAGCCTGTTGAAGTTACACCATGGGGCTGGAGATCACTTTTCTAAACATGTAAGTAAGAGGTTTCACATGTTGGGTTTATATTCCACAGGCTGGAGTTCCAAGCGAGGTTATAAATTTCTTTGGCAGAAGCAGCTGAGCTGAAGGGTATATGTGCCTGTTTGGTGACTGGTGCAGGAGAATGTGAAGAAGGCAGCAAAAGCTGAAGAAGTTTATTTTGGCAGCTAAGACAAAGGTCATTGAATGAAAGGAAGACAACATGGAACTAATGAAAAATCCGAGGGCATCACAGATGAAAATATGCAGAGAAATGTCTAATCAAGGCTTTCTTTGCTGTCATTTGGTTCTCTGGCATGGGTACTCATTACTGATTCAGTTGTGCCAGGTCTGCTTTTGAAGTGCATCTTAAGGTTTCTACTAAAATTCACAAAGTCCATTTCACACGGTCTGCATGAGACTAAGCACGCTGAACAGTCAGTCACAAGATTTACTTTCAAAGTAAAATTCTAATTTGAACTAGAATGCAGGTGTAGAAACACCATCTGTGTCTGTATTATGGACACTACTGGTATTATAATAAATAAATATTGGCCTTTGGGAGAAAATCTTTCCAAAGGGTCTCCTTCAAAACCTCAAGTTTTTTATCTATCTACACTTGTTTTTATTTGACCTTTTTCATAAGCTCTTTTCTTTTCCCTACACCTTAATCTTCAATGCTTAAAAATGTGGCTATATCACATTTCTGAAAATACTCCCCTCCTGATCTCTGCTCCACCTTGCCTCATACCTGTGTAGAAAGTGTTTTTCACATCTAGATATCCTCTTAGATTAACATTTTAGTCTGTTTTTGCTTTTTATCACAAAACAGTGCCTTTTACTGAATGAGAAATGATTTCTTTCTTTGGTTGCTTCTCTTGTTGACCCAAATAATCTAGATATGGTGCTTTTTTGTAGTGATCATCTGTTCTTAAGCAGAAACTGGTATCTCCAAAGGTATATCCTACTTGGAATGAGATTATATATCTTCTGTGTTTCTGATAATTTTATATGTCTATAACCACCCCCAGAACAGGATGTTTTATTATTTCTGTGTCATTTTTTCTGTGATACCTAGTTTCTAGCCCCTTGCTTTGAAGTCACCCACTGACTCCCTGTTCTTCAAACCCACTAATACACCTCGAGACACCATGCTTGTGGTATTAATTTTTCACTTCTGCAGTCAGATTCTTGTAATTTGTTCCTTGATCTTTGCTGCTCTTACTGGGGTCATCCCAAACATTAGGCCAGAAGAGGTGTCTGCCTGGGGGTGGATTATGATGTTTTGCTCTGATGGGTGCTCAGATTTTAAATTCATAATTATTGTGGGTATAACAGACACCATTGATTAATATTTTGCATGTTTTCTCCTTCTGATTTGGCTCAGAAATATTGGGGGAAAAAAAAGTGTGGAGGCAAAGCAAAGTAAAATAAATAATATCTCCTAAGTTTCCTAGGCTCCTAGGAATGCCTGCAAATGTGTCTCTCAGTACAACAAAAATGGCTTTCTAGTACAACATACTTCATAAACCTTCTTGTGGCATCTTCTGATACTTATGAAACTGGTTATAAAATAACCAAACATTCGTGTACCCTCTCTGAATTATAAAATAGAAAAACACAAAAATCCTCCAAACATTTCCTGATTAAAATCATAATCACAAAGGAAGAGCCTCACAGGGATTTTGTCACTTTAATGCTCTCTCCACTACCCAGCAGCCATTCAGGAATCATTGAGGAGTCTGGAGTCCAATCAAATATGACACTGAAATGGCAGATGAAAGTTTTGGAGGACACATTCGTACTCTTCAGATGAACAGTTGGAATTCTATCAACTTCCCTGAATTCATTTGGTCCTTTGCCTCTTTTTCTCATAGAAGCTATGAATACTCTTGCCCTCATACAAATTTTAAGAAAATACAGAGAAGATCTGACAAAAAAATAGAAGTAATGCAGAATTAAGTCAAATGGAAAAATTACTAAATATGCAATATTTTATGAAACCTAGTTCATTTTTCAATAATGACTGTTCACATAAACATTTGGTTGATACAGTTTTATATTTGCAAGTGTGCACATTTAATTCTTTTTTGTGTTGGTGCTTTAAAACTGTTATCATTGGTTTTGGTCCTAGTCTGAGATCCAGGTAGATTTTTGAGCTGTGTTTCTTGCATAATCAAAATTGTCCTCTTGAAATTGATCTGCTATCTTGCTTCAAGGGCTAGAAATCTTTGCAGGCTTTTGGAGCTGAACATTTATTTTCCCTGGATGTTGCAGATATCTTTCACCACTCAGAACTTCTGTTCCATGTTACTCTGTCTTCCAGGTGGGACTTAATCTCACTTCTGCATTTGACAGGAGGCTCCCAAGGAACCTCACTGGGGCTTTCCAATACTCAGAGGGGGGTCATAAAAAAAGAGGGAGAGCAATGTGGAGAGATAGAGAAAGGACAAGGGGGAACAGTTTAAAACTAAGAGAGTTGAGATTTAACTTGGATATTAGGAGGAAGTACTTTGCTGTGAAGGTGGTGAGACATTGCAAGAGGTTGCCCAGAGGAGTTATGGATCTCCCATTCCTGAAATTGTTCAAGGCCAGGTTGGATGGAGCTCTGAGCAACCTGGTGGAGTGGGAAGTGTCCCTGCCTATGGCAGGAGGGTTTGAACTAGAGGATCTTTAACATCCCTTCCAATCCAAACCATTCTATGTTTCGATGCTTTGTCTTTCTGAGTATGCATCTGTCTCTTTCATTTTAACCACCCTGTCTTGGAACCTTTTCCTCCAATGTGTATTCCTCTCCTTTAAATTTTGCATGTGTAAATTTTGCATATTTCCTAAGCTTATATGTGGAGATGGATTGTTATGGATATTTTTACAAATAAACATCTGTTTAACATCTATCTGTTGCTAATATGCAGTGTAAAGTTAAGTGTATGACTTAAAACCCTCCTGGAAAATAGTTTTGCTGCTTTTTTTGCCCCTTCCTAGCTGTGTACATATTGTAAATAAATTTGTACTCTGAAGCCATAGTGTTTATGTCCAGCTGCCTTTCTCCCTCATCCATCCCTCTTCTCCTTTCCTTTCCTTAAAGATGGCTATGCAGAAACATCTGCTTTCTGTTACCCTCTGTGTCAAACAGAAAACAATAACAGTGCTCATTAGGAAGTTTCCATGTTTAACTTTTACATGGCAACTTTCAGAGAAAGAGGACCTCCCAGTTTTTTTTCTTTAAGACCTTTGTTATTTTCTCACCATAAACTCTCCAGAAGGCTTTTGGCAGCTCTGTCATGATGCTCAGTCTCTTGCCTGGAAGCCTGACCTCCTGAAATATTCCATTCTTACACCCTTCAGTCTTCAATCAGATGGGGTGGTGTGCTTACCCCAGTAAGTGGAAAATAACTGCTGCTAAAATAATAGCTGTTGTTTCAAAACTTATGAAATACTTCAGAACCTCCTTGTTGACACCACTAACAAGCAGTTTGTTCCCACGAATACACAGTATGGTTGCAAACTAGTTCAGACAGATAACAAAAGCGCAAAAGCAATCATTGTTACAGCCTGCTTGGTAGGTGTTCTTTAATTTCATTTACAGTTACCTGTGATCTGAGTTCAGGAAGATGAAAAGCTCTGCTCTTTCCTGTTGCCCAAGAACTGTTGAGGAAAATGTGTTATAAGACAAAAATCCTTAATGGAAAAAGAAGTTAAAACGTTATAATGATGAATAGTAATTTATAGATTACTTTATTATATGTTTAAAAATCTTTTGAACTCTTTTAAAACGTCATAGGACAGGTCACCCTTATGGACATGGCTCTACTGTGTCAGTATAGATGTTATACAGAGAAATTTGTTGGTGAGTGATATAGCAAAACAGATCAGGTCTAAAAGGAAGGGAAAGGTGAAAGGTGCTTGCAAAAGCTCTGAGTAAGTTGATTTTACTCACACTCATTCTTACTTCCACTTACCACAGGCACCAAGTGTGCCTGAGTGGTCTGACACTGTGTGGGACACAAAGGGCCAGGGAAACCAGCCAGTGAGTCCTTGTCACGGCTCTGGGGTTCTACATGATTGGCAATGATGAATTACTTTTACAGAAATATTTCATGTCCACTCAGGAATAGTGTTTATTCTGCTGTTGTGATAAGAGGAGGGAATGGTGTGTATGATGTTCTGCAGCCTTGTTGCCATCCATTCTTCTGTTCTCAGAATGTCTTAGATGAATGAGTAATTTCTGCTGTGGTCTTATCACAATGTGTGTTGTCTGGGTTTGACACATTCCTCAGTGTAATTGACTGGGAACTGCCTTGTTCATTACATTAGTTTTTTAACCCTTGTTATGCTTTCTTCTAGTGCTATCTCTTTTTCTCACATATGTTTCCATTTATAACTAATTCTTAGCAACCTCAGTACCTTGGTTACAAGTCTTTCCATCCTGGTGACAGTGCTAAGAAAACCTTGGAATTACAGCTGTGTGGGACTTGGGCAGTGTGAATAACTGGTGCTTTCCCCATACCAGGAAAAGGCACGAGTTGTGTGTGGTTCATTATAAGAACATAAGATGGCAAAGAATACATGCATAAAATTTGTCAGGGAGAGGCCATCTCTCTGTCCCATTCAAATGCTGCCAGGCTGTGTGTCATAATGCCAAGACAGAGAAAGCTTTAAACCTTCATCTTGAGGATTATCTTTCTTTTGAGGAGAAAGAGAATGAAATCATTATCCCTTGAGTATAATGTTTTGTTTTGGTTGTTGTTTTGGGGGTTTTTTTCACATGTTTATCACTGGCCCATGTCAGAATTCTTATTCTGGAAAAAGAAATTTATTTTTTCAAATGAGTAGATTTTTCAACTGTATCTTCATTTACATCCCCTGTCAATAAACTCTGGGATATTGATGCCATTGTGTTTGAGGAAGCAAGGACCCCATAACATAGGTTTGAAGAAAATAGATATTGTAGGCTAACAGTGCAGGACAATACTGACTGATGGTAGGATTGAATAGACAGCTGTATATCTGCTGGTTTTGTTTTGAAATGTTGTATCCTGCTGGTATCTACTGTGCTTGAACATGTAAGAGTGTTCAGTTTTTCTGTTTCAGCTGTGGACTGGATTCCCTGCTTCTCTAAATGGGAGTGTTTCCATTTTGAAATCTAAAGTACTTCTCTATTGCACAGCATTTAATTTTAACTTTCTGTATTCAGTGCAGATGGATTTATATGCTGCCTGGCTTGTTTTTTTTTTTTTTTTTCATTATTGGTTTGGCTAAGCAGACAGGTGGAGGTGGCTAAGTGTATGTGCAGGCTGAATGGATGCCAGGTACAGAAACCAACTGTATGATGTAACCTGCAGAGCTCCTCAGTGCCAGTAACAAAACCAGACTCATATCAGCAGTTGCAACCATTGCCTTGGAGTGATTTTACTGAGCACCATATGTTTTGTGTATCATCATTCCTGCCCATGTGCAGTAATTTCAGATGGTTTATAAGAATGAGTTATGGCTAATCCTGCCTTGCTAAACAGAATTCCAGTTTAGGCTGGGTGGAATTACAGACTCTTTGTCACTGCTCTGTACTTGTGTCTGTGCTCTGTAGCCACAGTTCCTGTGTGAATGGCCACCATGAGAGATTGGACACTGGGATATTCCTTAGCAAACTGATGCCTACAAACATATTAGATTCATATGGGCATGTGTAGTGCAGGATCAGTCCCACTGTAACAAGTGTTTTCTAAATGCCACCTCCTGCAGGCTGACAGTGTGAAGTTATCACATAGGAAGTGCACAGATTTCAGAGGCTTTCAGGATGAATCTGGGGACTGGAAATGTTTACTGTCTTCAGCTTTCGCTGTACTTCTTTCAGTATCAATCCTGCTTTCCCACTATGGGTCTGTGAGTAGCTAAAGGGCAAATCTGAAGTACATTTGTACAACATTTCCAAGCAATTCTGTCCTTTATGACTGTGGTTCCCATCATTTCTGCACCTTAACCCTACCTGAGTTATATAATCACCATTTTCTGGAAAAAAATCCCAAGAGTAGGAGTTCTTTGTACATTAATCATATCTTGACAGAATTATTCTGATAGGAGATGAAACAGATGAACTGCTCCTTTCCAGAAAGTTGAATCAATAATCTATCTTGCTCAATAATTTGGATTTTAAGTTCTTTATCACTAATTTCAATCAGCACAATGAAGAAATCAAGTGTCTTCTTGCTAGAAATAGCAGAAATTGATAGGCCACAGTTTGAAATGGCACTAAGAGCTAATGAATCCTTCTGTGTCTGTATGATTCTGAGTGTGTCAGAAAGCTGTCTTCCATTATCAGTAAAACAGACATGTTTATTAAACTTGGACACAAATCTTATAATATGCAGTTTGTTAAAAAGCAGAATCTGGCCTATGGGAGACATCCAGTGCACTAGTGGAGTAAAGCTGAGCTCTGGTGACAGTGGCAGCTGTGTTGACCCTGAGGGCTTTGCAAGCAGCAGAATGCAAGGGGAAGGAGGATTAAAAGTAAGAAGATGAGTTGTGACCCAGAACTTCTGACTGCCCAGTGCATCTTGCTGAGAAAAAGGAAGGAACACGTAAAAGCTTCAGAGTGTTAAAACATTTTGTTTCAGTGTTTAAAGAGGGTTGTCTTTCTCATTGACCTTTCTGCAGGATATGGACTTTCCTGCTCTTGAACTTAATGCTGTTTAGGGTATAAGTCTAAGCAGTTAATAATGTACAGAGAGGCAACTTTTGTTTGCATCTCTTGGAACTGGGAGTCCAGAAACAGTGCCTTGTTTCTCCACAGAAACCTTTTTAAGAGAGCGAAGTTACATCTCCTGCCTAGAACAATAGTGGTCTCTGGAGAAAATCTCTTCTTTAGAAACAACTGCATGGCTTTGTGTCACAGAGTGTTCACTGCTTTCTGAAGGCAGATTATAATACTGAATAAATGCCAGTATCTTTCTGTGTTTTAATGTGCATAATTGTGCTAGTTCTCTCTATTTAATTGAACCTTTATTTGACACATGTGTTGCTAATTGATAAAACAGCCCCATGTGAGGAAAAATGGCAGGAAATACAAAGTGGAAAAATCCCAGCCATCTCACAGCAAAATCTATGCCCTTTTGTGCTGCACACAATGTGTTGCATTCTTTTTTCTATTTCATAACTCTGTATGTTTTATTTGCCTAGAATGGAGCTCTTGATTTAGAAGTGAGTAGGTCAGTTCCTGTGTGTTGAGGCATTCCTCAGAAACTTCAGCCTTTAAGCCCTGGTCTGTGACAGGAAATAAGTGGCTGAGCATGGATTTCATGACTCAGGTCCATTTCGGAATGTTATGCTAGATTTCTTGGACAACTAATTTACTGGAGAAGTGTCTCATTGGAAAAATTATTTTTTCATCTTTTCTCACATATTTTTATTTTTGCTATTTTGTCTTTGAGGATTAAACTGACCTGTACTTCTGGCTGAAAAGGATTTCTGCAGGGATTGAGAATACAAAATCCTCCTTGTCTCTTCTAATGAGCCCCATGTTCAACAAAACACAAAATTAAATTGCTGATGACCTTCTGTAGTGCATGATCAGTTGAGATGTTTGATATTTAGGGGGTGTATAATGCCAGTCATCAACTGTCCTGGCTATAAACATGATGTGGGCAACCAAGGTGGGAACAATTTGTTAGAGAGGTATGAAGACACACAGAAGTTATCATTTACTGTAGCAATTACAGCCTCCGAAGATTTTTCCAGACAGGCCAGCTGCAGAAATCCCACCATGACCATTCCTCAGCTGTAACAGTTTGCTGCTTATGGTAGTCTGGAATTTGACA
The DNA here is from genome assembly GCA_013399225.1 of Rhipidura dahli. Lineage (NCBI taxonomy): Eukaryota > Metazoa > Chordata > Aves > Passeriformes > Rhipiduridae > Rhipidura > Rhipidura dahli. The sequence continues at coordinate 401,504 of VXAC01003383.1, forward strand.
CATGAAAATGTGGCCAAGATGAATCAACTGATACCAAAAAAAAATAAACATCCACAAGTTGGGAATGATGACACACAGTTTATGCACAGGCTGGATTCCTCTCTTGGGGTGGTACTGCCTGATAATGGTGCTTAGATACTCAGGATTGGGGTGGCAGCATAAAGCAGCAGATACAGTCTGTACTACCTTTGGATTTGTTTCTGAAAAAGGCATTGATTTTGACTTACAGGCTGTGGTCACAGACATATCAAAGATAAACAAGAAGTGGTCCATTGCTTCAGTAGGCAACTTCACCCAACATTTATGGTCATGATGACACCAAACAGTGTCTCTGCATCACACTGTTAAATGACATTCCTTGCTGAAAGTTGAAGAAATTGCTTTGCATGGCATGTCTTAATATTTCTGTTGCTTTTCTCTACCTTCTCTGATTTAACATAACCTAACTTGGTGATTTTTTTTATATGATTCTGAAAAACTTGCATTCTTTTCCTGCTGGGACAGTGGCTTTGTTATTGGTCACTTGAGAAGAAGAGAAAATAAGTTTTGGTAACTTGGGAAAATTCTCCTGTGGACATCAAAACATTTGTTTATATTTCTGATTTTATTTCTCTCAAAAGATAGCACAACACATAGAACAGAGAGTGAGTAAATGCCTTAAATAAAACTGGTATAAATCCCAATGCATATAAATAACTCATAATAAAGAAAATTCATTATTATATGTCTGGCACTCCACAACTCACTTCCTCTATTACATGTTTCTGAATCCCAGAATAGGTCACCCTGAAGATTATCTCCTTCTCCATTGCTATGAAAGCTCTGGGTAATTACTTCTCTTGTCTTATTTTTTCATAAGAAACACAGCAATAAAACTCACTAATCTGTCCTCCCACAACACCCTGCTGATAAGCTATGTAAATCATAAATTATTCCTTTCAGTTACAGTAAATTTGTTTCAGGGAAAGAAGGAAAAAAAAACCAAACCAAAATGGGAACCTAGGGAACAACTAAATATAGGTTTTGCATATCTTCAGAGAAAATGTTTATTACTAGTACTAGTGATAACCCCAAATTCTATTCTGGAAGAAACCTACCTCTTGTCACACCATCCATTCTCAGACCTTGGATATAGATCATGGGTTTAGTATTAACAGTTAGATGCATGGATGGATGGATGGATGGATGGATGGAGAGATGGATGGATGGATGGATGGATGGATGGATGGATGGATGGATGGATGGATGGATGGATGGATGGAGAGATGGATGGATGGATGGATAGATAGATGGATAGATAGAGAGATAGATAGATAGATAGATAGATAGATAGATAGATAGATAGATAGATAGATACTTAGATAGATGGATAGACAGACAGACAGACAGAGGCATGTTGTTGGTTGCTGCTGCCAGTGGGACTGTGCACTACTCATCACAACTCCTTGGGACACCACTCTGTCCAATTTCCTACCTGCCTTACTGGCCACTGGTTTGTTACTCAGGGGACTGTGGCAAAGGCTGTGCTTTGGCCAGCCCCCCAAGGTCACTTGCCTTTTCACAGTAAACAATCAGGTTGCTTCAGTGTGATATCTCTCTGCTGTTTTGTCACCTGTCCCAAGACAAGCCTCCATGCACTCAAGGCACTCCTTTACATATATTTACATATACCTGTGGATATAAAGAAATAAATCAATACACATAAACACAGATGAGCTTGCATGTAGGTGCCATGCCACTTGTCTTTAGCAAAACAGGGCACCTTGGCATGGTTCATTTCTAGACCACAAGAAATCTAAGGTGTTCAAACCTAGCAAAAATTTTTCTGTCCAAATTTTATCAGTCAAATACTCTTCTTAAAGGATGCAGAAATCCAAAAAGTGTTGGGATTTTGGAACTGGGCTTTAGTTCACTACATCAGGTAAACACTGGAGGCAGGTCATACTCTCTTTTCAACCTGCTTGCATTCATGTTGTAGGACTTAAGAACGCCCCAAATCCTAACCACAACCACTTTAGGCTTATAGGGAGTTTCTACCTTTTGGAGCACTTTTGGACAGTAATTTGATGTGCATTTTTCTGTCTGCAGCTTTGGACTGAACATTTTCAATCTCCATCTGCTTATTTTTCACCTTAGAGCCACTCTATTGTGCTGCTGTTTACAGGAATCTGAATGCTTTTTTGCTATGAGGTATTGATATGGGGAGTCAGGTCTGAGAGACAGATTAATGAGTTTTCTGCTCAAACACGTTTATATGTAAAGTTTTGTTTTGTTTATTTTGAACTGGGACTCCCTCTGCTCCATTACTGAATGATGCAAAGAAGACTGCCAGAAGCATAAGGAAAAGTATGCACTTTTACACTTGCATTGCTTTCACAGTACCAAAACAGGAGAAAATAATCTCATGGTGTCAAAAAATAGAAAGTCTTAATTAACTGTTATTAATTAATGATAGTGTCCGATCCTGGCCTTGTTATCAGGACGGACACAGGGAATTTTGTCTGTGCTGGTGTTGCAGGTAGAAAAGCAAAAAGACTGAATGCCTGAATTTTGTCGTTGTTTATTTATCTTATCAGCACTACAGCTGGCAAGCTAAAAACTACAAAGCGTCAGGGCAGGAGAAGAGTAGTAGAATCAGAATAATGGCTCCTCGTTTCCCAAGCCTTTTTATACCAAAACCAACGTAATTTATTTTTTATATATTTAAACCAATGTCCGTGTAACAGATTTATTTGTAACGCCAGAAATGCTGTAAAATTTGTCCAATACTTTTTCAGTAGAACATGGACTCATGGGAAGAAAAAAAAAAGAAGGAATTTTAGCTGCATCATGTCGCCATTTTGAGTTTTATCAGCTTATTATAATAACAATCCCAAAAACCTTCACCTTTTCACCCTGTGAGAATCTATATACCATTTCTATGTCCCAACTCAGACTTCAGTAGATTGTAACGTTTCCAGAAGTGTTGGGAGCTTATTGCAGGACTGTGAATCATAATTAGACCTATACAGGGGGTTATAAATCATCCCTGAGGGCTTTACAGCTGACTCAGGGTCAGGTTTTACAGATGGCTTAAGGCCAGGCTCAGCAGATGATACGGGATCAGGCTGAGAGCAGCTCACTTCCTGATTTTCAATATTTGGCCTTATCTCAGGTGTATCAGGCAAACAAATATTCTCCACTTTCTGGCCTCCAGCATCTCCCCCTTCTGTTTGAACCAAAAACTCCACTTTGTTAGCCCTGCCTGTACATCTCTTAACACAGCATATTGTTCGTGGTGCAAGCAATAAGGGAACAACGGGAACTACATTGCATACGACAAGCAATGAAACAATGAAACACCAGTGTAACACCTGCTTGAGCTTCATGTTCTACAGCTCTGACTCACTCACTGATTCTTAAACTATCTGATAAGTTTTACACTAATTCTACACAAAAATTTCAGTAAAACTTACACAATGATTTTACATAAAAATTTGGTAAAACTCAGCAAAACTCAGTCCACAATTCTTGCGTAGAAAGATGACTGATGTCTTCAGTCTCAGCAGATTCACTTCAACAGCAATGATGACTCTGATCCACATCTACGTGCCCCCTTCCTTGTTTTTTGGAGTCAATTCTTGCTTGCTTCTGGGTCTGATAAGGTTTTACACTTTTCACTGGAATCCATTTCAATTCTGCACCTGTTGAGACACAAACACACCCTTGGCCCCAAGTTGTTAGTAGAAATGGACCTTCAATTTTTTGGTCTTTAAATTTTTTATTAAACTCAAAGGGCAGCTCATTTCCTGATTTTCAATATTTAGCCTTATCTCAGATATATCAGGCAAACAAATATTCTCCACTTTCTGGCCTCCAACATTATAGTTAATTAACTAAATTAATTAACAGTTTAAAATGTATTTATATCTTTATTTATTTATCTAATTTCTTTTCCTCTGGCCCACTTAGTGAGCAAAAAGGTGGATGTGTATGTGTTTTTGTACATATACTATCCTCACTTTGTGCTTTTACAGACTTTAAATAGATACAACTTTCACATTAACTTCACTTGGAGAGGCACTGGGGGTAGCTTAGGTGTAACAAAGACTGAGAGAAGGTGGAAAACCATTTTTCCTTTATTGCTAAAGGGGTAATTATTATTACCTGACTTCTTCCACATCTCTCTCAAAAATGCATATTTCAGGTTTTCCTAAATGTGCCAGCTGTAACAAACTACTCTTGAAATTTGAGAGATACTAAGCTAAACATATTTTTTCTTTTTTTTAAAATCTTTTATTCATATTAAGAGTAGAAGGAATAAACAGTGTTGCTTCTTCAGCTTTGAAAATTACCATTAAATCTGTCAAGAGGATTATTACAACTACAAAGCTATTCTTTGAAAAATGAGTTTGTATAGTAAATGTTGCCTTTGTAAAATTGGAGGCATTTTATAACATCAAAGTGATAACATTACAATTGTCAAATTGAGATAATAATTCTATTAAATTTAGATTATACATGTCAAATATATGCCCCACATTTTGAAAGTGTGTTTGTAAACCTGCTCCTATACTATTCCTTATCTCTTTGTGGATTATTTCTAGAAAGACCTGAAGAGCTGGAAAAAGGAAATGAAGGGTGGAAACAGATTTTACAGCTCAGCAAGCTAGCTTCCACATTTGTGGACAGATCCTAAAAATAGCTTTTCCTTTATATTAGAATTGCCCCCCACAGCAGAACTGAGCCTATGCTATCACGTTATGAACAGATATAAAAATTTTAATTTATGACTCGTCAGCTTATGAAAGTGGACATTGAATCTGGTCTGAATTCAGAGTGAAGGGATGTTCAGGCCCATATCTCGTTTAGTAAAAGGAGGTAGACCATTTTGCTCAAGCTCTTGGACTGAAACTTTGAAATTTTGTGGGTTTAGAACCTCACTGTAGCATTTGTTTCTCATATGATGGTGGGTAAAGCATATGAGCAAATTACCCATGCTATGTGGTCACAAAAGTCTATACTTTGGTCCAAGAGTTGATAATGGCATGGTTGCCTAAATGCTGTCCCATTATATCTAAATTTTGCACAGACTGATGTTTATATCATTTTATTCCTCTCGCAGTGCTAAAAACCAGTTATCTCTGTATTTTTTAAAATTGAAACCAACTTGTCTTTTTTAGATTATAATTCTTAGCACCCAAATTCTTTTATAGTAAGAAAACGCTATAGTTAGCAAATGGTGAATCATGCCAAAAATGTCAAACACTGAGATTATAACAGAGTTTTAGATTCCTTTTCCTTTCTGAACGACAGCAGAGTAGATCTATTCTCTTTTAAGGATGTGCCAATAAAATGATGTGTTTAAGTGTGATTGTTCTAAAGCCTACAAGGTTTTTAGTCTTCTTGTTCCCCAATAAAAGCACGCACTTACCCTTACTGCCCCTCCTTCAGCACACATGGTGGCAGTGTGCCCAGAGCACAGTGGCAATGTACTGCAGAGGATGAGCTGAACAAGGAGCCAGTGTCCTGTGCTCTGCAAGGCTGAGTGGTGGATATTTGGCCACCATTTGCCTGTGTGTTGTCATCTTAGTGACACGTTTCTGGCTGAGCCTGACCCAAGTCCCATTAGCTGCAGGCAGAATTGCTTTGCACACACTGAGCTTTCTGAGGAGACTGCTACTGTGAAACTGTGTGCAGTGATATACATAAAATTGGATATATGGCTGTGCTAATCCTTGCCCCCTACTCTGCTGAGCCTGTCACAGTCAGGGTCTGCCAGAGCTCCTGAGGGGTCTCGTGAACGCAGCCTTTGCAGAGGGGGCTGCTGCTTCCCTCAGCTACAGGATAACTCTGTAATGGCAATTCTGAGCACATGAGCACGTGTTTAACAGCACACATCTCTGCTTCTGTGTCTCTGTTGTAAAATACAGGTCTCCAGGTACCATTTACCCTCTCTTAAGCACCAGAACAGGAAGGAGTGTGTTCATAGCATTACCGGTTTGGGGATATAAAAATTAATGGAAAGAAGTTCAAAAACATCCAGGTTTTTGTGCAATGCTCATTTCTTGAGATATTATGTTATGATGCTGGTTAAGGGTGTCTGTGTGTTTGGTTTTTTTGTGCACTTGCTTCACCAAATTAGGAGTTAATTTGTAGCAAACTTTTAAAGAGAAATGAAGTATTATCATTGAAATATATTAATTCCACACAAGTTTGGCATGCAAGTAGGGAACTTTGGCAAGTAGTAAATGGTGTTCTGGTTCTAGTCCACCCATTAATAGCAATCAGGAAACCAGAGAACAGAAAAGGATCAGATTCTACTCTGGGATGTGTTATGGCTTGTCTTCTCAATGGGAATGAAGTATGTGCATCTAAGGGAGGAACTTGGCTGTACAGCAGGGTTTTTCAGACCTGGCTGTATGACCAACCTCCTGAGACAAATACATAAACTACATTGTGTCTGCTGTGAGACTACACTTCTTGGGGAAAAAAACAAACCAAAAAATCCTTCTTACCCCTTTTCTCATTTGTGAAGTCATCTGTTCTCCAACTTAGTAAAAAGGGATTTGAGACACTTCTTTGTCTTTTCTGTTTCTATTGCTTTTTTGTCTCCATAGTGGTTAGACTCTGCTGTATTATTCTGAAACATAAAAGTGTATTTCTTTTAGCCCTTGAAGGCTCCTGAATATTTTCCTTCTATATATTGCCAGGACTTGTTTTGGTATCCCAGCAATGTTAGTGGGACTTGCAGACTCAAAAGGCTGTTAAAAAGAACCTATTAGACCATTCTTCCTTCCTTAAAAGTATTGGGTTTAGATACATCATGCACACCAGTTACCCTGATTGAAAGAACTTGTAGGCAGGGAGCTCATTACCAATGCAATTGCATTACCATATGAGGAGACCATTCTTTAATATTTAGGAGTTTTTCTGAAAAGAGGCAAGTGAAAGTTGCTACCTGCTACCTGTTTTTTTCTGGTGGTGGCTCCACATGCTTTGGGATGTGGGCTTGATTCTGTTAGATTTATGCTCACTAATGGCATTTTGCTGTGGCTAGAAAAGAAGCTGGAGTAAGTTAATCACAGTCAAAGTGATTGCTACAGGGTGCCTTATGCTAAAATCACAGCTCTAAATTCATCAAGCCTTTTCTTGAAAATATTTAGAAGTGAATATTTGCAGCATTGAAGTACTTTCTTGATCTCAAATCCTGCAATACTTTGTCAGAATATGTCTTGAACCGCAGTACTTTGGAAACAGAGAAAAAGTAATTGGTTGTAAGTGTAATAGGCCTGTGAGGTACTATAAAAAAATCTAGTGCCAAAAAAAGAGAGCTGAAGCTTGTTAGTCACCATGGGCAATGTAGGTGCTACATTTGGTTTTGGGGATAAAAGCCTGCTGAAATTCTGTTGTTGAAAAGCTCCACTTATGTAAAACACTGCAGCAGTACAGGAATGACTTTCTTCTGTTGGAATGTAAATTAAGGAACACATATTGATCTTTTCAGTCATATCATTTTGGCTTTGAGGTTAAATTAAGCAAATTAGTTATGCAGAGCACTTAAGAGATACACTTAAAGACAAAATTATTAAGTCAGCAGTGGGATAGCTGAAGGAAATCACTGCATAGATCCAGTGTACAATAAAGGCTGAAAGCAGAGATGCACAGTCTGAAGAACTTTGAATTTGCTTGTACTGCAACAAGGAGCCTTCAGAAAGGGGCCTCCTGAGGACCTATTTCTCAAGTATTTACAAGTTTCTGACTGAGGTAAGAGCTGAATGATCAGATAATCACTCAGGTAATCATCTAGCATTAGTTACTGAGTTCCCACCTATGATCTGTTAAACAACCCCATATTTCTGCATGATGGGGGTGGCCTGATTTCTATGAAGTTCTATGGAAATGCAATTGTGGGAAAAAGTGAGATTCACCTTACCTAACTCTATCTGACCAATCTTGGACTGGGGCACGTGGTTCTCTGAAGGTGACTGTGTCCCTGCTGGAAAGCTAAAAAAGGATGATTTCCTTGTGCACAGAACCTGGGATTTCAGACACCCCAACTTGGGCAGACAACTGTCAGCAGCTGCTCTCCTTCACTGCACTACAGAGAATGTTCAAATCACCTCCTTACACATGCCAGTTACCTCTAACTTTCTGGTAGAATCAAATCATCACAATCCAGATCCTTAGTAAATGAAAAAGTCTCATCTGGTCCTTTGGGCAACGTCTGTCCAAAATCCACAGAAGAAAGCAGGCTTCCAACATATTTCCAGATGTAATTTCTCTGGTAAAATACAGCAAATTTATGCTGATGAAGACCTACAGTCTCCTCACAGAACAGCAGTTTTCCAGGCATCAGACACTTGCACCTAATTTGTGATAGAGTTATTAACCATTTTCAGTAGCTGCTCAAAATGCAGCTTTTAACTTACCTGATCTTAAAAAAAGTGGCAAATGAAGTGACTATACACAAAACAGTCCTTAAGGATGAAGTCAGAAATGGTATTACCTTAGTTCTCTGAAATAATATCTTCATTAGTGTCACTATTTTCAGTCATGAATAAATGGCTGTAGGTGTGTTTTGATTTGATTATAGTAAAATACTCAAAAATTCTATATTTTGCATGTACCTGATATTTCATTTCATTTTTACAGGTCTTCCACTGTAGTGGACCTAAAGGAGACACCTTAGGATGGGGGACACATGTGAGATAAATTTGTTTGAACATTGATTAGGGAAACACTAAATAGCTGCAGCAGCCTTTGCAGTGAGAGGGGATGGTGATGGAAAACAGAGAGAGACCTGCTGGATTTGAGCTGGGCTGTGGAAGTGTAAAACCAGTTATTTGAACTGGTAACATAACTAAAGAAATTAAAGTCTTGTGGGTGCAAAGCTCTTTGGTGGCTGCAAGAAGTCTTGGTTTTAACATTTCCTCACTTCTCACCGATTAGCTAAGGAATGTTAATATTTCTACCAAAGCTTTCATGTGTAATTCATATGCTGCTGAAAAGTAATTTGATGCTGTAACTTTATGAGCAAAAATATATGATCATGCAACATGATACCTGAGGATATTTGTGAAGTGTTTTCCAGATAAGAAGCCCTCCTGTCTGTACAGAGCCAATTTTTCTTTACTGCTGGCTGCTCGACAGGCAAAGTACCATGAAATTTTAACAACAAATACACTTTTTAGGAACCAAGAAGTACCCAGAACCTCAGAATGACCTGCAATTGTATGCCTTCAGCTCATTATTCCAGTAGTAATATTCTGTTAAAGATCGGATGTGAACATAGCCTATCTCTTAATGTAAATGCAGGAAAATTTAAGCTCATTTATAAGATATCTAAAACAATATGATTCCCAAGAGCAAACACAGACATGAGTAACACACTAACAGACAGTGAGTGAGTCCAGGTTAGCTTGTAAGTAAAAGCTTGTGAAACGAGAGAAGAAAAATCAAAAAAGTAAAAGAAGGAGCACAAAAAGCCCAAAACACTCTGCAAAAAGCATTTTGTTTAGCAGGATAAAGAATAGAAAGAATATTTGAACTGAATACTATCAGGAAAAGGTGCTTGAAACAATCACCAGACCTTGATTTTTCCTGAGCTTGGGAAACCAGAACTTTTGAAATTATTTGCAAATACTTTTGCAGAATTACATGGTAGCAACTTCTGTACATGTACATTCTACCTAAATGACATTGAATACCTTTTTTTGGCTAGTTGTCCTTGCCTAGAAGCAGCCTGGGATTGTGGGAAATTGTCAGCTGAATTTACCAGAGAAAAATAATTCAAACTACAACATATAAAAGTAAGACTTTTACTAAGTGTGCAGAATTATGTCCAAAGAAACATGCTATCACATTTTACATCAAATGCTTTGAGAAGATGTCAGTAGTGCTGAGTATTTTTAACAAAGAAAATATAATGCTTTACACTGTAGGGAAAATAGTCTGGCTATCATCATAAAATGTGACTGTACAGCACAGAGAATATATTTCCTGCACAGTACTTGGCAGTGTGCTTCAGCTGTGAACCACATCAATCTCTGAAATGTGTCTTTGATCCAGCTTTGCATTTTCAGCAAAGGAAATGTTAATAAAACATTTTTGCCCAGCTTATAAAACAACTAGTAATATTTTAGAATTAGTGGTCTGAAAAACAAGTCTTAGCCTTGAGACTTCCTCACTGGTGTGAAATACATGTAAACATCTGTACATATCTTGTGAAGTTAAATACTTCCACCCTTCCCTTTCCCATTTGCCTTTCCCACTAGCTTGCTGAGCTAGTGTGTGCATGGGTGTTATCAAGAATCATGCATTTTGGGGCCCATTTCCAGTCTGAGTGCAGCAGTCTGATTTCAGATAGGTCACTCAAATGACCTGATAAGACCAAATAGCTTTTCTGTTTTACAGCTATAGGCACCCAACCAACTATTGGAGATAATGGCATTTTACAACATTTCTCCTCTTACTGTGTAACTCTATAAGAAAACAGACAGATGTGAAATAACTGGCATGAGTGAGATTTTATTATAAATCTTTCTTATTATGGTGGTGCCCCTCAAGATGGGGAATGAATACTGTGCAAACATGCAAAACTGAATACTTTGTATTTCTTGTGTATTGGACCAGCTGACTGTCATCAGACCTAGAGAGATGAATTTTATACTTTTTAAAGGATTGTTCCTAACCCAATGATCCTTAAAGCCAGAGGAATGACTCCTTTGTAGATTTTGTTGATTTTGATTCAAGTTTATAATGAAGCTGTAGCTTTGCTGTTCATGCTCTCAGTAGAGAACTGCACATGTGAAGAATGTGAATGTCTTCTCCAGTGAATGTCTCCTCCCAGTCACCTCCACGCTGCTCCTCTTTGGCTTTCAGCACTGCAGAAAGCAGCTCACAGGTCATGGGACTGGAACACAGAGATGTGGCAGTTTAGGGACGACCAAACACTGACCTCTGTGACACTCAGACCACCTCCTTAGTTGTTCCTGTCAGATACCTTGGCAGTCTGCTCATTCAGAGTCATGCTCAGAGGCATGGATAACAATAACCCTCTGAGATACTGTGAAATTATCACCAGAGAAAAATTGCTGGCATAAAGTGGAGAAGCTAAATCTAAAATTAGTCCTGGAATTGTGCATGTGACTAGAAAGATCATTGACAATTTTACTAGAAAAATGTAATGTAATTTAATTTCCCCACAGCAATCTGTGGATGTCTCATCTTTCCTTTATACTGCTGCCTAACCATGTCTGGTTCCTGGAGAGGGGTGAGAATGGACTGGGAAATATTTCACATGTGGGAATATATGGCACATATTTCAACTCTGTGTTCATGTATGTATGCTCTTGTATCTCTTGCAGGTGTGAGTTTAGTAATTGTCAGTTACTCACAGACACGTTCTTATCTTTTATCCCTGTTCACATCATCCTGAAATTTAAAGCCTGGAAGGAATGCATTTTGGAAGAGCAAATACCTTCCAGCTCCAGGTGCAAAGGAGTGTGTCCAGAAACACTCAAGGCTAAGTGCTTTTGAAACTGCAGTTTTGTTGCCTTGGAATAAAAGAACCAACCATTGCTTAAGGAAGTAGACAGGAAGTTGCCTTTGGTTCTTACCTGCTGAAAGATCAGCTGTAACTCTGGATATGTCACTGGGAACCCATGTCCTTTGTACAACATGAGAAAGAGAAGGAAAGTCACACAGTGGATTTGTATGGCTTCACTCAGTACTAGACCTGAATAATTTAATTTTTTCACAATTTAAAAAAATGTTACGATTGGCATTGCTCAAGGCTGTTTTCTCAGCTGGTCTGTAATTCCAGAGTCTGACAAAAATGCTGTAGATGTGTTGAAGAATCAGACTGAGAGGAATTACATGTTCACAACACTCAGATGATGTTAGAGGAGCAACATAGGTTTCTTTTTGCTAAGTAGTCAGCCAGTTTCCTTGCAATTAGCTTCCATATCATCTTACTCTAGAAGCAATTCGGTGGAATAAATGAATTAAGAGTCATTGGGTATTTATTCCCTTTTTTTAATATCCTTTAAAGAGGCCGGTAGTGATCCTTACTTTTATTTTTTTAATCTTGTTTTCCTGAAACAGAAACTACTTTCACAGTTATTTATTCTGAGGGTGTTCTTTTCTGATCTTCTCTGAGTCATTACATTGCTTATGTAGAGATAGCAAGTTACTGGAATGTTCTGACATTTACAATGGCTGTTTTCATTAAATTCTCTCCTTGAGTATTGTTCTGAATTTTGCTCTGCAGTCATGGTGACTTATAGATCTCTTTTACATAATTTCTATATTCCATTGCTCTAAAGCCAAAAAAATTTAAACAGACAGGGAGAGAACTGGAATTGTAGCAGCTATAGTTGAAACCACAGGGCTATTTAAAAATTATATATGATAAAACTGGAGTTATATATGTTGAAACCACAAATATTCAGTGGTACTTGTAAATATTGCCTATAATCTTTTGGGTGAAGTATGAAACTTGGATAAGATTAACCCCAGTTTTTACTATGGTCTCATTGGCAGAGGTTTTTGTGGAAAAAACCACATTTTTGTGGAAAAAATAAAGAACATGGTTTAAGTTTTCTGGGTTACATATGGTAAACTCCTGAAGATGATGGATCATTTTTTGCTGTAGGAGATGGCACCAGCAACACTGCTAATGAAAAGTAGAATATCATAGAAATTAACACCAACCTAAATTCACCTTTGAAAAGAGCATCAGTCAGTTAGCAATGTTAAATCAATGAAGGCTTGCACCTGGCCTGCTCTGACAGTTGTAACATCATCTGGAATACTGCACATTCATCAGATACTCTTTCATGACCTTGGCAGAAAAAGTAATAAATGGAAATGAGGAGTTGGCATGCCTGCATCCAGTAATGATTTCATGCACTTACATGCAATGCTGATATGCTGACGGTTTGAATCCCACAGCAGGCACAGCAGGTCAGAGCAAACCCTGCAACCTATTTTCTGAGCCTTATTGCTCATTTTCCAGACTGCTGGTAGCTCTCACTACATGGAAAGGAAATTGCTGATAATCTATTTTTTTATATGATTAATCTTTGGTACTTACTTCAGATTTCTTTTTGCAGCCCATAATTTGTCTGCTCCCAGTATGTCCTCAGAACTCTTAAATTAAGGAGCCCACAGTTTATATGAGCCTGTCTGCTATATTGTCAGATGTTACCTTTTTGCCCATTAATGTATTTTAAAGCTCTTGATTTCTAGCCAAATATCTGACAGTAAAATCAGTATGATGCTTCTATCCCATTTGGAAATAAGTTAATTAGACTCCCTTAGGGCCCTGAAAAAAAACCTCTTATCTTTTGTCGGTTTAATTTCTGCTGTATCCATTTGTGAATGAATACTCCTATTCTGCTGCTCATTTAGTTTACCTTTTCCTTAATTTTTGGTTGCTCTTCACAGACTTCAGAATTTCTCTTAAGACCAGTAATCTGTGAGGAATTAGAAAACAAGATCTAAAAAACTTCTTATTAACTCTTAAACTCTTTATATTAAACTCATGACTTGCCCATGTAGGGGGCCCACCTGGAGCAATTATGACCTATTGAAGTTGTAGTTATGTGAAATTGAAATTAATATGAAACAGCATAAAGTCTTCTCCCATTTACTCCTTAGGCATTCTTTTAACAGGACAATATATTGCAAAGAAAATCTGCAAGAGAAAAGGGAAGTATATGAAAGAACTGGATTATGAAACTAAGGAAAATTGAAGTACTGCATAGGATATAAAAGCATATTTATATTATTTTTATTTGTACTTATTTATCTATATATGCATATAACATATTGATATTTATATTTATTTTATATTTATAAACATATCTTTTGTGCATACATGATGTTAACATGTTATCTCTAAAACTGAAGTGCTAAAATGATATAAAATTACCCTACATTTAAGATCATACATTAAATTTAGTTTTGAACTCTGCTATTCAAACAGGGGTTGTGGGTCTGCTCACACTGCTATTAGTGACAGTTTATTCATTTATCAATAGGAGGCAGCTGGGGATCCCACTGACAGAAATACTGAGACACATTAGATGTATCTTACAACATTCTGACATATTCCTGTCAATAACATGAGCCTCTAACATTCATGAACACATTGTGAGTGGAGAGCAGTGCTGTGGAACTGGTGGCAGGAACAAGCAGGATGAAGCTTCACTTGAAGAAAGGTTCTCCTCTGTCATTGTTTGGTCACAGTTCACACACAGTCCCTGGGTGCTGCTGTAGCTCAGGACTGCCTTTGTCAAAGCATAAACCACAACAACTATCACAGTGAGCTAAGCTTGTGTCAGAGGCAATTCTGAGAGGAAAATTGTGCAAGAATCAGAAAGAATGGGAAGCAGGAGAGAAGGAAGCTCCTGAGCATTAGCAATTGTTGTCGTCTACAAGGATGTGCAATTCAGCTTTCAGAAGAGTAATTTTCCTTTCTTGTATTTTTACAGCTCCTTCCAGTTTAAATGAAATGGTGATTTGCTGACAATTGGTGCTGATAAAAGCATAATAATGGTTTAAAAGGTTCATGAAAGGCAAGTTAATGAAGTTGGGCTGTTTAGTCTCTTCATTCTGGTCACTCTATACTCAATACTAAAATGCTTATCTGTAGTTTTGCCTTGTCTAGGAAATGTGTGCATTATTGCATTCAAAGACATGGTAATTTGGCAATCAGACACACACCTCATGATAGCTGCAGTTATTTATCATGCATATTAGAATTATGAATAAAGGAACATACAGTTAACTCCAGTATAACCAGTTACTCCAATAACTTCATTTTATGTAAAAAAACCAAAGCCATACTCTACAGATATGCACATTGTACCCTTTGGTATGATAGTGGATGCATTTTCCTTGTCAGGAGTGGCAATGGACCACAGATATCTGTGAAAGTGAAAGAAACAGCACAAGTGGAAATGTGTTTAGAGGATTCATCCAGTGGTAGTGGTTTGTTTGTCAGTCTTTAGATGGGTTCATCCACAGTAATGCAAAGATTAGGAGTCCTCAGAAGTGATGTTTAGAAATACCCTGTGTCTAAATAAGGATGTAGAGCTGAAACAATTTCATCTGAGGGGAAAATGAACTAACTTCTCAAACTAACTGAAAATATAGTGACTAAAGAACAAAACAGTAAGGAATAGAAGCATAGAATAAACTTGCTATGTTTGATTTCACTGCAAAAAAACTTGCAGTCCTCACACTAGTGGGCTGAAGCAATTACCAGCTTTCATTCTGCTTTGCTATTAAAAGACTTCCTTTATATCTCAACTCTCTGTGGCTCCATTTCCTATGATGAAACAAAGCCATTAACCAATTGATATCTCTGCCAAAATGTGACTTTCTTTCAGCGAGGAGCTCTGTATGCAGCTTTTCAAAAGTGAGAACTCTCAGGAGTTCTCAACGTGCATTCAATTGCCCACAATTGCTTTGAAAAGGCACACTAAGTTGGTACATAAATTTCCAGATTGCAGTTAAAAAATAAGATCAGAAAACACAACATCTCCCACACCTAAGAGTAGCGTAAGCTGGACTGGGAAGGACCCAGGAGGGCCTTACTGAGCTCTGAATATTCCTGAAATGCAGTGCTAGCAGCTGCACTGCTGTGTAAGTGCAACAGAGCAGCGTCTGTTGGCCAGCACCTTGAATTAAAGAACAGCCCATCTCATGGGAGAGCTGCTTTGCTCTGGTTTGTTCTGTGCTTCCATGGCAACACAACCTCAGCTACAGCTTTCCTCTCAGGCTGACATAAAGCAAAATTCATTCATGCTTGTTGGCTTGCTAAGAGCCTGCCCTGTGCAGACTTTCAGCATCCCACTGCACGAGCTGCCTGGCAGGCACATCCTGCGTCTCTGTTTAAAGGGTGGTGCTCTGAGTCTCAGGCACTGTGTCTCTCCTGTGTCTCTGATCTTCCTCATTGCCTGCTCTTCCCTATTCTCCTCTTGCTAAGAGCAGTTTTGTGAGAAGCTCAGTGTTCTTCCTCCACTCCTGAATCCACCACATTGCCCCTTGCTGCAGTAAGAACTGTGTTTAAGGTCCCTTTGCTGCAGCTTTTCAATGTTTAAAGCACTTAGCATATATTTCTACTAAAAGTTAAAGACCTATATTTCTATTCACTTCATGTATCTCAGCTTAAACAAAGGTTTTAATTCAACCTCTGTGCTTTGGCTTTCCTCTGGGCCTGGGTCCAGAGGAGCTTTCACTCCAACATCTCTCCCTCCTGTTTGAACTGTGTAGACTCTTTTAATAGCTTTGTTGATCATTTGGGTCCTGTGCCCCCCAGGATTCCTGCCCAGAGGCAGGAGCAGTGCACATGATTTGCCCTTTGCCTCTGCCCTGCATGTGTGTCAATCCCTGCACTGAGGGGCTGAGCTTGTCTTGTGTTACAACAAGCTTTTAGTGGAAGCAGTCATTTGCTTTGTAGGTCAACTGTAGGAAGTGAAAAACACCTTTCATATTTCTCCCAGATAATTACATTCCTGGCTAGAAGACTACTATTGCCTGAGATCCTAGAATTCATCAATGCCTCATGAAAAATTATCTCAAGAATACAGGTGGAGAGAAAAAAAAAAAAATCTAAAAACTCTTGAGTTCAACCTAAATTTTTACAAGTCAAGCCTGGGGCTGGCTGCACTCCTTCCAGAATTGTGGGAAGAGAAGAATTCCTCTTTAGTGAAGATTTTGGGGGAGATCATGTGATTGCATGATGACCTCTCACGTGACTTGGCTGGTGCCCTCAGCTCTCACCCTGTGAGGTGACCACAAGACAGAGTTCCTGATTAGTGCAAATCAACAGGACACTTGATACTTTCATGTTCTCTCATGACCTCTCCTAAAGACATAAATTTCACTCAAAATAAAAATGAAAAAAAAGACCAAAAATCAGGAAAATGAAGAATCTTGTAGGAGTGATTGAGTGGCCTCTGCTTCCTTTCTGCTCCTGATTTCACCAAAAGCTGCACGAGTCAGTTCTAGTACCCATGAGACACTTTAAATTTATTATTAGTGTAGCAAAATCCTTTCCTCTCACTTTATGTGCTTTCACCCTACAGACTACCTGAATACACTTTGGAATATTATATTGGTCATATTCTTAAGAAGAACATCCTTAACTTAAAATCTTTCCTACAATGTAACATTCTCCGATTCAATTTTCCTATTAAACGTGAAAAGCCAAAAAGCTTTCCTCCTGATATGCTACTATCCAACCTCACATCTGTCTTTTCCTTGTTTGTGTAAGAAGCTGCCTTTTGGGATGTCAGTAGCATTTTTGAGTGTCAAGAGGGGTCTGGGACTCTTCTGATTGAATTCTTTCTTTGAGAAGCACCATCAACATTCCTTGTTTCCTTGTAAAGGTCCAGCATTGCAAGTTCTGAAGGTGCTGCTGACAATTTGTTGTTTTAAATACAGCAAAATAACAGTGTGGGGATGCAGTAGGAATGGGAGCTGGATTACCAGTAGGTTTAACCTATCTTGAAGCAGTCTCTTAGGGATTTTCTACAAATCTCAATGGTTCCAGACAGGAAAGTGTTTGTTCAAATACTACTACTGCTTTTGATGGCATCTGCTATGGCCATCTGATAAAGTTTTTACATTTTAAATATGCTAATGTTCATATCATGTTTCATGAGTTCTTATATTCTGAGTTTTGGCCTTGAGGATGAGAATTTTGGGATAGACTAGGTCTTTTAATGTGAGGACTCTAAAGATGACAATTGTAAAGAGTAATTCATATTTAGTGATTTTTTTCTCCTAGTCTCCACAGGCAACATGATTTAAGCACACTAAAGAAAAGTGTTTAATCATTAGAATCACCAGATTAAAGCAGAGATTTTTTACAGCGAGCAAAACCATTCATGAGAGATTAATCAGCTACAGAATCAGTTTTTTAATCTAATGATTGAAAATTGCTGTTTGCACTTTCTGACACTGAAAATTTTTGCCTATGGTTTGAACATGGCATCAGCTCAGCTGAAATATAGCTTCAGTGTGCAGGTAGAAATTGTGAAAAAATGGAATTATCATATTTGTATTTGCTTTTATTATCTTGGTCTCAAATGTAGAGAATTTTCCCTTATATATTCAAGGTTATTTCACTTCATATATCACATCTTAGTTTCCAAAGATAACATTAGTATTTTTCATGGCTTTTTAGGGCTCTTTTTCAGGCACTTCACGAAAGTCAAAGATATGATCTTTGCACTGAAGAGTCTGAGGGAATGTGAGGGTTTGTGTTAATAGATAAGCTACACTTTAATTTAAATCATCCTTGACAACATCAAACATCCAGGTGCAACATAATCTGATATGGCAAATTGAAATTGATGTATGAATGGAGTTATCATATATGCAGGTTTTCCTATTTTGCTTTTTTTTCCTTACCCAGAAACTTTTTGAAGTTTTTTTTGAATTCACAGCATGTGTGCTGTGAGTCCATTTATCCATGACAGAGAGCTGCCTGGTCAGAAGGATTTTGCACAGATGGCAAAGTCAGCAGTTGTAAAACTGCGCCTTTTTTATTGTAATGGTGCAGCTACACAGGTAGGCAAAGCTGCAAGGAGCAGATGCAAGCTGAGAGCAAGTTAAGGTGTGAATGGATAAGACAGAAGTTATCTGTAAAACACTGGGTCCTGCCTGTGTTCTTGACCCCACACAGCAAACACAGAGCTGTTTGTCTTTGCTGACCATATTTATGCAGCCCCTCTTCATGGTATTTCACAGGTTACTCTTAAGCAGTTGCTGACGTGTCCCCAGGCACAGGGTGCTGCTCTGCAGACTTCCACCAGCTTCCCCAGTGGAAGTGCAGAGCTGGGGATAAGCTGCAGCTCCCTCAGAAGAGGTTCACTCTTCTCAGATGCATTTGCAGACCTGTTTCCTGATTTCATAGACCATACAATGAAAACTCCTGCCATAACTTAACAAAGGGAGACTAACTTGCCTAAGCTGTACTGCACCTTTCTGAATATTTCCAGATCTATTCCCCTTTCCCCACAAACACAGGAGATTTCATAGGAGAGAACAGCATGTGCATTTCTGTGCCTGGTGCCAATGCTGCTTAGTGCTGAGCATCAGGGCAAATTTCTCTGCCCCACATTAGCTGTAGCTTCTTCTTTTGCCCCTTTCCATTCTTTTCCAGTTTCTTGGAAAGGAGGGAGGCTTTGACTTGTTTGTATGAGAACATTCACACTTTAGAGAGTTTCAATGTATTAGATATGGGAATCTTCTTCCATTGTTTATGGCACTGAATTCTGAAAGTCTGGGCAGCAGCCAGACATTTGCCACGTGAAAAATAAATTTTAAAAAGGCAATAGGATGAAAACTAATCCCTTGCAACTTAGTTGTAGCTTTCTGTTTTGCTCTTTTCCATTCTTTTCCAGTTTCTTGGTAACTTGTCAATTAGACACACTCTTTTCCTGATCTTGCTCAAGCCAAGCTTGTTTGTGTAGAGAAGTCTGTGCACAGTAAATGAAGCTTGAACTTAATAACTGTCCAGACATCTGATGCTCTTTCTCTGCTTGGACACCTACAGAGAGAGCACCATATCAAGCAACTTACCTTAGAACATAGAGAGCTGCTCCAAGACTCCAATGGGTAACTGGCTGTAAATCCACACACTTCTTTATCTGTACTTTAACTTCATTGTGTGGATAAGCCAAAACATAATGCTTCTCTGAGAATTTGTGAGCTTAACAAAAATTAAACATCCAGGTCATGACTGGGAAATTCAAGCTTTCTGTTATTTTCAACATGATCTCTAACTGCAGGATGCTACAGGTAAAAACCAGTTCACTGGTGGAATTAGCTGCATGCACTTTGTGGGAGCATTTCTCAAAGGTGCAGATCTAAAAATCTGAATGCAGCACCAGCAGCAATCAGTGTCCAACAGCTCTCAGAGAGACACCTTTGGCTATTCTTTGGGCTTTTATTCTTGAGCTATCAGTTGGAAGTTCCCTTTGAAGAAATTTAGAGACTGGATATAGTCTCTGAATTTAATAAAAGTAGTTGCTTTAATCTTCATAGAAGGGCCAGGGAAATTTCAAGTGACTGAAAAGACACAGAACATGTAAAGCCTTTGGAATTGAAATCTGTTAGAGCTTTAAGTAATTTTATGTGCCTTCATGTATGCACTTTCATGTCCCTGGCAGAAAGGGACCAGTAGGGATTCAAGCAAGTCTAAAATATGTTCCTGCAAGTCAGTGGGTTCGAAGTGGATCTTAAAGCATTTCTGACTGTTTGTATAATTTTTTGTAGTGCTATACTGCACTTAATAGAGCTGGCCTGTCCCCACACAACTGTACGTTGTCATTTCTTGTTCTGATATCTTCTGTTCCTTCACAAAGGGTATTTGAATTCAAAGGGGTCTGAAGATGGAAAGCACTTGAAAAACTTAGTATGGTTTCAGAACGTAGAGCTGCAACTTGAGACATTTTTAAGGTGCTTTGTGTGTTTTTTGTTTGTGGTTTTGCTGATGTGACTCATATTTGCCTGATCTCCTGTTTATGCACAGAGACCTCAGATTGTGACATACCTGAAGAAAATAAGTTTTATTAAACACATCCAAATCAGATTCAGGGACTACAAGGTTATCTCCATGGTTGTGTGACAAGATTTTGACTTTTTAAAAAAATTGTCTTCCTTTATTTCACTGTCACTTCTAATACTACAATAATTAATTACTAATACTCAATTTTTCTACCTGATAAAATACCTATGATTGTACCTGTTCTACAGTAGCTACCCTGAAGTTTAATCTGATGCCGGGAAAAAAAAGAACCTGAAATAATGTACAAATCTGAATTTAAAGAGTACAGAGGATCTGAATATAAAATTGATCACTTTTTTATAAGTGCCATTATTCATTACGCCACTGGATGTATCTTAAATTATTTCAGTTTATTAAATTCTCTCTGAATACTTCTGAAGTCTCTAATAAAATGTTTCTGAAAAACTTTCCTTGTTGCATGGTGGATGTACATTAGACTTCTCAGCCTGTAGGTCTTAGTGGCATTATTAACACCAAGCCTAGCTGAGAGAAAAGGAATTGATTAACTTGCCACGGATTTGGATGAAGAGTGAGTGGCTGGGTGTACTTATTTTGTGCAAGTCTTTGAGCATTCTGGTGTCCAAGCTGTACTTGTGTGGATCGAGATCGCCATCCCATGGCTGCTCACGGGTCAGTTTTCACGGGAACAGCACACGGTGGATGTTCCTCTCACCGCCTCTCTTAGAATGGTGTTACTACTGAAACAAAAGGTAGCACTCTGCCCTCACCATATCTTAAATATCGTGTTTTGCCATGCTGTGCACTGTGTTAAACTTCACAGCTGCCAAAAATCTGCAAATTTAGTCACCTACAACAGGTAACTTTCACAGCTGTGAAAAGTTACCAAAAGATAAGAGAGCACAGGGAAAAGATTATAACAGAAGATGGCATTGAGAGATTAACAAGAACTGGTATTATAGACCTCCAGGGTAAAAGATTGTATCTATTTTGTCATCCTGAAAGAAGTCTTTTGGATGCTCCTGCTTGTCAATCTAAGTGCTGCTGCATCATAGAATGGTTTGAGTTGGAAGGGACCTTATAGATCACCTAGTTCCAACCCCCTGCCATGGGCAGGGACACCTTCTACAAGATCAGATTGCTCAGGACACCATCCAGCCTGGTCTAGAACACTTCCAAGGATGGGGCATCCACAGCTTCTCTGAGCAACCTGTTCCAGTGCCTCATCACCTGCACAGTAATGAATATTTTACTAATACCTTACCTTACCCTACTCTCTTTCCAGAACCTTAACATTTCTTGGTGAAGAGGCAAACTGTGAGGCTGCACTAATTCCATACTTGCACAGCACTTCAGTACACTGTAGCTTCTCAGAGGAGATGCTCTAATATCTAATATTGTTTAGAGACCCATGATATCTTGTCTTTCATAGATGTTTTCACAGATGCTTTCTAAGATAAGCTGACATCAACTGCTCATTCTCCAAGTGTCTTCTGAAGAATGGCTTCAGAGCTCTCTTAGCTTAAGAATACAGTTTCTGTTTTCAGTAGAAATCCTCAAAGTAAATCCCAACAATTGAAGGAAAGGACTGAGCAGCTTTCTGTTTATGAAAGTCAAGTAGCTGTTTGTTTGAGACATCTTGTCAGTACGTGTCCCACTAGAAAGGGTTACTGCTGCTGCCAATTTTTGAAGAGAGCATTTATATAGTTATCTAATACATGTTTCTGCTGAACATGTAATTTTCCTTCATTGCATTGTGCTTAATGCTAATGAAATCTGAAAACATAGCCATATGTGAAACGTAGGAGGAACAATTCCTGCACAGGAACAATTGATAAATGTAAGGAAATCAGCTAAACATATAAAGTCAACACACCTAAATTATTGTATCTGAAACTTCTCTGAAGATAAACTCATCTTTGAGTAGAGATATTTCAGTTTATTGCAGACTAAGCTAAATGGTAAAATTACTTTACAACACTATGTAATAGGCTATAATTTAGGAAATGTGAAAAACATCCTGTTGTGATGCTGCTTACACCAAGAAACTCCTTTCTGCAACTATTCACCTCCATTCAGCAGCCAAAGGTTACTGACTTTATCCATTCACTTGGTGCAGGTTCAGTGACCATTCTCGGACCTGTTTCAATATAAATTTAGGCAAACCACATTTGACCTTTTCGGTTGTTTTTTTTTTTTTTTAAAATTAAGCCATGTAATTTGCATCAAAGCTTTGAAAAAGCCCTTTACTGGCTGAGTTGGTAGAATAATATTCATATGATACAGCATCAATCAGCTGGAGGAAGGTGGCAGAATAAGTTTATAGCCAACATAAATGAAGGTGATTTTCTTCATCCTGTGTAATTCTTGGCTTTTTACTGGCAAAGCTTGGGTTGGACCAGAATCAAATGCAACTCATCTTTATCATTTACCAAAATCTCTGAATTAGATCTTGCTTGGATTTTCTTAGGAAAAAAGCACTATTGCAGTATTATATTATTTTACAGATTAACTGGGCTCATACATTATTTTTCTTCAGAATGTGATGCCAGGGTGCTTTGCTGCTTTGTAGATGAGGATAATTAGCAGTGCTTTTAGTGCAGTTTAATTCACTGATTGCTAACAGCAGAAATTATACAGTAGATTTATTGATGCATGACCATTCTTCAGCTAGATTGTGGCCACAGCCCTGCTGAACGCTGAAATCTGGTTATATTTCTATGACCTACACCCAGCCAGCAACTGTCATCTCTTCTGCTTTTGCCAAACAGACTAAAAATATCTCCTCTTCCCTGAGACACATTGTGTGTCTAAGAAAAGAGGCAGGTACAGGCAGGCCAGGACACTAATTACATTTATTAATAGTCATATTATACCCTCTAGCATAGCCAGATTTGGCCACATGATGGAACCTCTAAATATACAATACTGTTTTTAATGATATATTTTGTAAAAGGAGAAAAACCTATTAAGTATCATCTCCTCTCTAAAAAAAAAAGATGGAAACAAAATTTAATTATTCTGCTACTAGTGTATATAATTTTTATATGGAGAGCACACAAGTGGTTGATTTTGTACCCTTGAAATCCCCAGTTTGTTATGTTAACATAGCAACACAGCCAGTAGGTGGCAATACATATTTAATTTAGTAAAGGAAGGCAACTCTCCTGCTCTAGTTGTGGCACTCATGCTGGCTCTGAGCCTTACCAAACAACTCAGTCCCCAAGAGTCTTGCCAAGTGTTTTGTCAGCTTTGTAGCTGAAGTACCTGCTGCGCAGGTGGGCAGTCATTTGTCAGAGCAGTCAGACCTGGGACTAAATTGAAGTTCTAGTCTCCTATTCTTCTATGTATTCTATGCTTCTTTAGGAAATCTGGAAAACTTTTGCTTATATTACATAGAAATTTCTGATGTATTCTAAAGCTGCTATGAAGAAATACTTTCCCAAAGCCTCTTTTCCATAGCACATCTATGTATGTATGCCTTTGTACCTGTTTTGAGAGACACAGAAAGCCATAGATACACATATGTGTGCATGCTGGGATTACAGATACAGCATCATCTACAGTATAAAATCACCTTTGTTTTCCATGGGTGATGCAGAATGCTATTTTCTACAGGATATGAAGAAGGAAGGATTTGTATACAGTCCTTAATACTGGTAAGAGTATAATAGCTGTAATGCTCAAGAGGGCTTAGTATAGAGTTATGAAGGGTTGTCTCAGATTAATGAGACATTGCTCTTACAGAGCATTATGTCCAGATTTTTTGGCAACACTGCTGTCAGTAGCTGCTCAGAAGTGTATCTAAAAGACCCAAAAGGTCTGGTCCTTGAGTTGTCAATTGATTAGCTTTGTTTTCTAAAAACAGATGTCAGGTGGCTCTGCTGTTCAGACCAACTGTTCAGCATATCTTCAGCCAGAAATTTAATATGAGGTGAGAATGAAAGAGAAGGACCAGAGAGAAGAGGGTAAACAAGAGGCAGATGGTCCATGTGTGAAACTTGCAATGCCAAACAGTGGATTAAGATGCTCTTTTAAAAAGCTACTTCACAACCTGAGAGCAACTGAGAAAAGTTACATTTTCCCTAGCTACAGAATGAGCACATTTAGTCTGCTCTTCATCAGAACACCTCCCATTTGCTGAACTCCTGTAGGAGTTGCTTGTCTAAGAAGTGACCCATCTAACAGCAGCTGATTGCTGCTCTGCAGGTAGAGGGAAACATAGAAGTGCCATTTCTCTGCATGGCTTTTTCAAACCAGTTACCAGACTGATCATCTCTGGGTCAGAGCTAAGAACAAGAAGACCACTAAGAAAACCCTTTGGGCAGTCAGCCATTTGCCTGGTTGCACCACTGCATCAGAGCTGCTTCTTCAGCCAGTGCTGCTGCCAGGATGCTGTGGGACAGCCCCTGTGACTCCAGTGCTCTGGTGGGTTGTGCTGTACACAGCATGGCAAGTCAGCTGCATGGAGCTTTGGTAGGGAAAGGATGGTAAGTCTGTCAACAGTTTATGGGATTGGGAGGGAATTCACAAAGGAGACAGAGTTGTAAGAGTCTTCTATGGACTGCCATGTCAAGAAGAGAGGGTGAACAAAGCTTTTACTAAAAAGCTGGAAGAAGTCCCCTGATCACAGGCCCTGCTTCTAGTGCTGGGTCTTGAACCACTTTGACATCTGCTGGATGAACGCCATGCAGGGTGCAGCAAGTTTATGTCTCTGCACTGGTGACAGCAGAGTGTCTGCTGTGCCTGCAGGGACAACAGTGGAAAGCTGAAGGGTGTTAGTGTCCCAGGAGATAAGCTCTTCCAGTGGATGGTGGGAGGAACGAGAAGCTGCCCTCATCTGGGATAAGGGGAAAATTACAGTGGGAACAGAAAAAAAAAACCCCAGAAAGTCAGAAACCAACAGAATTCTTGATAAGATGGGTTCCCTTTAGATGTGCTATATGTAACAGCAAGTGTGCAAAGAGGTGGAGGTGACTGACTCCAGGCTCCTTCTGTGAAAACTGAAAATGGTTCATATCTCAAAAGAAGTGTTCCATGGGAACATAACAGTATTTTTGGCCAGTTTAGGCAGGAAGGGTTTCTTGGTTCCATGCTGGAATATCCAGGTAGGAGCAAGTCTCTTACAGCCACGTGAGGTGGTGACAGCACATTTGCTTGGTGTGAGTTCCACATCCAGCACTTGCTCTTATGCTGTTTGCAAAGGGCATTAAAAGTTACTTTGACCACAAAGACTTGGGGGGGAGAGGGATGGGGGAGAAGGTGGGGGGATGACAAAGGTTAGGGAATAGAGTCAGATTTCTTTTACTGCCCCTGTTGGAGCTCTTTAAATAATTTAAATATACATCAGAGCAAAGAGCTGAACATGACTCTCCTGTATGTATGTGAAGGATCTAAACACGGGGCTGCAAAGATTTTTGGAGCAATGAAGGGAAGACAGCATCCAAAGTCTCTTTTTCAGGACTAATCACTGACTTTTCATATCCTTGCTGTATACCACAAGCACAAAGCTTGTGTCTGTTCCTAAATTTATCAGTGATTGTCTTAATTTTATTAATTGAAAACTTTCAGAATTTCTTGTAGAGCAAAATAATCCCAAATATGTTCACAAAAGGGGGATTTTCTTCCTGAGGCAGTTTCTTTTGCAGAAAAGATGATCCCCCTTGCTGAGCTGTGCTGCCAGAACTCTTCCTTTGCATGAAAGGAAATTACAATTGCCATTAAAGTGTCACAAATGTCATGGATGGTTGGCAGTGTGGAATCATTACTACTTGTTGAGTAAACAAGTCCAAGCAGAGAATAAATAAATCTTCATCATAAATAAGGAATTGGGGAGGGGTAATAGAGAACTGTGGTAGGGTGTTGCTACCATCCTAAATGTATCTGATACCAAGCTATAGCAAAATTAACTTGCACAAGTGGCATGACTACTTTTGCCCATACAGAGTGTGGGGTAAGAGTGGGCAGATGTGGAGTGCTCATGTCTAGGGACAGAGGAAATGCAGTTATATATCATGAAGGCACAGCAGATAAGGGCTTCTGTTCTTCTTTCTGCTACAGGCTTCATTTGTGAGCCATAGACCTCAGCACAAATTCAGCCAGTGGAGAAAAGAACCCCACATGTCTCACTTCCAAAGGCTTTTACTGTGTTTCAGTACTTAATAGTACTGGAATATATGTAAATATTGGTATCTCCTGTCACTCAAGTGAACTTTGTTTTATTGTATCCCTGAATGAACACATTATTTGTGAGTTTACTGATGACTGGTGTCCCCAAGAGATGACAGCGAGCTCTTGGCCTGACCTTAACATGGTAGCTGGATTGAGCTGGTACAAGTTCCTGTTGTATCCCAAAGAGTTTGCATGCTTGAATTCACACTTTGCAAAGCTCTGCAGAAGTGACAGTTTACACAAGATTGCAGGGGATGAAAGAAGACCTTTATTAAGTGCATGGCACACTGTCTAACCAGGATGAATATCTCTGTAGGCTGGTGACCCAGAGGTAACAGTGCTGATTGTGTCTTGGGCACCCAGTAGCAGCATGGTCTCAGTGCATGAGCACTTTGTTTTTGTGAATTCACTTTTTTAGTGGTCCTAAGAAATGCACAACCCCTCAGTTTAAGGCCTTTTTGAAACTGCAGTTGTTCATTCAGGCTTTGCCTCTGTAAGTGCAAGGTGTTTGCTTTTTAAATAAACCTCTTTGTAGGTTTTCTATGGGTAGCAGTTGACTGATGGTGCATTTTTGCCCCCTTGTTACACTGATACTCAGAGACTTCCATTTTGAGCTATTTGTGCTACAAAGAAAAAAGCAAAAATGGGTACTCAAAGCTGTGTCTATGTCGCTAAATAAAACAGGACCAGTTTTACAGCAGATGTTTACTGAAGATTTTGTTCCATTAAAATGTCAGATTGTCCAAAAGGTATGTCCCATTTAAGTACTTTTTTTTTTATACTGTAGTGTTTAGAATTAAAATTTAAAGGGAATATTTTGTGGGTTAAAAGGAAAAGCAAGATGTGTAAAAGACTGTAGCACATGTGCTCTTATGCCTAACGTAAAGATCAAAAAAATTCTTTCAGCAAGTGCAGTCAGGAAAAATTCATCGCTTCATACACTGTGGACACTGAGTCAGAAATGGGGAGTACTGACACCAATATATTTGTCTTAAAAAATGTTTGGTATGAACACACTTTCTTTTCTCTATGCCTCACAAATCCTGAAAATGCAACTGTGTTTTGGATTTTAATTTCTGTCAAAGAACTGCCTCCTCTCAGAACAATCTAATAATTCCTTCTGTAAGGTACTGCCATGCTGAAAGAGAGGATCAGACTCGTTAAAGGCCCCCAGCTGAGATGTAGCACCCTCTCCAAAGCCCTCTGCTCACTTATCTTTGCCTCTTGGTGCTGGAGGGCTGTTCAGAGCATGCACACCAAGCCTGTTTGCACTGGAGACACAGGAGGCCAATTCATTGTCCAGATTCCCCAGTCAGCCACGTGCTTTCTGAGTGATTCCAACAAAGTCATGCTCAGACCCTCCAACACACAGAAGAATTTCTGCCATGTAGGAGTTGGGCAGCTCACTGTGTTTGAGAATCAGAGCTAGAAAAACTCTGGGCTTCTGGTCTGTCACCATGCAACTGGGATTTAAAAACAAAACAAACAAATAACCAGACCACAAAGCTTTCCCATTTCATATAGAAGCCCAAAGAAAAAAAAAAATTCATCTAAGTCTGAGACACTCTCATATTGTAGTGATTGAAATCTGAAGCCACCTTAAAAAGAAATACCCAAGAAAAAAGAGTATCAATGTAGGAAACAAAAGTATCAGTATAAGGACAACATCTTCCATCTTGGCAAAGACCCTGCCTCATTAGAAACCTAGTTATTAAAATTAAGGGTAAGAGTGAACTGACCCAAGCAAGGGCAAATGGTTGCTATCATCTCATAGACATGCTTAAAGCTCCTCTTCCAGCTCAGGTCCTGCATTAGCAGAGCAGTAAACACTGTGATTCCTATGGAAGAAAACTGAGGTGTACATCAAGGTTTTTCTGGCCAGATTTATCACTTGGGTTACTTCCCTAGGGTAACTGCCTCATATGAGAATAGAATATTAACATGTAAATGAAATAGAAAATCTTTAGTAGCATATGTGAAGCTAGTGTGAGGCAAAACCAAAGGTAGAAAACCTCTACAATCTCTATGCAATAGATTTCTTGTATGCATAAAGGAATTCCAGTTTCTTCTCTGTTAGCTGCTTAGTGAGTTTATTCACTGGTCAGATAGGATTGATGATGCCTTAGCATTAATTGTCTTGACTTACATTTATGGATTTATTTGTTTTGAAATGTAGTTTTACTCACTCCTTGGCTTCCAGTCCACACTCTATCCTAAACAGAAGAAATTGAGTTGCACACTACTGGTGTATTGCAAATTACAGCAATTCTAATACAGGTTTTGCAATGCCCACAAATCTGGAGGTGGTGCAAGAAGGTAAATCTTAGAATTACAGAGCAGTTTGGGTTCAGAAGGACCTTCAAAGGCCATCTAGTCTAACGCCCCTGCAATGAGCAGGGACATCTGCTAGATGAGGTTGGTCAATAAATACCTTAGTCTAGCAGAATGAAAAAGAAGTCATCCATCACTGAGAAGCAAGAAGAATATACTGTTTACAATCATCTCAATGGATGCCTGGAGACTTAGTTCTGAGCTGAGCTGTGTGTGCTGGCACCAGCCAGCACCAGTCACACTGCCCACAGTGCTCTCACTTGCAGCAGAGACACTCAGGCACCTCCATGTGTCTGCAGGTCCCAGTTGATACTGTAACTCATTCATTCTGTAATATTAACTTGCAGATGCTGCAACTGGATGCAAATTCCAACACATTAAACATGCCCCAGTGAACTAGGCATCTAATTTAATACAAAAGGTTTTCTTTTATCGACAAAAATAAACGTGGTCATTGCCGTGGTCATTAACCATGGTCCTTGAGCATAAGATGCTACAGTCTTACAACAGTCATTGGTCATGGACAGTCCAGCTGAGCTTGTACTGACCCCTACTTTCTAGGTATGCTTCCCTGGAAGAAGGAGAAATCCATTCAGAAGAGGCATTTTGTATGCATTTGCAGTGTTGCACAGACATTGTCTGCTGTCTTAAGACGTGTTAACACTTCTAAATAGAAGAAAAGAACAGGTTTGACTGTTTCTCAGCTGGCAGTCTCCTTCTCCTATCTGAAGATATCCTGGATCAAGCTGCTCATAAACAGCTTAGACCTGACTCTGTCCATACTCCTGGTCACAGAGCTAAGGTTCAAAAATCCCCCCAAAATATAGATAGATTCCAAATATCCCTGTTGTACTTCCTTGCTTTTGTTTATGTTTAAACCAGCCTTTTGGAAACATGACACATCTTTAAGCAGTGGCTCAGGGTATGTAATCTTCACATTAACAGACTAAGAGTATCATATAGAACCTATTTAAATCAACAGAAGCTTCACTAAACAACAGTGCCTGGCTTATTACATTTTTTGGTTGTTTCTACCTCTCAACCAGGAAATATGAATGTGTATCTCCTGAAAAAGTGTTTGCTGTTCAACAAACTATTTAGTTCAAGAAGATCCATCTGTCTTTATTTCATCCATCTTTGCCACTGAAAGAGAGAATTAAGTTTCAGTTTTCAAAAATCTGATTATGTGGCTTGCATTGAAAAACAGGCAAAAAAAAAAGCAGCTGATTAATTTGAAGATTCTCATTAGTGGTATAAAAAATGCAGTTGGGTTTTTAATTACTGTTTTAGTACAACCAAGATGATCTAACAAAGCCGATTGTTTTGGTGTTTGCTATTACTTGTTTGTGGGTCAACCCACTACAATGTTTCTTTAAAATAAAAGCAAAACTATCTTTTAAATTAGTATTAGTATATTATTTTAACTACAAACCACTTCAATAATTTCTTGAATAAACTGTACTACAACTAGTTCAAATCAATTCCTAACATGACATCTGGATATTGCGGTAGTGCACATGCTCTATAAAAACATACATTCAGATCAATCACATCCTGAAGCTTCACATGGATGAAACTAATATTCCACCAGAAAACAGAAGAAAAGGGATGGCAACCTAGCCAAAATGTGCACTGGGTGTGATGTCAGGTGCTTAGCAAAAAAAGAATACTGCCATACTGGGAATCCTGACCACAGCTTTGATCCCTGAAAACAGCATTTTAAAAATGTCATATGCTACAAAAGGATGAACAGAAACATTGTTCTGCAGTTTGCTGGGGAAAACTGAGGCACAGAGGCTGAAATATGTCAAAGAGCAATACAGCAGACCCAGAGTTTACTGTTCAATTTATTGGAAGGTTTTTGGGCAGATCCTTCTGCAGTGTTGGAGACTGATAAAGGTTATATGAACAAGAAATCCCTGCATTTGCACCCTTATGCAAACCCCAAAGGCCCATGGCATCCCTTTACTCCCTTCTTTCTGGGAGCTCTCCCAGAGCCCCTGGAGCTCAGAAGGGAGTTAGCTACCTGCCTATGGGTCAAAAGGCAAATCACAGCTGAGATGGGGTTTAAGAAACAGTTTCTAGCTGCCCCTCATCTGTGCACATCCTGGCTGAGACTGGAGCCCATCTGCACAGGCATTCCTCTTCAGTTCTGTCCCAGCAGCAGGCAGCGGCCTCTCCTTCGGAGCTGTGCCTTGAGGAACAGAGGAGGATGGATGCAATGTGCCATCACAGGGGTGAGAGGCACCCTGTGGGCCCTAGCCATGCAGATGAGATTAATACAAGAAAGAAAATGGGCAAATGAAGAAGCCACAATGAATGCCTGCTTTAACAGCCGTGAATTGTTCAAATTTCAAATACTGTTTGCTGCATTTGTAATGCGACTCTGCAGTAATGTTTTCTCTTTCATTTTCTTCAAAGATGTTAGTTTTAAGACTTCCCTCCACCTTTGAGTTCAAAATTTGGCTTAAAATGATCATGGATTCTTCTGCCTTCTATCAGGATGAGAAAACAGTGACATGAAGTGTTTCATTGATAAGCTGCTCATATGATCTTTCCAATGTGGCCTGTAACAAGGGAGCAGTGAAAATTTTATGAGGAAGCCCATAAACTCTTCAACTTCGGTCAAGCTTCTCATTGAGTGTACTTTATTCGTATCAACCTTCTTCCCACTCAGCTTCTCACTGACCCCACAAGTCAACACTTGCTTGAAAATATCACCCTCAGAGAACAGCCTGTTTCCAAATGACCATTGTTCCTTTTCATTTTCTCCTTAGATCTTATCTCACATATATTTCTTCTGAGAGCCACCAGCAATAATAATCACCTCCTCTCCAGAAACACGTGAGTAAATAGCTCTAGGGCGTTGCTGTTCTTCATGTAAGTGGGAATTGGACTGGGATGAAACAGAGGACACTGCTTAAACAGAGACTGCTAGATTGTTTTGGTGAATCCACAGCATGGCATAGCTGAGCAACATTGTTGGTGCAATCCAAGGACAGTTTCACTTGTGTCCTTGTTCACTTGTGTCAGTGCACAGAAAACTTCTTCGCTGCTCCTGCTCACAGCTGCATGTATGTGTGTAACTTAGCATCACCATGGCCTAGGCATAAAGCGAGGGAGGGGCATGGGAAAAGCTGTCCTTCTGATTTTTTTCATTTTCCCATATCGAGAGGTTCCTGTGTTTGCTCAGCTGGGAAGAGTTGCTCCAGGCCTTCCTAGGTCTCCTGCCGAAGTGGCACCAGGATGTAGTGCTCAGCCCAAGGGCTCTTCCCAGTAGGAAGGCAATGTAGCTCCTACTTTCAGACACTGAGGATGTCTTGCAAGTTGCAAAGCAAGAGCTGAATATTTGGAACCGAGATTGTGAGCTCAGGCTCTTGTTGAGATGTCTTTATTTGCAAAGAACAAGGCTGTTTCCCTGCATCTTGGTGCTCATTGTTCAAGGTTTCTCTGTGACTCCAGAGGAAATGTCTGCAAAGGAAAACTAGGTTTTGCTGACGTCTTGGGATTTGAAGTTCAGGCTGGATTCCCTGCTGTTTCTACATCCTCCTGGAAGGGGCAGCTTGCCTTCACTTAAAGCTACGCCAATCTCCTGAATAAAATTCAGCACTGCTGATTCCACGGAGTGTGTACAGGCAACAAAGGCAGCCTACTGTCCTTACCTGATGCTCTCCTTCCTCAGTGAGATG
Source organism: Rhipidura dahli (assembly GCA_013399225.1). NCBI lineage: Eukaryota > Metazoa > Chordata > Aves > Passeriformes > Rhipiduridae > Rhipidura > Rhipidura dahli. The sequence continues at coordinate 434,225 of VXAC01003383.1, forward strand.
CACAGATCACGGGTTACACAAAAATCGGGAGGAGACATACTGTCTTCCTTTAAGAAAAGCCACCCTCTTAGAGGCATTTCCAGCATTCCCCGTGGTGCAGAAACTCGGGATCACGGCCACGTGTAACAGGAGACGCCGCCGCCGCGCCCCCCACCCCGCTCCGGGCCGGAACCACCCGCGCCCCGCCCTGCGCACGGGGCTGCAAAGCCCTGCTGTGAGAACAGGAAACGGGGGCGGGGGAACCCAAACCAGAGGTCGCAAATGGCTCGGGAAGCGACTTTTCCTCGAGAGAGACGCAGGGCTGGNTCGCGGCGCTGCCGGGGTCCCGCCCCGGGGGTGGCTGCAGCCCCGCGGTCCCCCCCGCTCCAAGCGGGCACGGAGGCGGGGGCGACGGGCGGGGAGGGCACCTCCGGGAGCACTGGACAAAGGGAACCCGCCCCTGCGCATGGAGAGGGGGCGGTGTGGATGTTCGCGCGGAGGGGATGCTCGACTCCGGGCAGGCGTCGTCTGTACGAGCAGGGATGCGACCTGCGCCGCCGCTCTGTCACTCCGCCGTCACAGACGTGGAGGGAGGGAAAGAAGCTGCTGCCAGTGGGGTAGCGGGGACCGACCGCCTCCCCGGCTCGTCCCCCTGCGGCAGCTGTAGCACGTCTGGGGACATTTTAGGAGGAGCGCTCCCGGCTGAGGCAGCGCTTAAACCCCTGCGGAACCGTGCGTGAGCGGCTGTGCCCGCGCACTGCAGGACGCGCCCATGCGGGGCGGGACGCAGAGCCTGCTCTCGAGGAATATCACAACCGTACAATAAAAAGCCCTTTAAGCAGTGAATGGCCTCCGGTTTAGGTATCGGTAGCACGTAGAATCCAGCAGACACCCCACGAAGAGCCTCGGCTCTTGTCGCTGGGGTGGGGTGTGCCCGTTCGGGCAGCTCTGCGCTCCAGCGGCTGCGTCCAGCGCTTTCACTCCGTTCTGGGAGCGGCTCCGCAGCAGCCGCACGGCCAGGAGCGCTCGGCAGCCATCGCTGCCTGCTGTCCCACGGCCTCTCGGCGTGGGCATTGTCAGCCAGCCAAAAACCAGCGAGCCGCAAGCTTCGCAAGCCGCCTTCTTTCGCCGAGTGCGAGGTTTCCATCGTGTCTCAGTGCTAAGCATGGCAAGAAAAGGAACAATTTTTAATGCGAATTTCTTCAGACTTTTGTTTACATCTTTGGCCAGAGCCCCCGAAATCAAATAGTTTGCATGTTTTACAAGGTGGCAGAGTGGTTTTTTAAACTTCTAGTTCTTTTATCAATATATTTATACTCTGCCCTTGAATAGCATTTGTTAAGATTAATGAGCACTGTAGTATTTTTCCAATTACCTAAGATCAACAGCCTCATTAGTAGCTGGGTTAATCCCCCAAACCTCTGAGTATGGGAGAAATTTTAGAGATAGATCTGAACGGTGTAACTTGTTCTTCATTTGCTTGATGCAGTAGAGAAAACCAGAGTGCTCACAACATTGGGGAGGAACCAAGGAATGCTCTGCCCTTCTTTACTACAGCTCACTAGCATACAGCTTTTTGATCTCATATGATACAGGTAATAAGGCTACCCAGCTACTGTACAGGTTGACAGTTATTACATCATCCTTGAGGTATAACCCAAGAACAGGGAGAAAATGTCTAAAAAAATGTCAGCAATTCCATGTACTAGAATTTGAGGAAACTGTGTAAACTCTCTGAACCATGTTTCTTGTGAGTGTGGCTGAATGGTACTGAGAGATATAAATTGGCTGCAGCAGGCCAGCAAACATTTTTTCCTGAGGTCTGCTGAATGAGCCTTGTGTGCTTTTTTTTACTCTTTTTTCTTGGCATTTAGGATACTCTCATTTGAGTGGCATCCCCCAGTCTGATAAAGATGATGCTATTATTTCTGTTCAAGGTGTACAGCCTTAAGTTGCTGAGGGTTCAGGTCTGGTACAGGACTGAAGAAAAGTGACCTCTTAGATCCCTGGTTTTGGGTCTGGGATTTTTCAATACGAATTGGATACCTAAATTGCAAATATAGGTAACAGGGGACGTGGTTGGAGATGGTAATCAGAACTGCACACTAAGTGGGAAGGTACCTGAATTTTAGCTGGTAGAAACTATAAAGCACAGGTACGTTTTACCAGCTCACATCCTGCAGGATGCTCAGACTAAACAGGACACAGCAGAGCCTTAAAGTCGTCCCGCTGGATGCAGTTGATAAAATCATGTATTTGTTTTCAAAATAGCCACTGGTTACAGTGTTTTTATATAGCATTTCTTTACTTGCCTGAGAGAACTTACCTGGAAGGTGAGAGAGCTGGGGAGAAATGCCCAGGCTGCCGTTGGGACACTGCTGAGGCTGTCCTCTTGTGAAAAAAAGTACTTGAAGATTTGGAGATGAGGAATGCATGGGAACAGGCTTAGTAGCTTAGGCCCTGCAATCCACTGGTGGGAACACTTAGCAAGGAATGAGGAGTGCAGTTTCAGTCCCAAGTATCTGTGCACATCTGTCATTTGATGCCTCACTGAATGCACAATGTTTATTAAATCTATCACAATTAAGATCTACTGCTCCAGCTTGTCCATGATTTTCCCATTATTTTATATTCTATTTCATGAAACAGAACTGTGTCTATGGTGCCTTGCTTTAGAAAATACTGTGGATGTGTGTTGGTGTTCACTGAGCATGCCTGTGAGCTTGGGTCCCCTGTGAACGTACGTAGCAGGAGCCTCCTTTGTAAATCTCCAAAGGGTGGTAGGCACTGAGAAGCTCAGTTTAGACAACAGTTGCTTATTGGGGCATGCACAGAGCTAGAATATTAAGCTGGCAAGTATAAAAATAAGGTGATTTCTGCAGTGGCTGTGATTTTTTTTTTTTTTGATTTTGCTGTAAATTCAGTCTGAATTTTACAGTAGTCTGTTGAGTTCGCAAAGACTCAGAAGTGTTCAGAGCAAATATTCTGACTGTCCTTGCACTTATATATTTTTTACCAGCATTTGTATTTCCTTTTCTTTGTTCCCTTATGCAGTTTCTTATGTGGGTGTGAGAACTATGTGATGTGTTCCCCTGCCATATGGAGCAAAAGTCTTTAAATTATCTCTCTTCTGTATTAAATCTCAGCTGAAAAACAACATTTGCTGTCTGACTTCTTCAGAGACAGTGCGGCTTCTAATCAGTTTTATAAAGACAACAGTTTTGTAATGGGGGGATACAACTTGCCTCCATCAGTTTTGTAATGGGGGGATGCAATTTGCCTTAGAGAAAACAGGAAAAATGATCTGCAGGAATCTCATTCACATGTCTGTTTTGCTGCAATTGTGCCTGGATGTGATGGGGGCCTCAGTCAAACCGGGGTCAGAGCTGCAGCCAGTCCCTCAAAGTGCCTTGGAAGGAGCACTGCACCAAGCAAGGCATCTGGATGCTCTGACAGTGAGTGGGTGCTGACTCCAGAGAGACAGTGCTGCTGGGAAGTGGTGGCCTTGCAGAGGTCTCTTTGGTGTCCGGTTCCAAGACATCTGTCAGTTTAACACGGGCTGTGAGAACTGTCGCAGCAAATGGCTTGGAAACGAGGTGCCGTAGGGGGAGAACCATGATGCCATAGAACACTGCTCATTAAAAAAAAAAATAAAAAAAAACTCAAACCTCGTGCAGCCCCTCTCCCTCTGAGCTACAGGATGCTCTGTCATTGTCAGTGCCTCCCATGCACAGGGTGATTAATCGCCATTTTAGGCCGGCAGTTTATAGCTCATAAATACTTGGGTGTGTCAAAGTGTAATGGATCCCTTAGGAATGACAGTTCTGTTTGGACAGTGGCTGAACACATCCCTCTGAATTCCCATCCCTTCAGCATAGAAAATGGATTTTAATGGTCACAAACAGATGGTGTCCATGAAAGGGAGGAAAAAACCCCAGATTATAGCTCATGTCAGACAGGGTAGAGAAAATAACCTGCTATATTTAAAGCTTTATTTTATTAGAAACAATAATTTAACTTCAAGCAGTTTTGGTACAATTTTAAAAAGCCCTCAATATTACTATTAACAATAAGTGGATCTCAAAAGACAGAGCAGTTCAGTTGAAACTAAGTAGGAGAATCTAAAGCCCAAGAGTGGGGTTATATTTTAGCTTGCTCATTTTGTTTGCTTGTTTCATTCAAATCAGAGAGATTTGATTTCCCAGTTCATCAGTCAAGGAGCATAAACAGTTGAACTGAAGTGTCCTACAGCCCAGAAGAATGTCATTAACAATACCTTAAATTTTTGAGCATTATCTAGGTCAGCTGGAAATCTAGTTATTTCCATTTATTAGAAAGTCAGGAAAAAAGTATTCAGGTTTGGTCACCCTGAAATAATTATTTCAAACAGGATACTGGACTGCAAAATCCTTGCAATTTTGGCTCAAGTGCTTATTCAAGCCTCAAGAGAGCACATAAACATCCACTAATGCACAATTTATGCATAATATAGTGATAAATACAAGGCTTATTATTGACTGAGGCTCAGACACACAAGACTTAAATTTCATTGTAGACACCTCTGAGTGTGATTTATTAAAAAAAAAAAAAAATCTATATAATGCCTTAGATATTTATTTCCATTACCACTTCCAATCAGTATCAGCAGACCCACCTAGAGTCCTGTGAGTCCTGGACTAAAGCCCATAACACTCAGTTCTTTGCTGGTTGTGGCTACAGATTTACTGATGATATCCTCTCTTTCTGATACTTTGAATCTTTCAATCCTGCCCAGTTTCAAAAGGATGAAATGCTGTCTTTGTCCTTCTGCTTTACTTAACAGAGTGCAGAAGATGGTGGCTAAATATGTCCCCTGAAGTACCTGGTAGTCTTCTGAATGCCATTTGCTTTGGTGGTAGAGGGAGCTTACATGTGAGTAGCAGTTGTTCCTCCTTGAGCTTTCCTTTGTTTTAAAATGTAAAAATATGCATAGGTAGAGGGATAACAGGTATCTGGGCATATGTGTAGAAATTTTTGTGAAGAATCTTTCTTCTGCACTGGCATCTCTTACAGGGTGGCAGAAAAAAAATCACATCCCTCTTTCCACTCTGTTTTTCACTGGCAAGTGTTGCATATTATGAAACTAAATATTTAAGTGCTTAGCACTGTGTAGGGATTTAGGCTATGACATGCATTCCTAGCATCCGATGTCTAAAGCTTTTTATAGTTCCAGCCTGGTGTGTGTCTCTGGAGTCAGAAGGAAGGTAACATGTTTTTGCTTCCTCTGATATCAGACAAAGCTTTCAGTGAACAACTTTCAGGGCTTGAATTCAAAGGACATCTGAGCTGGGGCCTTGTGTGACCAGATTAGCAGGAGTGGGTTTGCTACCCTGGTGTATTTCTGCAGCTTAGTGCCCTGCCATGCTGAGTACAAAGGCTCAGCAGTGCCCTGTCACAGCTCCACTGAGCAGTGATTAGGTTTTCATTCCTGAATGTGTCATCTGTGAGATTTGCAGGCCATTTCCTTGATATAAGGGGGAAACTGGAGGAAAGGTGTGATTAAGCTGCTGAAGTAATTGATGTAGTCAGTTGCTGTGGTCCTGGCCCATGGCCAGCAACACTGGGAAGCTGCAGTGGGCAGCCTGGAAGTACAGGAAACACAGGGATAGGGAGGAAACAGGTAATGGGCAAATAAATTGAATATGTGAAAATGCAAGATGAAATGATTATTCTGAAGACACAGTGTTCTTTGCCATGATCTTGTATATGAATCCTTTTGTAGGGTGGATAATGGCACAAAGGGGAAAATTAACTTTCAGAGTTACAACAAAACCTGTGAAATACTTTTCATAACATGATCAAGAGACTTTTGTGCTTTCTAAGAGAATGCAAAGACAGCCTCCAACTGCCTCTGCAGGGAGGGATGAGAAGCAACTGGGATCACAGCTGTGTTGAGTTTGTACCAGAGAATCTTAATTTCTTTACAGGCCTTTTTGTGAGACTTGCAGTAGACAAAGACACAATATTAGTCTTTCTGGCCCCAAACCAAGCATGTTATAGTTGATTCTCCATCTTCCTAACCTCCTCTGAGCTCCACTGGAAGCCAGTTACTGACATTTACACTGCATGGAATGTGAGTGTTACTGTGTTAAATCAGCGCTAGCATACAATGTTGTCAGCTCCTGTTTTTTATGAAGAACTAATCACAATTTTTCTTGAAGTCTGTGCTTCTGGGTCTGTATGAGTATCTCAAAATTCCTTAGAAAAGAAAGAAAGAAAGAAAGAAAGAAAGAAAGAAAGAAAGAAAGAAAGAAAGAAAGAAAGAAAGAAAGAAAGAAAGAAAGAAAGAAAGAAAGAAAGAAAGAAAAACAGATAAGTTGAAAATATGAACCAAAAGTAAAAGTCTAAAGAGACCTGAACAATAAAAAATAGAATATGCTTTATAATGATCATGATTTTTGTGGCATGGCCAATCACTTTTCAATGCTTAGGCTTGGCGAAAGTAGAAAAACTACAGAGAAGTGTAGGCAACATTTCTTGCAGATCTTTCTAAGGAAAGAGAAGTGAGGAACAAAGGGGCCATGAGAAGGTCTTTTGTCTCTTTCTCAGTGGGGTGAGCATGCCTGTTATTGTGTGAAACAGAAGGCAGCAGTGTATGCCTGGTGGCCCTCAGAGCTTCAGGCCATTGGGGTGATTATTGGATAGCCATGGCTGGAGCCTGGAGAACAGTACGTGTTATTCCAGGGTAATAACTGTGGGGCTGGTGTGTGGGGTCTGGGCAGCTGTCCCTGCCAGGCTGCACAGAGACAACTGACTCATTTCACTGGATGCCCCTCTGATGGCAATAACTTCTAGTCCCAGCTAGCTGCAAATGGGTGGAAACCAGTGACCTGGAGGTTAAAGGTGCCATATCCCATTCCAGTGCCCTGAGTCACTCGTGCTCTCCTTACAATGAGCTTTCTGTGCCATGTGCAGGGATGCTATTGCTTTGCTGCTTGCCAGCACTGCCTCTGAGCTGTGGTTAAAACAAAGGCACTGCTTTCCACAAACTCCTCCCCTATGTTCCCTTGTTTATTTTAAAGGGCACAGTAGCACAGAACATATAGACTATGACTGTATTCCTAAATAAAAATATCACCTGTAGCTTTGTCTTCTCACACCTTGAAAAGTCAGATCTTTGCTAGAGGTGGAGACTGTACAACTCATAGCAGACTGTGTGTTGTGGGCTACCAGGTGTGAGTGAACACCAGCTATGAGTTCAGTGCCAATTATTCCTGTTTCACATTTTGTCCCATTTTTACAGCAGTGTGGCCCTGGAAGTTCCTGGAAGATGGGAGCACTTCAGCCCAGGAGCCCACTTGCATTCAGGTAGAACAGCTACTGTTAATAACATGTTGGTGTGGCCTAAGCTTTGCATCTTTGTGGTGTCCCTGAGACTACCCAGTTTAATACTGCCTGCATATAAACAGCAGCAGGGGAAGCTTGTCTATCTATCTGACACTGTCTAGACAGGTCAGTGGCAGTAGTGTACTGATGACTGAGGTGTTGACATACACATGGAAATGGAGCTCATTATTTCTGCAAGTACCATTCAGCTCTACTCTGTGCAGCCCCCCACCTTATCTAGCATAGCACACACTAGACAGAGACTGTGTGCTATGTCAAGGTAGGATAGCCTTGCTGTGAAAAACCTACAGCACAAAAGCCACATTCAGAAAACTAAAACTAAAAATAAATAAAATAAAACTTTCAGTATTAAGTAAAACTCTTTCCATCACTACTCAAAAAACATGGAAAATCTGTAAATTTAAGTAAGAAGAATCAGGGAGTCTGAATGAAACTCCCTCCATTGTGCTTCACTTCTTTCTATTCTTGGGTTTGTTCATGTTTGCCTGAAGTATAACACTAAAGCACAAATCCTCGTGTGTGTGTTTGCTCTGACTGGCTAAAACAATGCTTTGATACTATTTATTTTTGTGAAATGAATGCAGACCTCTGTAGGAGCCTTGTGCCTCAGTGTTTTGCAGTAAAGGTCAGGAGTCTATTCATGAGACTTCCAAAGTGTTATTGTTAAAACATCTCTTTGCTATGTCACTGTTTTCCCTTTCCTCTCCTCATTCAAAATAACACATTGTCATTAGTGACTTATAAGGCTCTCCCTCTAAGCACAGCATATCCAGCTTTCCTTGATTTTTTTCCCCAAGCTTCCTTCCTATTTAAACAAAGAATTGTTTTAGTCATATGGGACTGAAATATTCCAAGCCTTGCTATCATGGAAAAAAAAAAATCACTCTCTTTTATGGAGTGATTTATAACCTCTGCAGTTTTATTGCTGTTGTGAACTGCAGCATCATGATTTGTTAAAACAGAAAAGTTATGTTCTAATATGGATATTGTTGCAACACTCACACTAACCTTTCTGTGGCTAATGTGGCCAAAACTTTAAGCTTTTAATACATTAGTCACTTTATGACCCTTTGTGAGTAATACTTCAGCAAGAAGGAAGGGAGGAAGGCACGCTATTTTAATTCAGTAATGTAGTGTACAACTAATCCTTGTACTCATAATTGCATTTTGTCACCTTCGTTATATATTTTGATTTCAGACATCTTTAACTTGGCATTTAATTTTTTACTCAATGACTTTTAAAGTTAATAAAAGTCCATAAGATAATCCAAAATAGCATTTTCAGTTATTTGGACTCTCATTTATGACTTAGTCTTTACAGTGAGCCTGGTGTTCTGTCTCTGACCAAGTCATGCCTATGGTAAAATCACTGGTCCCTCATCTGAGCACACTGAGGGATGCTGGAACCAAAATTTGTGCACACATGCCAGAAATTCATCAGTTCATTGCTAATCTACTTGGCTTTTTTCAGATTTAGATGTCTTTGTGTATTGAAATGGTCGATTCTCTTTACAGTTTTTTCTGCTACCTAAAAAATAAAAATCTTTATTTTCCTCTTGGGAGAGCATTTATTCACCTATAACCATGTTACCTCTCAGTCTCCACTCTGGTGACTTGAGCAGAGCAAGCTCTGTAGGTGTCTTGGTGAGGCTGAGAAATATTTTCTGTGCCTTTTATAGCATTCTCATGAAATTACTAAACGGTTTCTGAAGGAAATGCAAATTACATGATCACAGTGTCTGTCTAACACCTTCCCACTCTTTTCCTCATACCTTACTAAATCCTTGGCCTCTTTAAGTCCAAGCTGTCAGAGGGGTGACAGTCTCAGAGTCATTACAGTCTGTACATTTAGAGTTTTATGGAAATAGTTGCACTGTGAGGAGGTGATACACGTCTGTGCTACTGAGAAATGAAAAGCAGCCAGAGCTCAGCCAGCTGGCCAGCCTGTGCCCTGGGCTGTCGAGCCAGAACTGCCTAAGCAGGGCCGTAGTGGGAAGACAGCAGCAAACACATTAGGGGCAGAAATTCCTACTGCATAAGTAGAAGAGAAAGAAAGGAACAAAGACTGGAATTTCATAGGAAACCAACCTTCCTAAATTGTTTCATAAGCTGCAGAACTAATCCTGAACCTCAGGCATCACCACTCAGAAGAGACTTTCCTGTAAAGCATTGTGGAGGTATTACAAATTTAAAGATGCCAGCTGTGACAATCATTATTTTCATATCAGAAAAAATATTTTCCCTTTTGGGATTTTTACATCTCTGAGCCTATGAATTTGGACCTTGTTGATACTAGCAAACTTGTTATGACTCTTTGGCCAGAAATGTGGTCTGCATTATACAACACTCTACAGTGCTTGGAATAGAAGCCACTCAGGGTGAGACATTCAAGACATTTCTCTGTCATGCTGTGTATCTGCCATAACAAACAGAATAAAATACTCCAAGCAGCTCTGACACTGAGCTACCTCTGGTAACTAATGTATTTTGTACTTTTACTATCCCTACCATGTAATGAATTGTTGTCCTGCCTGTTACCTTAAGCAATTAATAATGCAAATTCTAATACTCTCTGCCCCAATATAGTGACAATCCACTAATTACATCTCTAAGTGTATGGACTCAGGAGATAGGCTATTGTCTCCTGGAGGAAGCAGTTATGGGACAGTGTGTGTCAGCTGGAAGATGAAGGGCTGTGCTCCTTGAAAGAGGTGAGTTTCAATTCTCACTCTCTGTCATGTCAGTGAGGTTGGGATGAATGGCCACCTAAGATTAAGATGATTTGAGTAGAAATGTTAATGATGGTACAGTGCAGTGTGTAGGGGTCAGGGCGTGTGACTGGTGATCAGCATTCAGGGAGCTCATGGGATGACCTTCGTGTACCTGGGAATGGACTACAAAGTAAGTATGTAAAAATTACTTGCTTGTAATTTTAGACAGCTCATAGGTATCTCCATATATTTCCTCTGTGTTTGCATTTTTCAAAGAAAAGTTCTTTTACCAGCCTTGTGATGATATGAAGCTATACTTTTACTTGAAGGGGCTTTGGTTGATTCTAAGATCATTAATTTTTTTAGTCATTAAAGGAAATGTACACTTGTTATCATGTGAGAACAAGATGAGCCTCATTTCTTGCAAGAGGAGAAAGGGGTTTGGCAGGTTTTGTCTAACACATTGTACTACAGATGTATATTTTATATATATATAACATCATACAAATAAAAATATAAATATATAAAATAGACCTAGAACAGATAATACTATACTATCATCATGTATTACTCTATACTTTATCTGTTATTATATATGTATATTATAGCATCAGGTTCCTTGCTGCAGTGGCATTTTCACTTAGCATTTTTCATAGTTCTGAATTTATTGTGTCTGAATGGCTAACAGCATGGTTGCAAGGAGGTAGCCAGAATTGGCATATGATGTGCAGTAAGCTAAAACTGTGAAAGGTACTGTAGTATAACATACAGTGTTTAAAATACAGTGGGGAAGTGTTATTATAAGCAAAGACAAGGGAAACTGGGTTCAACTGGATGGATATATTTGTTCTTTGTAATAGTTCCTCAGCTGTGGGAGATTTGCAGCATTCCATCTCCTGAGGATATTGCAGAGCACAGGAGTGTCTGAACTGGCCACATGTGTGTAACTGTTTCAGGGAGAGCTTCTCACAGTGGCCTAAAAGAGGGCCAGGGAGGGAATTAGGGTTTGGTGGTGTGGACAAGCAGAAACCCTTTTCTGGGCTTATTCTCTTGTATTTCTGCAATGCTGTGCTCCAAAGGGAGTAGGCAAGGAAAACTGGATCCCCATTCACTTTTGTCCCCAAAACTTTAACAAGATGATAAATCTGTTACACATCTATTAGCTACTGGTTTGTTAGCATCACTGAACTTTAGAGTCCAAGGCTGAATTTGTTGCATTTCATCTTCCAAGTATCTCTGTATCTCATTAGGAATTATTTTTGTTCAAGCCCTCCCTCACTATAAATGTATGTAGGCTGTAATCAAGTAATTTCTTAACCTCTTGAATAAACATAGACAGATAAGGTTTTTCAGTCCTCAGCAAACAGCTGTATTTTCCTGCTTTAACCATCCATCCCTAAGCTCTTTGCAGACTTTCAGCCTCCTTTTTTGAAGCTGGATCTCCCCAAAGAGCATTGTGTTCGAGCAGTGAGCTTATGGGTGCTACATGCAGAGAAAGTGCCATCCCTTTGCCACTCAGTATTATTTCCCTGTTTCTTCATCCAAAACTCTTTTATACTTTTAAATATGAGATGTTCTGCTCAATTAGCTGTGTTGTAGAGCCCCAAGGCAGTTAGTTCCCCATTGTGGAGGTCTGATCTCCATTCTTTCTTCCCAGTTGCCCAAGCTTCTGTTTTGAAAACACATTTTGCTTGACTGGGCATGGTGTACAGGGCAGACAGATTGCTCTGACCTCTCTTCTAACCTTTTTAATACCTGCATATCTTATCAGCAATTCTGAGCTTATTTTCAGATGATTAACAAAAATTATGATTCTGCACCTTCCCCACTGTTTTTTAAAGGTCTGTGGATCAAACCAGTCCTTGTTTAGCCTAACATATCCTCCAGTGATTTCTAGAAGCTTGCAATCCTACAGTTAATATAGGATGGCACAAGCTGAATGTGAAATCTCATGCTGGACAGTTACCTAAGAGTATGAAATCTTTGTATTTGCTTTTTGAATGGAACTTGCAGCTTCAGAGAACTTGATTGATTTGACTGGACAAATTTCCTTTAAAATATGACTGCTCTTGGTCTGTAATCACTGCACAGCACAGCTGGGCATTCCATTGTTTACTAAATAGTTTGGTTTAACCCACATTTTGCTCATGAATTTATTCTGAGAGTGGACAAAGAAAATTCTATCATGAGTCATTGATCAATAAAGACTGAAAAATTTTTTCTTTACTTTTTCATTTACTCTCTGAATTAGATTGGGAAAGGGAAACTTGGATTTCAGTTGTTCTGGTACAAATGCAAATTCCTTCTGGTGAATGGAATAAAAAAAATTGAGGGTGTGAGTAAAACAAATGGATATTTCTAGACTTGATGGATGCATGGAGAACACTGATATAATCAGGAACTTTGCAGACAAAAGTCAGGGTTTGGCAAAACACAATTTTCACTTCAAAAAGATATTACAAAAAAAGAAAAAAGAGTGGGAGATTTTTTGAACACTGGCTCCTAAAATATCACATACATTATTATCCATCTGGAGAAGTTTGAGTGATAGCTGTGTGGTGTTTAGGAAAATGACTTTTTTTTTTTTTTNTTTAATTCACAAGAGAATAAATCCCCTTTCCATCTCTCCAAGTTTTTCTGAAATGCTTGTTTGGCAGCTGTTGTGAATACAGAAGAACAAGACACACGTGGAGTGGAGAACTTCCCTGTGTAGTACTTCCACTGGCTTGCATTTTCCTTGCTCTTGCTCCATACTACAGGCTAGGTACAGTACAAATCAAAATGCTGGGAGGTAGTGGGTTTGGAGGGTGATCAGTCATCAAGAACTTGATGCAAGTTGAAGTTTTTATTTTGTATGCTTAAAAGTGAGCTCTTCAAGACTTGTTGTGTGTTTAAGTACAAGGAAGCCTACTCAAGAAACCACCTTGATTAAAACCTTTCTTTTAACTGTTAGTCTCCAAGAGAGGAAGCTTGATTTCACTCCATGTTCTCTAGAAAGGCCATTTCTACTAAGACAGCTTCACATATTGCTCACTGCTTAGCTGCTTCTTAGTAGTTGGATATATATTAAAAGAAATAACTTGTTTTTCTAATATTTTTTTAATTTATGCAGACAAGGCCATAAGCCATGAAACTAGCTCAACACCCAGCAGTAAAATGCCTACCATTTGTTATGCAGGTAGTTTACAATTTTAGTTCCTTTTTCTTAAGAAATACAGATTCCTTTAAAACTAGTTATTTAGCATTAACCTCCAGTCTTTTTATTCCTCTCTGAATCAGCAGAATTGCTGCTGTTCATTTGGAGCCAGTGGCTCCCAACGAGACTTTTACGTGGGAAGCGAGTTGGACACCATGGTATTGAATCACATTCATTTTCCTAAATAAGGATCTACCAGGCCTTTCCCAATCAAAATGCATTTTTTCTTACTGTCATGGCTTTCCCTCTGGTCTCCAAGAGGGAACAAGAGAGACAAAGTGAACATTTTTTTCCCTAGGATTTTTTCAACTTAATATACCTTCTATTATAGTAGCAAAGCAGGAGGACAACATACTGTACAAGAGTAATCTGCCTGAAAGAGATGGTACACACACAGTTCCCATAGTTTCTCTGCTAATGTAATGACTGATAGACATGATCAGAACAGAATTCACAAGGCAGACTGCTCTTAACACTGTCTGTAAATAATAATAATGCTGCTCTCAGTGCTCTAGAGAAAGAGTAATTGTCCCTCTGTCTGCCTTTGATAGCTGATAGATAGCTGGGAACCTTGTAATTGTCTCCTAGGCTGTTAAGTGCCTTACAAGTCTGGGATTCAGATTTAAGTCAAAGGAAGAAGATACCTTTGAAGTAATTTTGAATAGTGAGATACCTGCCTGAAACTGAACTGTCTTGCCTCAGCCTAGGTGAGTAGAGAGACTAAAAAGAGAGGTTCAGTAAGCTCTTTCCCACTGTAAAAACCTTTAAGGGCATCAGAAAACCAATTGTAGTGTGGAGAAGGGCACCCATATCTTCTGTAAAAAGATTTTCCCAACACACACATGCAGACAGGAGCTGGAAGGGCTGTGTCACAAGCTGCTAATTTGAGCACACCAATGGACTCCCTGGATGGGAGTGCACAGCTTTCTCAGGAGCGTGCTGACTGACATCCACACATCTCAGTTCTGGAGTCCAGGATAGCAAAGGCATCCTTGTGATTGTGTGCCAGGTAGTTATGGGGAGAAGGTGTACATTTCATTTGTAAACAGTGTAAACAGCTATTCTCTCTCAGTTTTGTGGGGTAAAATGTGTCTGAATGCTCTTTGGTAGGAAAAGCACTTGTGGCTTGAACTGGGTCTGTTCTTTTGGCCTGGTGAAGACAGATAATGTCACTGGCAATTTGTCTGGAAGAAGGGCTGTTACAGCAATTAGATTCTAACCTGCATTTCACATTTTCTACTCATTATCTTTGACAAACAAGAGTGCTTAGGATCAGAAGTGCCTCCTGAAATGAAAGGGCTTAACTATGACACCTGTGCCTGCAGACACTGATTGAAATCACTGACACAGTGTTTGTTCACATCACCACAGCTCTAGCATCTGCTAAATTATTTCACTGTGGTGCTGTGTCAGGTCACGTTCCAGTGATCACGACATTCATGACCTACCTGTGAGCTTAGACAAGCAGAGCAAATGCACACTCCTCCTCCACTGCCTTGCTGGCTTCCCTTTGCGTGACAAGATGAAATGTGGGCCACTGGGCTGGAATAAAAGAGAAAGCCTCTTGCAACTTCCTTGACATGATGAGGATGACATGGTGTAGGGAAACAACCTTCTGAGTTGGTTGGAGGTCTAGGAACCTTAAAGACATTGCTCAGCTTGTGCTTAACATATCTACAAAACTGAAAAATAGTCATGACCCAGAAACACATCAATCACCACTCCAGATCTTTCTCTGATTAAACTGCTTGGAATTCTACTTGGCAACGATAAAGAACGGCATTTGAGAAAGGTCAGAAGAAACATTTTCAAGTTCAGTCTTCTGTAACAGACGTGTTTAGATTGCTCAGTTATAGCACATTGATAACCACTGTGACTTCAGAGCTCTGCATTTCTGGTGAGAAGGATGACTGTAGGTTGTAGGCTCAAACCTGTCTGCCCTTTGCCCTGTTCTTATGGTATGGCCACAAAAGGAAGTTCCCTCATGGTTGGGTAGGTGCATCCTGTGGGCTGCTCCAACAGTGATCCCCTCCAACAGGGATCCAATGGCTCCCCCTGGCTCCCCTGACCCCGTGAAGGATGGGGCTGTGCTGGGGTGACAGCTGGGTGCAAAACAACTTGGTGATATTGGCAGTGGCTGAGCCTACTCCCTCCACTGGGACTGAATTAGCCAGCACCCCCTGTGCCAGTGGGGTGGCTGGGGTTGTGCAGTGGCACACTAGACAGCCAGCTCCTTTAGAGCACCACTTCTTCCAGTATCTGCCTAAGACTGAAGAACCCTTGTAGACTAAAGGGCGCTTCTCCTGTTCTTTAAAAAAACAATGAAAATAAGAAATCCAACTCAACCTGTTTGTTCTTCAGACGGCACAAACTCATTTTAAATAGTTCAGCTCTATACAGCTTGTTCATACTCTGCCTTTGATGTACAAAGAGTGAACCCCACCTTCCTGAGCACTAAGGCTTCTCTATGTCAGAATCTGTTCTGCAGAAACAGAAATGCACTTGAGCTACTGCAGTTACTACTTGGCTGTCACACTAACTGTTTGCAGACAAAACTGTGGAAAATTCACTGTTTTGTATTTGGTCTTTTCAGTGTTAATGCCACAGCGCTGGAGCCAGAGAATTGAGAATGGAGCAGCTGAGCTGCAGAACTACAGCCTGAGATGATACACACAGAGTTTGGAGTCCCCTTCCTCATCACTAGTAGAATTCCTGCTGAACTCAATTACTCCCAGCCAAAGCTGAATTAACTTCCCTCTGTCACAGTAAGTTTTTCTCTCTATCTCTATACAAACTAAAGGGAAATGATTTTACCAAGGTATTCGAGTACAAATGTCAAACCACTAGGCCAACATTTTCAAATACAATACCTCTGTGGTTTGAATTAGATATCTGTTGTCATTGACCATCTAGGTATTAAATGCCAGAGTCTGTGTCTGTCCTTTAAAAATGTTCAAACGCCTCTGTGAAATAGGGGGAACAAAGGCTGTTGCATGCTGTGGGTGCATACTGGTCTCAGTCTCCTGATCTTTCTCCAAGTAGAAAACTCATGGATGTGGATGGTTTTATGTGAAGAACATTCTGTAGAAATTTGAGTCCAAATTAAAACACTGGCTTTAATCAGCAAAGGGCAAAGACAAATCTCCATGTTTGGACTGTAGGGCAGGGCTCAAATAGCCAAAAAATTGTGCCACTTTGTACTTTTGCAGCTCTGTTTGTCCACCAGAGCTATCCTGGCAGCAAATCCACAGTTTCACACTTCCAGACAGGAAAGCTTAATGTATGCAAGGGAACAGCATGGAGAAGCAATCTTGTTCCTTGCAATATACTTGAACTGGCAAATCCTGTTGCACATAATTCTCCTCACTTGCACAGAGCGAAGACCAAATGGAAATTATATCTTACTGGATCAAATGTTATCTTCTTACTCCTTTACATCTTCTTTGTTGGTAATAAACAAAAGGAACTTGTCCTTTAAAATGACCAAATTTACTCATATTGAAGAGTAATCAAAATCATTGTTTAGGCTTTGGTTACCCTTTGCTGGAAGCTACAGATGACTTTGTGGGACATGTCTCTTATGTTCATAATCACCAAGGTGTGGTTAGCATGAAGAGTACAAAGAAACACATTTAAAGTGATCTCATAGCTCTATTTCTTCACTATCATCCAAGTATTTCAATATGTAAACAAAGATGAAAAATGTGTCTCCTCCCTTTATAAAACCTATCCCATTAGGACATTTTCTTCTGTTCAGTGCAGGTAGGGTTTAACCTTGAGATATTTTCTGTAAGAGACATGGGAGTTCTGGAATGGAGAAAATGGAGCAAGACTCATGATTAATCTTTTCCCTGAAAATGTTTGTATATCAAGACTTAAAATGCTTAATGGTATTCTTTAAAACTCCTTTACATTCAATCCTATGGAGAGGAAGTGGAATAAATGCATTATACCAGCAGTAGCACTAGAATAAGTCAAACTAAGACACTATAAGGTTAAGTATGTGATATGAGAAAATTAATTGTGCATATGTTTGTTGCTGCACAATTCAAGGAATTCTGACAAATGGAACATAGTCAGGCCAGTGAGAAATACCAAGGCAAGCCAGGAATGTGTTGTCAGGCAGCAATGACATCAGCCAACAGCCCTTGCCAGCCTCCCTCCTTCAGGTCCACAGTTCCAGATCACTGCTCTGCAAAGGGTCACCACTCCCTTCCTGTTAAATCTCTGCACAAAGGACAAAATCTAAAAGTGGCTGGCTGGGGTTTTTTCCATTTTCCAAGAATGTATTATGACTACCAGACATCTAATATGCAGTGAATTTGTTTGTATGAACAAAATATTCAGCCTTTCAGATGGATTCCCTTCTTCTTGTCCTGTTGTGGTACGCACTTCAATTTCACTTGTTTTCCTCAGAGCTTGTTGAAACTATGAGGGCTCACGTTTTGACAGCTAGTTTATCCCCACCACAGAGTGGTTTGTCACCTCATGCTTTTTATCTGCATCCACTTTTACAACTGCTTCAACAGGCTGCTTTTGAGACTATTTAACATCAAAATTCCTTAGAAAAGAATCTGCCCTTGTGGGGGTCATATGCAAGAGGAAGCTTTTGGCTAACTAATAGTTTCTGCTTGCTGGCTTGTTCATTTCATAAATAGTAGAAAATGCTCTTCATTCAATGACTGATTTACTTTCAGTAAAGCAAGTCTAAAAATGTTAGAAAATATTGTGTAGGAAGTGGAATTTAATCTTCCCAAAGGAGACACTGGCCTTCAGTTTTCAGATATTACTTCAAATGTACCTAAAAGTCATCAATGGTTAAACAGAGCTGCTTCAAATAATGTTTTGATGGCTTACAAAGGTCAGACTAAAGGTTAGCTTAACTGTTTTAAGTTGCATAACCTTCAAAAGACAGTGACAGCTGCAATAACTCAGTAATTTTACATAGCAATCAATATAATGGCTGGAAAAGCATGAGAAGGGATATATAATTTTCAGAACTCACTGTAAAATCCAGGTGGGATGTTTTTTACTGAGAAAGATGTATTTTTACTTTGGGGTGGATAAGGTGCTTTTCTATAGTTTTGGAAAAAAATTCAGTCAAGACAAAGTACTTCAATTTTACCATGAGGTAAACTCAGAAAAAATTAAATCTGTCCTCATTGACAGTTCCTGATTTATCTGTGAGTACACCTAGAGCTTCCTTCTGTTTTTATTCTGGAATAACTTACGAAAATTAGCATTAATGCTTGTTGGCATTCATCTAGGTAAGAAATGTGAAAACTAAATTATTTCATTTATTTTTGTACTCAGTGGGAGCTAAAATCACAGACACTTTCTTAGAAGGGTTTTTTCCAGCCTTTGTGTCTATCAAGCAGCATCTTGTCATATAGATGCTGTCTTAATTTTGAGGTGAACATGTTCAAGCCTGAATTCTTGACAAAGGAAGGAATTTCAAGTCTGCATTTAAAAAAAGAGGGGTAAAAAAAAGCAGCCTCAAATGTATTGTTCACTGAAAGATGATCTTACAGCTCCAGCTGTGGTTTTAGATTTGGAAACCTTGTGGTCCCTCCTATTTCTTCTGTAGTTGTCCTCAGAGATCTTTCATCTGTTTGATTCTGTCCTCCATTAACCCTCACCGTTACCTTAGTCTGCAGATAGCTCCATTCTGAATCTTAAATCCTTTTCTCACTTAAAGTCTCAGCCTTTTAAGAATGAGGATATCACATTCATTTGTGTATGACATTACAGTAGCAGATGCCATGAACACAGGCATGATTATTTGTGGGAATTATATGTGAACTTTTGAGTGCACAATTTAGTTTGATCAACAGCCTAGAAAAATAATACTGGAAACACATTAAGAACAGAACATTTAAAAAAAAGGGAAAATAATAAATTAAGAAAAATAATAGTTAGTAGAAATGTGTACTTCTGAGTACGTGGAAATGGAATATAACATGGCCCATGTCTTAGTCTTCCCATGTCTTCCAAATATAGCTTTGAACACAGGTTCAAAGAGTCACATTTAAATATATTAGCATGCTTGAATGAAGGATGTGCCATAGCATCTTTTTTCTAATCCTAGCATTTGCTTGAATTCCAAAACTAAAACTTGAATAGAATTAAATAATTAATCAATTAGCTGATATATAAGACCTAATTTTCTTTCTCTTGATGTTAGGTAGCTTTATTTACCATTTATTTAAAACTATTGAGTTTCTTTGTAACAAAAAAAAGTTACCCTTTTTAAAGAGATTAAATATTTCCTTAGTATTAATTTTTTTACTATCTTCAGTTGATTTGAATCAGTATTTGGGGGAATTATTTTTCTAATTATTTTTTCAAATTTTATCTATCTCTAGTTTGGATATACCAGTCTTTGTTATCATGTATATCAGCCTAGCAAGTTAATTAGTCCTGGAAGTTTGCCATTATTAAAAATTAATTTCATCTTGATTAATCCATATTTTTTCAAATGTATGTTTGAATTATGTACTACTTTCTTTAGTCTTTGACTAGAGCAATTAATGACATGCATGAGGCTTTTCCTTCATAAATATCATTAAAATTCCTCTCTTTCAGTGGAAATAGAGCTCCATAGAGCTTGTTCTGTCATGACACCGTTACAGCGGTTTTCCTGTTCCAGCTCCTTGGGAATGTATATCCATTAAAGAGTCATTAGATAAAAATGCACAATCAACTCCTCAGCAGGAGCAAGAACCCACTCCCCAAGGCGTGGGAGCACTCTGGGGGACAGGCTGAATGCAGATCCTCTCTTACTTACTCCCCAGGACTATTGATCTCTCACTCCTTCCCACACGCTGATGTGGCTCCAGTGCGCGGACAGCAGTGCCAGGGAGAGTCAGGTAAACTCAGGGACAGACCAGATTTCACTGTCTTCAGTTAGATATGCATTGATAAATTAAATGGATTAAGATCTTCCTGGGCACTGAATTCAACTAGCTCACAGAATAGCCCACATCTATGGCAGGATTTTTTTTTTCACCTCGTAGCTGGGAGACCTCCTGCATGGTGCCTGTTGGGAAAAGTCCCTAGAACCCTCCAGCTCCCAAACCATGCTCAGGAATTGCTTGAAATTTGGTTGATGTGGGCATATCTAATACCATGGGCCATCCTCAGAGTTTATTAGTCTAGACAAACCTATCCCACTGACCAGAAATGTTCCCATGCACTGTTTCATTTGCCAAGGAAAACCCTGGAAGTGAGGGTGAAATCATCCAAGGTGCTGAGGTACCCTGCAGAGTCAAGATGACTTTTGGATAGGCATAGTTACAAAAATGCCTGCAATTACCCACTTCCAGTTAAAAATGGGCTTTGGGAGATTTTTTTGTACAAATATCTTTCTTGGATGCAAGTACCTAAATGCAACCCTGGGAGTCCTTGACTTCACTGCTCTTCCAAGAAAGCTTCACAGTGATAGCAATGCAAAGCACTTCAGAATACTGGAAGAGGAATGACTGAGCTTTAAGACAGGGCCGTGGTGTATTGCTAATGCTGGCTTTAGGCACTGCTGTGGGGGCTGTGTGAGTGGAAGCAGTTGGACAAACACAGCACAGATGGTGTTGCAGAGGAGAACATCCTGCAGGAACACTATTGAACAGCTACTAAACTATCCTAACATTTTTCCATTTTTGTAGATCCTTTCTTTTACCTTCTGAGAGGAGGCCACATCCCTTACTTACATTTTTCTAGTATTCAGCTGGGGTGGTGGTGCAGGCTTCAGAAAGTAAAACATGACTTTCTCAGTGAACTGATAAAATTCAGAAATTAATCTTGGAAGGTGCAAGTCCGCGAAAGAAGACAATACGACTTCTCATACAGCTGTTTCCTCATGACTAAAAGCCTGCTGTACTCCACAGGCAGCTTTTTAGTTGACTGTCCTGCAGATAGGCTTAATATATGTCTTTAGGTTACCATCTTCAGCTTTCTTTTTGTTTCTACATTTTCCCTAGTTTCTGGTTAAGTAGATCAAGCTGAAATTTCAATACAGTAGATGTAGTGTTTTATTTTTAGATAAAATCAGATACAGAAAGAAGGAAATGGTTAAAAGCTTTCTCTGATTGTGAAGTTAGACGGAGTACATATGCTGTTTATTTGTATAACGAACAATGTGAGAGAAAAAAGGAAAGAAAAAATTTCTGCAAAAAATTTCTTCAAGTAATTTCTTTGCTAAATCTCTTTGTATGTTTCTAAATATTTGTTCCCATTTCTCACTCCCTTTGCCTTCCCAAAATGGAATGATTTTTTATAATTGTTTTGGAAACAAGATGGTAAAAGGTAGAAAGCCTTTTAAGCTTTATTCTGCATCAGTTTACAATGCAGGGTATCTGACCACAGCTGCTCTCTGAGTTCATGTAGTAGATGACACAAAATTGTCAATAGAAACCGGTACTGCTGCTGCAGTTCAGTTTTGCATATCATCTTTTTGTATCTCAGTTTGTTCCTGTAGGCTGATGTCCTGGGGGTTTTCTCAACAAGAGTAGTTTTGTCTGCTGATTTTATGGGTAAGATTTACAATGAAGCAGTGAGTACGGGTGATTTCCAGTGTTTGTGAGTGTTCATGATGTCAAAGTCCCAGCTGCAACACAACTCTGGATCCTATCTCTAGCTTTAAGACAATCTGAGACCCAAGAAATGAGCAACACTGACTTTTGTCCCATTAAAAATCCAAAACGTTTCTCCCCTCATGGCACAGTCTTCAAAGTAAACTTGACCCTGGCGATGAAATTCTCTCACACATTGAGATAGCAGCTTTTTGTATCCCATGGACATGACAGGTTGTTGACTGATGTTTGGTTTAGACATATACACAAAGTGCCTGAGGCACCCGCTGAGCCCAAACAAAGAACCCTGGGAAAGGTCTCTCTATATCTATTGTCTTACACTGACATCGGCCTTTCCATTACAAAGGCCTTCAAGACCTAAAGTAATCAATAATGATGAATGTGGTTTTTCCCTGCGTGCATCTGAGACAGATGGAGAGTCACTGTGGACAACAATAGCCTGCAGGCGAGG
The DNA here is from genome assembly GCA_013399225.1 of Rhipidura dahli. NCBI lineage: Eukaryota > Metazoa > Chordata > Aves > Passeriformes > Rhipiduridae > Rhipidura > Rhipidura dahli. The sequence continues at coordinate 456,536 of VXAC01003383.1, forward strand.
ACCTTGACATGGTTGTTTAAAATATCACAAAAAATGTACATTAAAAAAAGGTACAAAATTTTGTAATTGTTTTTTACGTATTTGTCTGCATAATGACAGATTCCTTCAGTGAGCAGTAACTGCATTGCCTGCTTGCATGAGGATCAGGGAGCATCATGCCTCTCAGAGAAATGACAGACAGTTTTTCCGCATGATTTTCTCTCTCTGCATGTCCCTTTCTTTCCAAACTCCCATTTCCCAAGCTTTCTCTACCCTTTTCTTCATCTCTCTCTTCTCTTGCTTAAGCTGTCTGGTTCACAGCATGCCTGTTTACAGAGGCATCATGTAGCTGAAAATACTTACCTCAGTTAGTTAATCTTGGGAGGAAACTGGTTATAGACTATGCTGCATTTTAAACCTCTTTACATGTAACTGTGTTCACTTAGGGTCAGATGGAGGAAGCCATCCCAGGATATATCCTCAGAGAGGCTGCAAGCACCACTGTGGTGAGCATGGACCTAAGAAAGCAGTCATTACAAGGGGCCAGGAGGTTGGCTTCATGTTGAGAGCAGATGTTGTGTATACCTTACCCAGTCCCCGCCTGCTCACATTTGTTCCACCCACAGCACATCTCCCCTTCGGCAGAGGCATATCCCAGCCTTCTGACAAATGCAGACAAAAGGAAAATCGAAGCAGACTGCAAATGATCAGAACTTCATTATTCTCCCAGCACTGGTTTTCTTTTCCAGTTGCCTCAGTGTTCTTTTGTGATTCCAGCAGAGGTGCAGATGGGTAGTTGGGACGGATGATGAGGAGTCCTTAGCAAAACCTATAAAAGCATTTACAGTAGCACTCACCTAAGAAAATTATTTTAGTAAAGCTAGGAGCAAACAGAAATACAAACCTGAACCACTAAAGTTGTATTTGGCCCTCATTTCCAACGGGATGAGAAAGAAGCTTTCCCAATTAATTGTTAATAACCTAAAGCCCAATGTAAACATATTAGAGGGTTTTTTTTTTATTACAACATATTTGTAAATAATCAGAAACTGTCCTTACAATATTTAGCATAGAGTTCAACAAATTGTGCAGCAATAGGTGCAAATGGGGAATGATTACATGAAGGACACAAGATAGCTAAATGTTGTAATAAGCATGTTGATCTTAAGGTGTGGCTAGCTTTATTTCTGAGCATATGATCCCTGCCCTGTCCATAGGCTGTCTGGGCTGTGTGGGCTGCTCCATGATCACCTAAAAGGATATGTAGCCATGCTGTCATGCTTTGCATTTTGGTCAAAGACACCCGCTCTCAGTCATCTGCAGCACCTTGACTGAATTACTGACAACTGTTACAGTCTCTGTGCGTTGGGGGGGAAAAAACTTGTTGGAGACAAAGTCTGTGACATCCAGTGAATGCTTCTTAATTCCCAGATTCTAATATACATGGCCCCGATCCATGAGTGGTTTTCCAACCTTTTTCTTCCCTTCTCTTCACAGTCTTACAGCTCCAAAAGAGCTCACGTGGTCTGTTCACTACTAGACCCATTTCCCCCACACAAGCAGAAAGGAGAGAGGAGGACTGGCATTTTTTATAATTTATTCCAACCTTCCCACATGGGGGAGGCTTCTGAAATTAGTGGGGCTGCACTGTTGCAAATGAAGGCACTATTTAGCTCAGGATCATGCTAATTCCTCCCTGTGGACAGCCTTTGGAAGAAAACAAAAAAGCACACTCAAAGACAGATTGCTTCCTTTACATTAATAACAAAAGTGTTTATTCTAGTAAAAAGTTGGAAAGGAGAAATTAGAGACTTCAGGGAATATGCTAAGCGAAAATGTGGTTTTGTTTATCCTGTATTACAGATAATTTACTAAATTGCTTTATTTTAGTTCTTGTGGTCACCAGTGGCACAGTGACCCAGTTGTGGTGATGCTCCTGTGCCATGCTCTGGATAATCCCTGCGGCTGCCCCGGGGCGCTGCTCGTTACTGCTCACCCCAGCCTCAGACATGTCCTGTGTGCCTTGTCCTGGGGACTTCCATGGAAAGCCTCCTGCTGCTTGCAGCTTGTCTTGCTGTGTGAAGGGAAAGGGATGGCAAAGGACAGTGACCCAAAAGTCATTTCTGTGGCTTATTTGTAGTAATTCTGTATTTACAATGTGCCTTAAAAGCCTTCATCCAAATCTGTTTGGCAAGCTAGTTAGCAGTTCTAGCCCAAAAAACTTTTTTTATGTATCTAATTTCTACTGATCAGAAAAGATGAAGGAAAGAACAAGATGGACAAACTAAAAGGAGACAATGCAAACTTTACTTTTAAAATAGCTCTTTCTTCATTATTTTATGGTTTGTCCTAAAGCCATGCCTAGTCCCCATGCACAGGCATGTTTGGGTCCTCCCCCTCCACTCTTCATACACCAAACTGAGCATTTGCACTTGCCCCTTGCATCTGAGAGGGAGGCCCAGCCACTGGAGTGGGTGTCAGGCAATCCCAACAGCTTTCAGCAACCCCAGAACACCGTGACTGAGGGTTGGTTTGCTGGAGTGTGAGACACTGTGAGTGTACTCTAGCTTTGCCATTTGTGTGTGTGTACTTTTGGGCACACAAAGTGACTCTTGGGCAGAGTCCTGTGCAGGGTCAGGAGTTGGATTTGATAACTGTGGGTCTCTTCCAGCTCAGCATATTCTGTGATTCTGTGATCTGTTTATCTGGCTCAAACCATCTGCTGCTCTGAAGTCACTGATATTTTTCCTTCAAGGAAATTTGACAAGGTTTCTTAAAACAAATGAAGAAAACAGTGATAAACTGCTACCCTTGCCTGATTTCAGTCTGGTATGGCCTGTAGTGTGGCCCCAGCTGTTTTCATTGTTATCCTCCCTATTTAAACAAAATTTAAAAAAAACAAATTACCTATTCTAATCTCTACTATCATTTAAAGTTTTATTTCATCCCTTAAAGACTTGTACTTTGTTCTAAACCAGAAGACAACAGCTTACAAAAATGAACCCTAAAAACCCCTAGTGATAATCAGGTAGAATAACCCATTCTCCTTAGAGAGTTTCTCATTTTTTTTTTTCCCCCTGACCTCTATCCAAAATCATATGTTTTGAAGGTCTGCAGACTTGTATGTACTGAACTATCTGATTTTGGATAAAGCATCAGGTTGAATTCCATCATCATAACCTGCTAGACAGTCTCCCTTCCTTCCTGTAGTCTGAGATCTATAGCTCAGCTTTCTGCAGCACGAGTGGAGAGGGAGGCAATAATTTATATTAAAAGGTAATTGGTCTCTCTTGCAGATCACTGGTTTCATGCTTCTAATACAACATCCATCACCAACCAGTTGTAAGTTTCCACCTTCAGATAGTTTTAATGCAATGTGTATCTCCTCCTCTGCCAAAAATACTGCAGTGCTCTTCCTTTGAGGTGGCTACAGCCTGGGCATCATTAGCAAGTTCCACATCTTAAAGGAAAGACTGTAGGTTTTTGACCAAGCAGAGGTGAGAAAGCACTGGTGTGACTAAAAGTGCCACTAAAAAGCATCTGTTGCTATAAAAAGCAACAAAAATCTGTAAAGCATGAACAGAGAGCAGATGCATGGTCTTAGTTGGCTGGCCATTGCAAACCCTGCCCGCTCTGAGCTCTTTTCCAAGCCTGTCAGCAGCGTCTCTGTCTTGTGTGGGCTGAGCTTTGGGTTTCTCAAGCTCTCACAGTGAAATCCTGCTGAGTCACAGGAACTAGAAACACATGGAGGGACACCAGGTGTCAACCCCATGAGACCTGCTGAACATGGGGACTGGCCCTACCAAGTGTTATTCCTACAAGAGACAGGCAGCCTGTGAACAGTTTCTTTATGGACTTCCCTCAATAATTGCATGGATGTGTTGTATTTTGTCCTGTATTAGGCAGATCTAGGCTGGGTGCAAAAAGGTGTGGCCACACCATCTTCTGTGTACTTCTCTGTGTCTAACAGTCATTAAGTCTTAACCATTTCTGTGGCATCAAAGTCAACCATCTTAATTAAACCTCAAATGATCAATGTATTGACTGCCAATGGTAGATGCATCAGTCCAAACTGAAGAGATGGAATCTATTCTTCCTTAGAGATTTGGCTCCCTGCAAAATCAGTGGTCGCAAAAAAAAACCCAAAAAAAACCCTGAAATGAAACTTGCTCTGACTCCACTTCTTCCCAGCTGGCTCATCTTTCACAGGATGCAAGGGCTATATCCCCAGTGGTGGGCTGAACATGCCCATGACTGTTCTTAGCAGCTGGCAGGGATTAGCCACCTCCACCCTCAGTGTCACCTTCTCTCTCCCCACAGCACAGAGCAGCTGCAGGAAAACAGCCAACTGGGAATGGTCTCTAGGCTCTGCTAATTCTGAAACCACACCTGCAGATTGTGATAGTAGGATGTTCTGAAGGCTTGTCAGTAACTATTCTAATAAATTAACAATACACATGATTAAGTTTTGAGCACTAGGAACACACCTTGACACTGTAATAGATAAACTACAGTAGATATAGCCAAGCAGCCTAAACTCTGGTCAAAAAGCTCTGTATTTTCAGCCTACAGTAACTGTTAGCTCATGTCTCAGACACCCTCAGTTTGGATTTCTGAGGCACAGTAGAAGCTGCCAGATCAACACACAACGTGGTTAGGCAGATGTTTGATCTATGTTGGACATTCCTGGTTGGCGACTTACCCTCCATTTAGTCTTTTTCCGTTTCCAAAAGCAGTGTTTGCAGTCCACAAGGAGTTTAAATTATACTCTTGATACTGAAATTACAGTGTTAATGCCTAAATTACACTTCCAACTTGGACATTACCTTTACTTATTCATCAGAATCACACCCACAGGGCCTTCCCTTTCTGCAATTGGTCATTGAGTGAAAATGCTTTCCTTCTTCCTGACCCATTGAATCTGCTGCAATGAGCAGCATGGTATGATTGGGTATCACAGAGCCCAGGTGCTGCCTTCGTGAGTTATTTTTACTGAAAACTGTACTGAAACTGCCACTGCTCCTGGGGTCTCTGCACTGTGTGATGGGAATTAGATTGTGTTTGAAAAATTCTGCCCTTTGTAAATTATCCTGTACACCCAAATGATACGTAAGTAAGGCCTAATAATAACAAGAGCAAAAACCACTCCAAAATAGTTCTATATATCATTTGTAAGCATAATGGAGCTCACTGTTCTGTTCTTTTTATTGAAGATACTTCGAAACAGGGGTCATTTACTTGTCTGACCAACTTGTCTGACAGCTCATTAGGAACTCATTGTGCTTGGTGTGTGCTCGATCTCATGCTCATTGATGAACTCCTGTGGTGCTCCTTGTCTCTTGCCTTCCATTCCTTACCCTGCTGAAGGTTACTCATGGGACAATCCCACCAGAACTCATGGACCACTGTGTTAACCAACCAAACTGCACTTAGAGATATTGAAGTGGGAGAAGTCCCTGCATATATAGTTTTATTTTCTGTTGTAGCATAGATTCATTCCCTAATGCATCTGTAAATGGAAATATGTTTTATTAGTCATTTATTACCCACAAATCTCTAGCCAAAAATATACTTTAATGTTGATAAAAAATGCTTAAACATAGCATCACTTAAATGAGTATCACTACCAAATGATAGGGGGTTTTAAAGGTTTTGTTTTGTTTTGCTCTATTTTTCTCTTTTGCATGATTGAATTTTATTTTGCATTCATTTAAAAATTGAACCTTTGACATTTCCATGGGTAACAGTCATTTGATTTGATGGGGTTGCAGCAGGACTTCTCCATTGCTCTATGATGGAAGGCCAGTATCAATTTTCTGCCCGGGGAAAGGATTACTTGACTCCATGTGGCTTTCCTTTCCACCACCCAAATTTCCAGATTACTCTCAGGTGTAACTGTTTTTATGATTCTTGGCAAGTCCATGCAGCCTAGGAACCACTGTACCCTTCTGGGTATTTATGAATGTCAGTGGCAGAGCTGGTCTTCAGCACTGCACAGCAGATTGATAATCACTTGGCAGGGTGCAGCTGTGGGGTGTTTTCTGCATCTGATTCTCTGACATCTACTTGATAAACCTTGGGAGCAAAAATAGATGTTCAATTTAAAGCTCAGCTGTGCATTGTGCGCCACTGAGCCAGCCATGTGCCACATCCTTATAGTGGAAATTGAGTGCAGTAGTGGAGCTGCTGTATCTTTTCCTGCTCCTGCATTGTAGTTCTGAGGGTGAAAAAACATCATGAACTGCATCCACCTCACCTCTTCCTGCCAGAGTAGCCATTCATTGTCTTTCTTTTAGCAAGCACTGTGTTGCTGAGGAGGTAAGTGATGTCCCTCAGCTATTGTGACATGGGACAGAGCTGATTTTCTTAGGTAGCTTCACCAAGGAAGTGCTTTAACACCAAAGTCCTATTGAAATCAGTGTCTCTGCCACTTCAGTTGATGGTCTTGGCACAAAGACTAAGGACTGAAAAAGTCAGAAAGTCCAAATTCCAGGGAAATATTGAGTATGAAGGGTTAATTACATAGAACATGTGTCCAGATTGACGCTGATCCATCTGTTTTTTTGCTTGACACTTTTCTGTCAGTTGCTGTTTTCATTTTTCCAGCTGTTCTGGGGAAGGCACTCTTGCTGTCCAGAGTATGAAAAGCCAGGCAAGGACCAGCCTGAGTCAGGAGAGAAACTGTCAGGGCCTTACCCCCTCACTCAGTCCCAGCTGGTGAGTTGTCCCTTCTCGTGATGTGTGAGACCCTGAGGGCTATGCAGGGTCCCTCTCCATTTACAGCAGGGTTACATTAATCCCATGTGCTTCAGTTTGGCAGAGCAAATCCAGTTCTTCCCTCTCCTCACTACAGCAGAACACACTAGTTGTGATTAGGATCTTTTTCTGCTTATGTGGTTTTTTTTTTTGCTAGGGTTTTTTTGCAAATCACCTGTGGTGAAAAACAAGGCTGTGCATTTCCGAGAAAGTGAAGCTGACAAACAAAAATAGATAATCTGTCCTTCAGGTGAGATTTCTCTGCAGTACAATGTGTGAGCTATTGGAGCTTGTGGAGAAGAACAGTACAAATTGCACGGTCAGGGACTTAATTCTTAGGTATGAATCATTGCTGTCAGAGTTTCTATGGAAACAGAGAAATAAATGAATATTTAGGCTATTTTCACATTAATTCTATCAGAATACCCAGAGGTTGTGCAACGTCTAGAAGCATGCAAAGGAATAAATAATTGTATTATTTAGATTTCTCTAGTTACTGTTACTGGGTTTTTTGAAAAGTATGTTTTATACAACTTAGTCACAAAACATTTAAAGTCAACAGAAGACAAACAGGACGTTTGGCTGTAAGTTCAGAACAATGAACTCATGAGGTTTATTTTTATATGCAAGCTTAGCCTGGATGTGTGCCATGTAACACAAAAATCCAGTTACCACTTAATGCCTTTTTTTTCTCCCTTGAAGTGATGAGGGCATCTGGATCCCATTTTAAATTGCAAACTAGGCTTTTTAGCTTTTTAAAACAATTTGCATAGCTTGAACTAATTAGTGCTTTGGTTGATGTGTAGGCAGTAAAACAACATGACCCCAAGCATGAGAGAGGTGAAGGAGAGCTGCATGAATTTTGGCATTTCCTCACTTTTGAGAGCTTGGATTGGCTACTCAAACATTTCACTGTAAGCAGGGTATACACACAGCGGAAGTCACGATGTAATACTAGAAGGAGACCCCCAGGATAAGCTATGCATGTTTCCCAGCATCGTAAATAAATGTTCACAGAGCCTAAATCCACAGCCAAATGTTCTGTTACCCTGAGCAAAGCCAACAGCCTCAGCCAGATGCATCTGTCCCTCTTGAGCTGAGCTGTTCACTGCAGTCCCTGAAGCACGTGTGAGCTCCTGACACCAGAGGTCTAATTTCTGTGATCTGCACTATTTCTGCTGATATTGGGCTGATGTCCCTCAGCTCCAGCTGGCTGGACCAGCTTTGGCCAATGCCCAGCCAATTTCCTCTCAGGTTTTGAAGTAATGTTTTTGTCTCTCCAGTCATACTCAAATCTCTGCAAGCAACCCTGTAGTTATGTTCAAGAATAAATAAAATGTGGTGTCTTATGGCTGAATTACCATTGAAGCAGGTGCTGTAGGGAATCAGGAACCCTGAGTCATATGAAATGTTAGAAACCAGAAGGAACAGATAATTTCTATTCAAGACAAGTCTAATTTGTGTGAAAACAAGGAAGAATTAACTGTACCCTTCCAAACCCAAGTTTGCATATTCCTAAAAGGGATGGCTTGGACTAGGTTTTGCCCAGGTTACAGCACTTGGCAACACTGTGGTGAGAATGATGAGGAGGGATTGCCTTGCTACAGTGCTACAGACCAGTGAGGCATTTCTGCAGAGCTGTGCAGGAACCCAAGTTCCAATGAAACCTTTTGGTTTCATGATACAGCTTTTCTGCCAAAAGTATTCTGGCATTTCAGTCGTGCTATCCTTCAACCTCCTGCATCCTGCAATTCTTCACAGACAGCTTTGCTACAATTTGGGCTTTTTTTCAGAAGATGGCAAAATGCATTCCCTGAATCCCAGAGACTGGGGCATGGCTGTTGCTCGAAGACAGTGTTGCTGGATTTTTCTAAACTTGGCAAAAACATCTTCCTTCCTTGTTGACAGAGGAAGTCAGACAGAGTTCCCAAAATGTTCTGAAGCATTTTTCCTTGATGCAGATACTTGGCTCCTAGAAATGATGACCCCCCTGCTATGACACTGTCAGAGAATGGGGCTGGGGAGCAGCTCTGCAGTGCAGCCCTGAGCTCACAGTGGGCAATCAGCTGAACACCCCTGAGGTGTGCTCTGACAGCCAAGGCAGCCAGCAGCTCCTCAACTGTGCAGCCAGGGGTATGGCTCAAAGGTCAAGGGAAGGGATGTCCCCCTCTGTGTGGCACTCACCATCCAAATGCTGAGTCCAGGTTTGGGACCTGGCACGGGACAGACATGGACAAACTGGAGGGAGCTCAAGGGAGGGGCCCCAGGCGGGGGAGAGCTGGACACTTGAGGAGATGCTGGGGAAGCTAGTCTGGATCAGCTGGGAAAAGGGGTGTCTTTGGGGCACTTGACTGTCCCAGCACCTCCAAAGTGTCATGGAAGAGATGGGGTGGGACTCCTCACAGTGGTACAGGATGGGAGGGCAAGAAGCAATGGCCCCAAGTAGGAATGAGAAAGGTTCAGGCTGAGTATAGGGAGAAACTTTCCCCATGAGGAGGCCACTCAGGTCACCCTGAGTGTTTGTGCTGCCTTCATCCCTGGAGGGTTTTAAGGCCTTGCTGGTCCAAGCCCTGAGCAGCCTAGTCTGACCCCAGTGCTGGCCCTTTGGGCTGGAGAGTAGACTGGGTCTCTCCCAATCTCATTTAACCTATCATCTTCTGTTCTCAACCATCTGCAAACGGGGCACTGCTCTAAACACACTGAGCAAGTGGCAGTGCTGCCAAGCTGACAGCAGCTGAGCCTGAGATCACTCACTGCAGATGTGATGGACAGCATCCAAACAGCAAATGGCAGGCCACATTATTCTTCCCTTTTTGCTTTTTAAAGGTATTTGAGAAGCTCTTGAAGTCTGTGAGAGTCTTCCAGATAGAAACCTAACTACCCAAGTTCGTCTGTAAAAACCATATATGGCTTTAACTGTGCTCAGGTCAACGCAGTGTTACATTTTACTATATGCTATTTGATACAGATTAGATTTGTAAATTGAGAAATACTGTAGCAGCCCTTGCCAGGGCTGAGCAATCCAAGAAATATTAAGTTTAAAGTCAATTCAGATCTGGACAGTGGAGCTGTATCCACAGCCTTGCACACCATCCAGCTTTCCTTAGTATCTACCACTGTTACTGTTTGTTATGACAGCTACGTTATTTGTGGGGTAACGGAACATTATAAAATGAAGCAGAGCTGTTTAAACTATCAAAATTCCCTCATTGTGTGTACTTTCATCTTAGGTTTCACTCTTTTTTGGGCCATCCAGCATGTGCAGTTGTATACTGCAGACATGATCAATCTGTATATTAATCTTTGTGACCCACGTTTGCCCTGGTTCATGTGATCTCAGTATTTCCATGGCAAAAAAAAATAACAGGAGACTCAGTGCAGAAAATCTAAGGCATTTACTATGTTTATAAATCTCACTATGGGCCTGATCTTGTAATTCCTTTACTTGGTTAAATTTTCATTATTCATCTAAGGACTGCTGCCGAAGCGTAACATTATGTGTAAGGGAAGATTTGTAATGTCAGGCCCCAGTGACATGTTAACATTAGCAGCAATCATCCCTGTCTTCCATCAAGTGGAGGAAGTCATGGAAATGAAACAAAAAGTTATTGTGGAAATTATTAAATCGTCCATGTCTGCTGGGGGAAACCAGAGCACCACACAGGGGAGGTGTAGGTGTGCTGAGAGCAGCCCCGTGCCCAGCTGAGAGGCAAAGGGCAGCTGCAGCAGCCCAGGCTCAGCCCAGCTGAGAGGCAAAGGGCAGCTGCAGCAGCCCGCGCTCAGCCCAGCTGAAAAGTGCCACAGCACAGGGCACGTGGGGGGAGATCCAGTGGGAAAAGGGGCAACTACAGGGCTCAGTGCAAAAGCAGCAGCATTTTCAAAACTGTTCCTCACATTAGCCCTTGATATCAGGGCATGTACTGGCTTATTATTCTTACTCACTATTATTGTTATTGTTTTATTTTTCCCTTTAGTTTGATGCTAAACAAACAAACAGTAACCTGAAAGGACTCCCTCAAGGCCTGGGCACTCTGTATGCCCTCCCAGGGTAAACCCTTAACCTCTCTCCTCTCACCATTAACACCATCCAAAAGGAGTCAATGAAGGCTTTCACTTCCTTCCCATTAGGATGTAATAGGCTAATTAGGTATGGCCTGTGTGTATGAGCAACTCTGCAGCCTGTGCCTCTGCATTACAGCCCCAGGAGGGGATGGGGTGGCAGCAGCTTCAGGACATCCAGCCAGGCCTGCAGGAGGGGAGAGGGCACTGGCAAGAGTGGTTAGTGCAGGAGGATGAAGGGGGAACCTGGCAATATCTGCAAATCCCAACCTAGCCATTCCCACAAAGCCTGAGAACAACTCCTCATCCTCGCTTGCTCTCATGGGAAATAGTACAAGTCTCAAGTATGGCTTAATGTATTTTCCTGGCCAAAACCATAAGAAAATCCCAGGTTTATTAGGAACAATTATCTGCACCTTAGCTTTTCCTTATCTGTGACAGGATGCAGTAAATCAGATTAATCTGAGGAAAGAGGAGGAAAGATCATGCTCTCTGCTGTTGTTTGTTTAGTTTAGATGAGTTGCTAGATGCCTTCAAGTTTCAGTTTTTAAATCTGTTGCCAAGGAGGTGGGGAGATGTATATGAGAGCCTGACATGAACACTCTTCACTATTTCATTTCAGTTCTCCATCTTTTCCCCACTTCTGAGCTCTTGTTATCTCCCTCAGAAGCACCTTATGCATCCTGCCTCCACTTCTATTCTTTTGAAAAAAAATACATTTTTAGCATATAAGAATGGTCAGGAAGTCAAAGAAGACACAGAACTCTCCTGATTAATGTATTTGTATAATATATAATTTTGAAAACTGTGCTGGAGATTAGACTTTCATAAGGCAGATGTCTTTTCTCTTTTTACTTTCTGTGCCACAGAGAAAGTCTAGTGAATTTTCTTGACTACCTTGAACAAAATTAATTACTTTCAAAAAGCTGGTTTCTGGGAGACCTAATTACCTTTTATCTGTGCTGCTGACATATTCCTAATCTGATGGTGATCCAAATGATTTCAGAATCTGCACTTCTTTTTCCTCAAAAACCTGCTGTCTCTCTAAGATTTGAAGAAGCAATGGCTCAGAACCCTTTATTTCTGTCTGAGCTGCCCTCAAATTTAAGAGCAGACTGCTGCCAAGGAACAGCAAACTCTGCACTGATAAGGGATGTAGTTCCATAGGAGTGAGCCAGGGTATAGGGTGCATGCATCTCTTTGCCAAAATTAGGAATGGAATGGAATGGGCCCTGGCTGCTGTGGTGCAGCAGAGGTTTAGGAGAACTGCTTTATGACCTAATTTATTGTGCCATGGATTGCCAATCCTCTTGCAGCTTAACAGCCTTCTGGGTCTGGCATGGGCTTGTGCAGCTGCTCAAGAAACTTTCAGTGCACTTACTGTGCAGATTTACAATGGAGCTTGGAGTTAGGCTGTGCTTGCATTTCCAGTGATGCTGAAACTTGCCATCATTACAGAAGGAAGCAATAGGAAAGGAAAAACCCCAAAAAGAACATTAGGAGAAACAGAGAGGGTTCTCAGAAAGCAAAAGGGTGAGAGCACTACATTGGATAAAGACTGCCAGCCTTTAATTCTTGGGGAGGGAAGGAGCAGCAAGGTGATTTGAGGACTGTCACTCATTAGCAAATAGGAAACACATGCAGTATTTAGTACTTTATGCAGCATTATGGAGCCATTGCTGGAGGGTTCTCATGGTTTGATGCCTTTTTTAGGTCTGTGCATGTTTGATAAATGCAACAAGATCAAGCAGTGAAGTGCCTTACTTCTTTGTGCAGACCTCAGTGTCCCCATCAGGGGTTGCAGTAACCCATCTGTATAAAGGTATCTGTAGTAGAAGTTCAGGTTCCATTTCCTCGGAAAGGAATCTGCTTTATGTGTATCAGGGATGTTCTGCAGACTGGACTGATGCATGGTAAGATGGGTCAGGGAGGGGATTTGCTTCAAATCTCCTTACAGCTCTTCACCACAGGAGCCTTTGTGCTGTGGAGTGACTGACCCATGTGAGTTAAGAGGTCACAATCTGAAGCACTGAATTAAACTGTTGCTTAAAATGAAGTTCATTACCATCTGTTTGAAAAGACTTTTTATTTCTCTCAAAGAAACTTAAAATCAATTAAAAATAATTTCCTGAAAATAGTATTTATTTAAGTAGTCCTTAAATCAGAGCAATTCAGAATGCATCAGGTTCCGAGGTGACTTCCACATCTTTCATAACTTCATGAACGGTATGATCTTCAAATCTTCACAATGATGTCTGACCTCCAGCAATATTGTCTTTCATTTTGTCATGTGGTGCAGGGCTGTGCCAGCCATCTCCTTCAGCACAGCAACAAAAAGCCCTGCAAAGCTTTATTCACTGGCTTTCAGATGTTAGCTACTGTCTTCTACATCTGACAGGCAGGAAGTTGCCGCAAGCACAGTGATGGCTCACACCTCGAGGAGAGAGGGAGGTCTGGAGCCAGTAGAAATATCGTGAGTGACCTGGCTTTGTGAGTTGCTCTCCTAACCCTGCAACTGAGTGGATGATACCAGAGAAAAAGAAAAAGACTGCTGCTATAATCTTGCATTTAATTAGTATAAAAGTATAGCTCATTTGCGATGCTTAGGAATACTGAATTCCGTGCCTTTCCAGGGGAGATGCTTTCAATCTGATGGGGGAAAAAAAAAAAAAAAGAAAAAAGGACAGCTTTTCAGCTGTATCTTTTCCTTGCACCAGCATGCAAAGAAATTGTTTTGAAAAAGAAAATCTAATTAAAAACTGTTAACACAATCTTCACAGCTGAATCACGTTCCTCATGCTTGTCCTGCTGTGTCAAACAATAAACATCTGACTCACGACAGAGTTGTGCTCCTAGGGCCAAGCACCTGAATGCTGGGTGTGCTGCTATTCATTATCACTCTCACTGAGACCCTTTTCACATCAAGCTCTGAGCTTTGATTTCTCTTCAGAATATTTTGCTTTTTTTTTCTTGCCAGTTTCCTAAAATATTTTCTCTGTCCTCTTGCTGATGAGATTCTTGGAACTGTGGAGATCGTGGAGAATTTGTAGGTGCAATTTGTTATACCTTGAATTGCAGGTGTTTGGAAGCAAAGCTGGGGAAAGCACAGAGTTTGCCAGCAGTGCTCTTCAGAAGCCTATGTTTGCTTGAAGAAGGAAAATGGAAATAAAAAGCAAAGGATTTTATTTGGAAGAATAGCAGAATGGCCAGTACTCCATACTAGTGCTACTGCAAAGGCTAAATAAAATATTGTGACCATTTATATTTAATTGATTAAATGCTACCACCCTCTCATATGAAGATGTTTAAAACTCATCTGCTTACACTGGAGCTGATTTATTTTGCCAGTATGGGATTAACACATTTATTGACTGCTAATTCTTTTGGGATGTTGATTTGTTTTGTTTGTGATTTTTCTCAATATCAATTTAAGATAGTATAGTCACCAGAAATAACAGTGTAGTTATTTGACAGCTAATTAGTTGGGTTGAAGCCTTACCAAAGAGCCAAATAAATCATAAGGGGTCATTCCACTTAGATTGTGGGTCAGGTACGATAGCTTATGTTGTTGATATTGAAATATATTCCTAGTGTGTCACATGAGCTGTCACAATTTTTTGTGGGGACAGAGCACAATTTTGTGATATTTCTGTTCAACAATCTATAGTGCAGTACCTGTCAAAATTTTAATTGCCATCTTTTATAAATTTGACACAAGAAGGCATTCATTTATAGATGATTATTGCACTATAAAACCCTTAATAGAAGATAACCAATATCTTTGTTTCTGTGGCTTTCTTATTTTCTAAGGAATAAAAACTGGAATTATTTTATTTATTTATAAAAAGTATTTTCCTGCTAATCCAGTTTCCACGGGTGAATCATATTTAGATGTAAAACAAAAGAGAGGCAATCCAAAATGGATTAGCAAACATAAATATTCCCAGAGACCACGAAATCCCAGTCTGTCAGGGAGGGTGGACAAAGGCTCATGGTAATGCACAAAAACTCATCTCCTGCACTAGAGACATGATGTGCTGGAGAGCTAATGGGATTGATGCAAAAGGGCAACATGGAAAGAGTTGGCCTGGTTCCTGCAGCCACAGTATGTGTTTGATGTGCAGTGACATTATACTTGTGGAAATAAATTATTTATGTTGGTCTGAGGGGGTCAGCAGAGAAATTCCCATGGCTAGACATGGACTGCCTTCCAACGTTTCAAGTGCCTTTTCTTTTTGTTTGGGGTCTTTTTCAATTCCTGTTCTGTTTTAGCTGTGAAAGTGGCACTAGATCACAATACTCAGCTGCTCCTGGGTCTGGCTGACAAATGCCACATTTGCACAAGGGGAAAGTATTGCCTATTTTGCATCTACAGTGGTTTTCCATGTTTAATGGCAGGAAAAGGCTGTCTGTTTTCCATGAATACCATAATGTTATGATTAAATTGTTGTTTAGGTGCTGCTACAGCCTGAGCTGGTCCTTTAAAGGATTTGGTTAAATTTTCCCTGTGTGTAGTCTCTTTAGCCTCAACAGGCTGGTCTAGGGAATAAGGGTTTGGGAATCAATATCCATATCTGCATAGTACCTGATGTAAATGTGTTTGGATTTGCAGTCATGGTATGTTTGTGGTTGTGTGTCTGAAAAAATGTTTTGTTTCCCAGGTTATTTTTTTCAATATGTGCTTAGCATTTTTCTAAACCAGAAGCAAAAAGTCATTGTCCATAATGATGTCAAAAAACCAGACATTTCCTAATATCTGTAGAGGATGTGCATTATACATGACTGCTGACATAAAAATCTAGCTCTGTGCAAAATATGATAGAAAAATCTCTCTTCTAGCAGGCAGGAGCCCAGCCTAGAAGATTTTTTTCATATTTGTATATCTGAAGAGCTAAATCTGTGGTTACCAGGACTGCTTTCTGCACAGCTCTTTCCTCCAGTACTTGTATATTCCTCAAGAGTTCTTGAATCTCCACAGGAGTCTTTCTCAAAGGCTGTTTGTTCTTCCAAGCCCACCCCAGAGGTAGATCAACCTGCAGCTATGTAGATTGATGGTTGGACTTTGATTTCATTCAGTTCCAATATTTATCATTCACTCCAACTAAATTTTTTTCCTATTTTTTTATGTAAAAAAGAGTTTTATGTTTTTGGATAACATTTGTTTTACAGCAGGATGCAAGACTAAGAGGGCAAAAGATCTGTAAGCCTTCAACCAGCCAGGAATGTAGTGGATAGTAGAGACAATATTTCTGGGGTTTTCAGCTTGCTGGGACGTACACAAAAAGAATCAAGTTTTATATTTCTATCCTTGAAAGTTTAGGCAATATGCACCCAATAAAATTAGGCTATGGACTCCACTAATTCTAGTTACCATGCAGTCAGAGGTGGAAAATATTAACAATATTGATAAAGTTGAGCTTTCTGTTTAAGCCAGTTCCTCCAGAGAAGTGAATGTTTTCTCCTCTTGAAGGAAATACCTTCAATTTAAAGGTATTGACTGTTTAATCATTGGTTACTTATCTTACTTGCAAATACTGCTGATGGCTATATTTATCTGAACTGAGTCTCTGAGAAATAAGAAGTGGTTAAAATCTCTTAAAGTTTTTTTTTTGGATGACAAAGAAGAATTCATAAATTGCCTTGTAAGATTTTTTCCACCCATGCTGAACTGCTAAACTTGATCTTTTGACAGATATTTTAGTAAAAGAGGGCAGCTAGTTTCTGTCTGTTGTTAACTGGAATTTCTACACAGCAGATGAAATTTTGCTCTCCTTTATTGAAGACATACATTTGGAAAGTTTAAGTAAAGTCACCTGAGTGTCTCCTGTAAAAATGGAGTGAGAGCAGAATGGATCATTTTCACAGGACTATTTGGCCCATGATGGAGGATGAAATTGAAAACAACAATAGCTTTGGATAGCTTTATCTAGTTTAAGACCATTGGAGAGAAGGGAAGACACAAACTGCTGACCCTATGTGCAAGCAGCAGGCCTGATTCCTTTTTACTGAGTCCTGCCAGTTGTGCTGGAAGTCAATACATAATAGAGACTGTATAATAATACAAATTGCTGTGGTATTATGTATTGAGGGGCTTCTCTTTTGAATTTAATATATAGGCCAGCTATAGTGGCTGGCCAGTTTTCTATGGCTCCTTTTTGTTTGCTCACGTTAAGGATGAATGTTGTAAGGCAGCCATCCTACTCTAATTACTGATCTATCACTCTTTATTTTCAAGTTCCTTCTTAAAAATCACTTTTGAAACATTACTACTATTCCATGGTTGATTTAACCAGAGTCATAGGCAGTTACCTCACTGCTGAGAGCCAGTGAATAGGCTGTGAATGCTAAAGACCAGAGAAAACCATCTTGTCAATGGAAAAACCTGTCCTAAAGACTGTTGAAATTAAAGGTTTAAGTAGTTTCCCACCACTTTGGGTCCTGTTCTGATAATGTGGGCACTGGTGTCTAGGGACAGCAGGTGAGCCCTGGCCCTCAGGAATGATGGAATAAATTATTCATGGCTCAGGCCAAAGCTTCTCTGCTCTCTCCATGTCTGCACCAGGCATTGCAGCTTACCACCAGCTGAAGCTGGGCCTTGGCACATCAGTGAGTGTGGGTTTTTTTCACCCGTCTAAGCTACTGGTATGTGTGGGCGTTGGGACTGTGCAGACCATTTCTGCCTTGCACCTGGCTGCTTTGGAACACAGGTAGAGGAGACACTGAACTGTTTGTGCCTATCCTTCTAGTCAACTTTTGCAGTTTTTTTGATTTGCACCATTATGTTGAAGTGTGATGTCCACTGAGAAAAGGAGGATTTAGTTTAGTCTCCTCTACTTTCCCCGTTTTCCTCCCTTTTCCTCCCTCCCTCCTTCTTTCCAAACAAGTAATTTCTTAAGATTGATTCAGATAGATTGGGAGCCTTAGAAGGAGCTTATGCAAGTCTAAGTGAGTGACTTCACTCCTTCACTTTCCCAAGGGAACAAACTGATAAAGGAATATGTTTCAGTGTTTTATTGCACTGGTCATTCGCATTAATGATGTGTTTTTCCTCTGCGTAAACCTAATGGTTCCCATGGTGCTTTTTCCTGGTGTTCTTGGCAGAAATTTCCTCCCTCTGCTGCTGTCCAAGCTGTGATCCTACTGAGCTGTTGTGTTCTTCTCCAGGAAAGAGCTGTATCTGCTTTGTGCATGTGTAGTCTGCTAATACATAGTGGAAACTTACAGGAAGAAAGAGACAACATAGATTTAAGACTTATTAGGACTACAGTTTCCAAGATGTAATGCAGCAGTACACAAGCATGTTGAAGCAGGACTAATTTTGTGACTGGAATAGAGTAAAAAGAAAACATGTGGTGTATGTATTGTTCTGGTTCCAGCAGATAGTTCGCAGACACAAATGCTGGGACCAAAAGTAGTCAAGTTAATCTCAGTGTTACTTTATATAGCCACCTACTGTGCTACCTTTTCTTACTGTGCCCTTGAATTGAAAGGCAGCAATTTTGCTTCCAGCCATGATGTATTTTGCTATGTGTTTCAAGTTTCCTGGGATATAACCATCACTTTTCAGTTGTGCACTGCTTGCTGTAGTTATGACTGCTGCAGTTCTTGCTGCATGGCTCTATTTGTGCAGGTGCCAGCTTTTTAATTGCACATGACGTACCTTTGGCCACTAAACCCGTAGGCATACAGCAGTCAGTTTGCTCAGCTTCATTCTAGCCTCACTACATTCCTCCTGAAAATTTGTCACGTGACAGAAAAGAAGCAAAAATTTAGTATTCCTAGCAGGGAACAAGAAATGTTATTTTTAAAAAGGGATCATGCTCATGGAAGTTAGTTATTCTGAGAATTCTGTTTACTTTTCCCCTTTACATATGGATTCAGGAAATAGTTAAAGTCATCCTCATCTGAGTTAGCATTGAGTAATATTTAGTCACACATTTAGCCGAGAAAGGCATTGACAGTTATTTTTGTTTTTTAAAAAAATACATACTGTGAACTGTTTAAGTGTTTGGAAGAAATTTTTACTTCTGTTCAGGCTTATAAAATCTAGTGAATTGTGTTTAACTGCACTGTTTTTCATTTTAAGTAATATCACTTAAAAAGATGATGCAATAATCATTGAGAAAGCAATTTTAACAGGAGTTTCTAGCCTTGGGAGACTTTCTTAGTGGTTAGTGTTTGCTATATAATCAAGCATTTGGCAAATACCAGCTTTCATTTGGAAAACACTTTGTACCTTCTCTAATTGTTTTAAGAAGAAAACTTGCAGTTCTGTGATCCATCCTGCTCTATCAAGCAAGGTAAAGCCAAAGCTGTGCTCTTGTCTGTTATCTGGTTTCACATTTGAAGTGATTTTTTTTTAGCCATTTTGAATACAAATGCATGTTTAATAGGCTGAGGAACAGTAAATCCACATGGGTCTTCAGCAATCCTATAAATACTGATATACTCTGAATAGCATGTCTGTTCCCATGTCTGGCAGACAAAGATAGAGAAAGATCCTTTTATTGCTTGAGTATTTTTTTTGCTGGTTTCTATTTTCCTGATTGAAATCGATATTTCAGGACTAATGGATGAGGATGTCTGCTGTTGCTGCCTAAAATGCTGACCTTGGCAATCAATATATTCAGGTTGGAGCATTTGTGATGTCAATTACTATGAGAATACTTCAGAATTTACTGCCTGCAAAATGTCTGGGTTATTTGGTTAGAGTTCCCCTGAAACCTTATCTTTCCCAGTTTCTCTCTTTCTATACTCTGTAACTGCTGGGGACTCCGAACCCTCGAGCACAACTCTGCTAAGCAATTATTTCATTAGGATTGGATGAATAATGGTGTGTGTTTTGTGTTCTGATTTGTTGATCACATTGGAAATACAGAGGAACAAGCAAGCTGTTCTGAATAATGTGTTTCACTTCAACTGAAAGTGCTTTGTTCTGATGTTTTAAATTCTTTTTGGGCAAATATTGAAGATTTCTAAAAACAATGAAGTAAAGATTGCCACAGAGTAAAGAAACAGGACATCTTTTTATAGAAAACACTGAAACATTTGACTTAATTTATTCTTGTGGACCATAACCGAAGTGAACAATTTGATTGTATCTAAATGAATTCAGTGTCAGCAATTGATTTTTTTTCCTCTGAAAATCACTTTTAAAATATCTCATACTTCAAGATTTCAACTTTAGCCATTTCTAAGTGCTTTTAAAATGGCAATTTCCCCATTCTCCTCTTTGTTTCCTTCAACATGAACTACCTGATCTGTAGGGTTTCCCTGCTCTCTCTTCAGCAGAACAGGGTTAGACACCATCATCCCTGTCAGCACTGGGGCTTTCTCTCTGCTACCCACCAGTTGGTTGCTGAGCTTCTCTACCAAGTTACCCAGATGCAGGGAAGACCTTGATATCAGATTGATCCTTGTGACCATAAAGTCTCCCAAAAAATCTTAGAGGTTATTGACCTTAGTCCAGAGATTTCTTAAAGTCTGTCAGTCTCTGTAGAGCATAACAGTAGGTAGACCACTATAAATGATGGCCTTCTATTCATAGGGCAGTCTTATACAGAGGAAACTAATCTTATTAGAGAACATTAGGTCTGTCTTGGAGCTTTAAAACCTGTTTGTGTGTCTCTGGCCCACAAGCTGTCAATCAACCGAAACCTGTCACAAAGGTTTGCAAAAACTGGCCATAAATAAGTCAAGAATGACAGCTATTGTAGATGACTGCACTGCCTTCAGATCTGTCCAAATCTGCATTTTTTGCAAATCAAAAGTAGTCTGTGGTTAACAGAATAAATGCTTTGTTTTCTAGACTACTGAAGACAATCATGAGTATTGACATTGTTTTATATGTATTTTTTCCCAGAAGAAGTAAAGTTCACTAAAAATGAGACTTCAAAAAAACATTATTTATGTGTACTTGTATCAGTTGATAAGTTTATTCCTCACCCCTGTAATCATCAATACTTTTGCACACATATGGCACTGTTTAAAGGGTTTTCAAATGCTTCTTGAAAGACTGAATAAGCAAGGTCTGGCCTGAAGCCCTTCAAGGTAACTGAGAGCTTTTCCATTGACTTCAATGGGCTTTGGTTTAGGACATTAGTGAATTTAGTCTCTCAAAACCACTTGGACTATTGTTATCCTCATATACTAGTAGAAAACTGAGACAAAAAGTGAAATGACATGCTGTCAGTCATACAACAAGTTGGCAAAGACAGTATAGAGACTCAGTGGTTTTGCTACCAGTCCAGTTATTCAGCTGTCACTGCTCTCCAAAAAAAACTACAAACCTCCACAAACCAAAACCCCAGAAAAAGGAAAGAAAAGCTGAGATTTTTTTATCCTCGTGAAATAGCCCTATGAATTGCTTGAGACTAAAGAGAGAATCTTTCAACACATATAGGCTGTCCAAGCTAGTGATATCTCAGGTATGCCCTGAGCTCCCTGGGGTTCCTGTCCTTGCTGGGGATATCACTCACATGGGATGACCTCCATCCCACAGCCTGTGCTGAAGTTCCTGGGTGCTGACATGGATCACGTTGCCATGACTCACACTCAGCAGCTGCACTTGTGTGCTCTGAAGGTGCCCAGACAGAACAGAGTAACAGCCAGACTCCAGGAAAATATTTGTTAGATGATGCATTCAGGAAAAAACAAATATTGACACAAGAGCAGCCTGCATTCCTGCTTCTGTCTTCTATGGCTTACCTCCTCCTGGGACTGCTGCAGGTGCTCCCACTTTGCACACTCCTGTAATGTTCTCTTTTTGGCTTCACAGTCTGTTCCCATCAGAAGAAACCTGCAGTGCAAAGGAGCACCGGGGTGTAGGCAGCCTCTTGGGCAGGAGGCCTTTAGGGAGCTAGCAGCCTCCCTTGCAGTGCTGCTGCCTTCTTCTTGTGGGAAGGAGGACAGACCCTTCCTGGAGCTACCCGCCACCATGAGACCTCTTCAGAGCTCCATCTGTTTCTGGTACCATACTTGTGATAATTCTAGCAGCCTTTGTTGTAATTTGTCATATAATTCACAATCTTTACTTTTTTTCTGTGATTTTTTTCTATCTTTTCTTTTTTTCCTCCTATGGTTTTATTTTTTAGTTTCCATCTTATAGCCTGTTGCTCACTAGTGGCGTACCTGGATAGATCTGTTAGTTTTGATTACCCTGCAATACATGAGGATGCTGTGCCCCTTTGAAATGGATGTGTTCATGGCCCTTTTTTGTTTGTTTTTTATGACTGAAGAGTACAATGTGTCCAACTCCATGATTTTTCTTAGGTTGTCAGCCCTAGGCTAAAAATAGCACAAGGAAACAGCTTTTGGATCTCCTGCAAGTCCAAGTGGTCACATACTCAATGAATCCTTTGCAGTCTGGAAAGAAGAAAAGGGTGGTTTCTTATAATGACACTTCTGCAGGTTGAATTCTCAGGGACTCATTCTTAGATGTTCTCTGAGCTAGGGAAAGATTCCTAGCTGATTCCTAGCTTTTTCCATGCTGATAGAGACATCCCTGCCAATGCTGGCTGTATGAAATAGTCAGGTATGTCAAAGGAGAAGAGAAAGCATATACAGCCAAAGGCTACAAAACCCTGAAGCTTATTCACCTCCTTTCCTTGACCTTCATACTTATTTGATTTGAGGCCACCTCATCACTATATTGAATGTGATTTACATGGTTCATTAATTAATAAGCCAAAATGATATTAAGAAGCCCTGAGTGCACTGTTAACTAATAGGTCTGTCAAGTTCTTACTGCAGTCTTCAGGGATAATGCCCGAGGGGCAGAACTTAGATTGAGTCCATTCATATCAGCTGCCATTGCCTAAAAGGTATGACTTAACTGATGAGTGGTAATTGGTTATGAGCTGTTGTGACCAGGTCCTAAATTTGGCAAAGAAAAAGAAGCTCTGAATTCTGCTGACCTGGAAGGCCTTGATAAATACTGTCAAAGACTCAAGAGCACAGTCCTCAGCTTCACCTGATATTTTGTGGGTATCCGAGCTGCAATGTTGAGAAAGCTCTGGAAGGCAAGAGGCTTTACTTAAATACTGTAGGAAGAGAAGTTTAATGTGTGCTTGTGTGGGAACAAAACAGATGCTGAGATCTGAACAAAAAACCATCTAGATAGCTACAACCAGATATAAAACTAGCACAAGGTCTGTAGGGCAACTGGCTAGCCAAGAATATACATGTTTTCACTAGAAGTCTTTTATTTCCTGATCACTGTTGCAGATTCAATCTATATCACAGGCAAACCCTGAATGACAGTCCCATTTCTGCAAATAGGGAGTAGTAATTGGAAACTGTTCTCCTGGAAAACCATTTAAATCCTAGTGAATCAAAAAAAATATTTTTACCTTTTTGAAGTGCTTTGCGTAGACTACAGAACAAATGCCCTCTCTCTCTCTCTCTTGGAATGCCTGTCATTGAAAAGGGTGATAACTGCAGGCTGTGCTTATAGAGTGTGTGTATAGATCACTGCAGTACGAGATTTAGAGCAGGTTCACTGAATGCATAGCCACTTTACTGAATGTGTGTGCTGAAGGTATCACTTAAAATACTGATGGACACATCCTTTTCACTGTCTCCACATTTATGTTTTTTTGAATAGTCATAGAAAATTAGAGAAGGTTGCTCATCAATGCTTTTTATTCTCTTCGTATATTTGTGGCCATTGTCCTAAATGTAACCAGTCACAGTGTTCTCTCAGGTGGTGTTTTAGATCCAGTTGGTTGAAGTATTG
Organism: Rhipidura dahli; assembly: GCA_013399225.1. NCBI lineage: Eukaryota > Metazoa > Chordata > Aves > Passeriformes > Rhipiduridae > Rhipidura > Rhipidura dahli. Next base: position 480,066 of record VXAC01003383.1, read on the forward strand.
GGAAATATGGGTGCCAAAACTGTGTTTTAGTCTTAAGACAGCCTCTTGCTACAGCTGCCTTCACAGATATGAAATTGGACAATCCTGTGAATTTTCCCAGTTTACAGGGTCCCAAATGTAACTTTTTCCTGATATTATCAAATTAAACAACAACAACAAACAACAAGAAGCAATCCGAATTATTTTATTAAGTTACTAACATGACCAAAGGCTTTTTATTTCTCAGTCATTTGAAAGATCTTAATGATTTCAAGATTTAAAATGACTTACCCATTGCTTCCTTCGATATTACAGCTGAGTTCCAGATCTAGGTCAGATCTTTAAAGTACTTCTGATACATAAAGGCATCTTGTTATTAAGATGAACCTGGTTTTTATGTTTTAATTTCCAAACAGAGTAAGGAGTCTGTGTACCAGTACAGTGTGACTGAGCCTTCATTCCTGCAGACTGCACTGGTTAGTGGTGTTTCAAACAATCACAGACTCATAAAATGGTGTGAGTTTGAAGGGACCTTGAGGATCACCTACTTCCAATCCCCCTGCCATTGGCAGGAACATCTTCCACTGAACCAATTTGCTCCAAGTTCCATCTAACCTGGCCTTGAACACTTCCAGAGATGGGTCATACACAATATCTCTGGGCAACCTGTTCCTGTGTCTCACCATCCTCATTATAAAAAAAAATTCTACTTAATAGCTAATCTAAGTCTACCCCCTTTCAGTTTATCACTGTTAGCCCTTGACCTGTCACTACAGGCCTTGGAAAAAAGCCAATCTCCATCTTTTTTTATAAAAAAAACCTTTAGGAATTTAAAGGCTGCTATAAGGTTTCCCCAAAGCCTTATCTTCTTCAGGCTGAACAACCCCAACTCTCTCAGGCTGTCTTCATAGGAGAGATGTTCCAGCTCTCTGAGCATCTTTGTGGCTCTCCTCTGGACTCACTCCAGCAGGTCCGTGTCCTTCCTATGTCAAGGACCAGAAATGGAAGCAGCACTCCAGGCAGGGTGTCATAAGAGCAGAGTAGATGTGCAGACTCACCTTCCCTGACCTGCTGGCCATGCTGCTTTTGATGCAGCCCAGGACATTTTTGGCTTCCTGGGCTGCAACCACACATTGCCGCCTAGTGTTGAGCTTTTCATCAACCAACAACCCCACGTCCTTCTCAGGGCTTCTCTCAATCCATTTCAGTAGAAGAAGTGGAGAAGAGATAGGAAGCAACATGAGTAATTTCCAGCAATTGTACTGTAAGCTGAGCAGACTAAGAATTTTTGAGTCAGTAAGATTAGCTAAGTTGATATATTCATCTCCTTTTACTTTGATTTACCACCCCTCACATTGTAGAATGAATTTCATTTGCTTTGTAAGCATCATTTCGTTCGATGGGGCAAATACATCTTAACACTGCCACAGTAATTGCTCAAAAGGCAATATACTGCTTGCTTGTTTTTCCAAAGTGCCTACAGATGCCATATAACACTTCACAAAATAGATGTTATGAACACAAAATAAATATCAATCCTTCTCTCAATGACCTAGTGATCTCAACTTGTGATGAAAGATGAAAGGCACTGAGAGGCACAGAAAAGGAGAAGAGACAGATGGAGCAGTGTGTTAGGTAAGTAGGTAGCTGCTACAACTGCATCAGTTCAGACTTATCAGAGGGAAGAGGAAGAAGCGAGAGGGCTGGCACAGTCCCCCCATTAACTCTGCCCAGAGCTACTTGTAAGCCAGTCCCATGGGAGAGGAGACACTGCAGTGTAGTTTTTCTGCCCATCAGCAGCTCAGCCATGCCTAACTGAACCAGCACTTCACACACTTCTGCAATAAGAAATATTGCAACCATTGTTTCTGACCAAGGTCTGGGTTAGTACGGACATGAGTGAGATCATGGAGAGCAAGAAAGGATTTTTCTGTAGCTAATGATGCTTTTCCATTTGTGGAAGCAAAGGAGAACTAGGAATGTGAATGAATTCATCTGTATTTTTAATGTCTCATGAAGTAGTCCTCCTATGATTTCCATACTGAGTTGGTGAGGCATCCAGGTTCCTCTTTGCAGGAACCCAGCGTGCTGTAGGTTGTGAGTTCTTTGTTACAAAAGGAATGAAGAAATTCCATGGCTTTTCCACCCTTCTCTAGTTCTTGGTTGGAAAAACGGATATTGTTATAGCTAGCTTCTGAGATGAAAAACAATTAAAATGAAGGCACACTTGAAATGTTCAGAGATGTCCAAATTAGTTCTAAATATGGTGCTTACTGAGCAAGGACACCCAGAACTCTGTAGCCTTCTCCATGCCTTAGCCATTAAAGAATGAGTCTTAAATATTGGTCATATTCTCCAGCTGAGTAGTAGAGAACAGGTTTGGTGACTTGGGTTTGTGGGCTCTGCAACTTATGGGACAAATTCCTATTAGCTCAGACAAGCTCTGTGGCTGACAGCCACAATTTTGACACTTAAGTCTTGAAAATATATACCTCTCTTTCAGAGTGAATACAGGCTATTCCATGAATATGTGAATGGTATGTTTAGCTGTGTGGTGAATGCACCTATCTCTGTAAAATGCTCAATGAATCCACATTTCTAAATTCTTGATTACCAAAGCAAAGATACTGTAATGATATATTTCTAGTACAGAGTTAGGTCTGATTCATCCAGATAGATGAATAAGATCCAGTTTTCCTGTTAATAGGTGCTTTCCCTAGCACAGCCATCAGAGAAGAGTAATGCATTACTGAGCATTTTCACCCATAGGTACATTCTGTAATTGCACAGCTACAAAGAGAGATAACTGCTGGTTTCCAGAAGATACCACTCTGGTCAGGGCCACTTGCTGTTTAAATTTAATACTCCTCTGGACCTTCTTTTTCATTAATTAAAAACTAAAAAAGTAGTTCCTACATTTAGCTGCACAAAAGAAAGACAAATAAAAGCTGTTTTTAAAAGCCTGTTTGATTCTGAGCCCTATGGCAATGTAGTGGGGGCAGCTACCTAACGAAGCCTGCTTAGTGAACACTCAGGAGACTCATGCTAGAGGAGAAAGCAGAACTCATATTGCTGTACTTTTAACATGATTCACAAATAACCAGCATAAGGAGCAAAAAAAAGCACACTTCATTGTTCCAGCAGCATTCACCCTGACCAGAACAGACAGGTTTGCAGCTTCCACCTCCACGGCATGTCTCCGGAAAAAGAAAACTGAGAGGCATTCTGCAAAGTCATGAGGAGGAAATGCTCCCGGTTCATTGTGCTTCCTTGCACCCTCAAGGAGCTCTCTGTGTGAGCATTTGCAAGAATAGACCATATGTTAATGGCTTACTCACTAACCTCAAAGCCAAATCCACATGCTAGGAACTGCCGCTATTACCTTTCTTTTGTGCACTGTGCTGCTGCCTGAACAAACCCCATAATTTCAGAAAATGGCAGCCACAAGTATTATATCAAGATGCAAACCGTGGAAAGTCAGCTCATAAGTTTACCAGAAGGCCATTAGGAGAAAGCGTGTATGTACTGAAATCAAGATAAAAATAATACATAAATATAGTCACAAGCCAAAAATATGATGTTCTATTATGATGAAAGATGCCTGGAAAACATTAAGAATAACAAAGCAGATTCTTTCCTACCATAAAAAGCTTTGCTCAGCACAGGAGGGCTTCAGGACTGCTGGAAAATATGAGAAAGGTAAACACAGAACAATGATATCACCAGACATTTTGAAACAGGGATTTGTTTTTCAGACTGTATGTAATTAGGCTGCATATCGGATTTTCTTAAGCACTGTTAAGCTAACATATCTGTACAGTAGGTGAATAATCAGGTACTTCTGTATCTTCCAGTGATTTTCATGTGCTTTTTAATTTTCTTTTGTCATTCCTCTATCTCTTTTTTGCAATAGCTTTGATAGTTCCCCATATTACACTGCTTTTTTTACCCTGCTGTTAACCCTGAAAGGAATTGGCAGTCCCCTATCTGGCTTGTTAAGCTCTTGAAGGCTGCTGCATCCTGCATGCAGCATGTTTTGGATTATGCCAGCAGCACAGACATTTGAGCTCACAGCTGCTGTAGTGCTGCCAGATCAATACACTCACAAAGCACAGCGAGCCTTTTGTGTAGGTTCAGAAATCAAATTTCTCTTGTCTATAAGGCAATCTGTAAAGTAAAATCTCCTAGCATGCCATTGTCCTCTTGGAGCTTCACTGAGATATGCATTTATCAGTGGATTTAACAAGGAGCTAAGAAGTTCTCAAGGCTGAGAGACAAGAAGGGGCTTCCTTGTTTCAGATCAGTGCCACCTTCCCCTCTGCCTCTCCCCAGCACCACCCCAGACTCCGTTGTGATAAGGCCCTGCATGTGTTTCTGCTTAGACTTGTCTGCAAAAAATCAAACTCCTGAAAGGCACATCAGCTGTGGACATAAACCTGTCAGAAAACAATTATCAGCTGTTATCTCTTTGTGATCTTATTAAGTCACTTGGGTCTTGATAACCTTGCAGATGCCCTCTGTAGTGGAAATAATCAAGGCAGAGATAATGCAATTTATTGATAAAACAAGGAATCTGACTGGGTCAGCTTGAAGCTCACTCAGCTGTTTGTTTGCCAGGGGTGGGGGCTGCCTGTTCTCATTTCTGTGGGTTTGTTTTTGTGTGGGGGTGTGGGGTTGTATGCCTGATAGGACTCCATTTATATTTTTTTCCTTCCCTCTGATACAGACAAGCTCGATTTTTCCCTCTCCAACTACACTGAAAATTTAGCATTATAGCTAATATTCAGGAATTGCCAGATCAGCAGACAAGAGAAAGAAAAGGGAGTGGGATACAGGGAAGGATCAACCACAGAATGTTGTGGAGAGCAAACTGAGACCTAATCTTCTCCCAGACCTTTGTCCTGCCACTTCCCTGGGAATGGTTGTATTAGTAATGGACCTTACAGGAGTGCTAATTAGTTGTGTTGGACTTTGGCTCTGTAAGGTCATGAGAACATAAATCCATACAAACTGAGACACACAAAAAAGAGAATTGCATGTATGGGATGAAGTGACTGTTTTAGCAATTTGGGTTCTTCCTTAATTTTTTACTCACTTGTAAGTTATTTCCTTAGGGGTTTGATTTGGAGATTCAAATTTGAAGAAAATTCACCTGATAGTAAAAGTCAGCCCAATAACCTATTTTTCCACAGGGGAAACTGTTACTCCAGAGCAAGAAGGATTGAAGATAGATGAAATTGCAGAATTTCACTTCTGAGGAAATGGCTGGTCTCAGCAAAAATGTGGAAATATGGCTTACATTAACTTTTGAGCAATCCTTTTCACTTTGTTTTGTTTTGAAGAACAGACTTTAAAAAAAAGATATTTTACAGAGTGGTTTCTAAAAATCCCTTAAAGGAGAAAACATCAGGTTGAATGGCAGGATATAGCACTGGCTTGGAAGGGCTCATGGAGGGGAGACCCATGTTTCTTACTGGGTCATAGGAAGGTTGTCACAGCTTTGCCTTGCATCAACATGGCTGAAGCAAGTGTGATTAGGCTGAAGGAAAGAAGATGAAAACGTAAAACTTTTTAAAATTAGACCATACAAATGTTTTTAATCAAGGACAACAATTTCAGTATGGCTTCAACAAGAGCAGAGGCCTGAGAAAAGCATCCATTAGAAAAAAAGCACTCAAAACACTTTGAAGTATATATTCAATAAGGTGAATATAGATTCATATATATATTTTATCATTTTGATGCAAATATGTTGATATATTTTGTAAAAGATGTCTGATGGTTCTGCTCCCTTATATTATAGTAAAGGAGTCTTGATTATGATCTGTTGTCTCTGTCTACACTATTCTCACTATAGTCTATCTGATGATTTTATTCTATAATATGATTCAAAACAGACTGTAGTTACAGATGATCTTCAGAGATGCTTTCTGGAATGTAGTCACATGATCACTTCCTCAGAAATCACTGCACTTCCTTTGAGTAATCATTAGATTTTTTTCAAATTGAAACAATATCACCTTTCAGCTGGTTTCTACTCTGTAATGAAGACTTGTACATACAGATATTTGTACATAATAGCACAGCCTTTCTCATCATGTGTGTAAATTCAGAGCCGACTTGTGGAAGTCAAACAGAGATAATTTGTTTGATCCCATAAAGAGAATGATGTTTTATGGAAACAGATGGCTCTGCCCCAAAATCAGGAATTATTTCCAAATGCAAAGAGAGAAGGTCTCAACTCCCAAAGCAAGTACTCTCTGATAAATCAAACCATGCAGGATCTTGAACTATTCAGTCTGTCTCCAGACTCATGGTCTAATTTGGAACAGGAGCCAAATGAAGATTGAGGATCATGGTCAGTTTGTTGTAGCCACATAGAAGCAGGGCATCTTGGTCTTGAAGAGTTTACAGTCCACCTGCATATTAATAGCTTGTGCTGCATGGAATGGAAGCCAGCAGAAACTATTGTAAAGCCTTCCACCATCTTAACCCCAAAATAACACATACCCGTGTCTGTTAATTTCATTCAATGTGTTGATTTCATTAATCCACTGAGAATTACTTTATTTTTAGATAGTTAATCTGAACAAAGCTAAACACCATGTAGCAATTCAGAGAAAATGGAGTAAAAGCTTTCAATTATTTATGATAAAAAATTTAAGACCATTCTCCCTCCTTCTCCAATAAACATTGGATCTGATGCAGAACATTCCCTTAACTCCTATATGAAAACGAATGTTGTTTTTATCACGGTTTGAACAAGTCTTCCAAAATTCTGCTTGTTACTGATGAAGAGTATTAGAAGATGGGGACATGAGAAAGTAACAGCTTTAAGAAAGCAAGACACAAGCACGGGTCAACAATAGGAGGGGAAAATATGGAGCAGAAAAGGCAATATGTAACTAAAAAGCAAAGAGAAAAACAGCAGGCAATGTGTTTTGTATCCCCAAGAAATTCTGGAGGATTTGACCCCTTGTGAGTCTGTCACTACTTGATGGGGATGGCAGTGGATTCTGCACTGTGAGGCCTTGGGGTAAACAAAATTACACTAAATGTTTTCATTTCTCATGCCTAAGCAGTAAAGAGAGAATAATGAGGATAAGGCAGGAACCTTGGGTAGTGTCCCTCTCCAGGCATGGGCCATTGGTGAGAGTGACACATAATTCTGAAGCCTGGATGGTTTTGGTGCATCAGTGTAGTTGTGGGTTGCCTGATGTCTTACTCTTTCTACAGTAAAGATATGACTGTATTTTTATTTTTTGTTTTTCTCTTTTATATTTCAACATCTGATGGTTTTTCAAGAAAGCAGAACTATGGATGCTGGTCATATCCTGCATATTTTCTTCCCTTTTCCAAGCCTCTTTGTCTGCTTTTTGCCATGTACTCCAGTGACACATCCCATCTGGTTCTGCTGTATTGCATGATCTAAGATAATACTTATTGTCATTAAACATCGAGATGGGACATAACAGAGCTTGTTCCCAGTGCATGTGCCAAGAGCCTTAATCTTCTCCTTCAGAATTCCAAATAATTTCTAATTTTTTTTTAAGTTTCAGAGTGTTAAGCATGCCAGGGAACTATATTTCCATATTAGGGCTGATCCTGCACCCAAGCAAGCTTTCTTAAGACAAATTCAAACATACCAAACATACCATGACTGGGCTGAAGGTCAGGTGAGCAGCTGTTTCTTCCTGAATCACCCGGTTGCATTGCACCCACCCCCATTATGTTCCAGGTCTGTCCACTGTCCTGCCTGGTACACTTACTTCATAAGGAAAGGGCTTTCTCAGGGCCCATTCAGGGCATATTTGTGTTGCTGAGCTGTGGAAAATACAGCTAATACAGAGGCAGTGGACAGAGCCTGTTATAAAAAAACATTCTTTACACATCATCTGGTTGTTGTGTCCTGTATTTGAGTTTGAAACCACTGTATTTTTAACTACAACTCACCAAATTTGCTTTCTTGCTGATAGTCTGTGGTTGGTAAATTTTACGAGTCTAATCAGTCTGGAAGCTCTGTGCAAAAGAAAGATAAAGCAATAGTATCTAATTTCTGCATAGAATAGGAATAAATAACATAATGAGACTTTGTCATGTCCAAAAGCACGTAAAGTCGTCTGACATTGCAGGCACAGTCATTGAACACACACACACAGAGAACAGGACTTCCTGCTTTTGTGTACTGTTCCCCATGCAGTTTGTTTATTGCTGTCATTGTTTTCTTTACTCAGGTGGACTCATCGTGCTGGGGCCCTACAACAGAAATCAGTTGTCTCATGGAATCTACAGAAGTGCATGAGCTCAGTCAGGGGAGACACCCCAAGGGGCTTCAGTGTGGTCACACAGAGCAACAACAGAGAAATCTCCCCTGCTGGGTCCTGGGGAGGATTATACCCTCCTGCGGATGCCCTGGTAATCTCATAATCCCTAACCTATGACTTGCCTCTGATCTCCTCTCACTCCAAATTATTTCGCCTTCAACTAAGAGGAAGTTTAGAGAAGAAGAATAATTATGAAAAGCTGTTTCCATTAAGCTCCTAAAACATTTTTAGCCAGTTTAACAGAGCAGTTAATGAGAGCACTAGAAAAGAGCTTGGGAGAGTAACGCAAATGTCTCTAATCCTTCTGTGCTCTTTTTCTTATCTCCATCACATCTGCTGAAGCAAACAGGCAAATAAGATGTGTTTCCAGTATACACTTAACACTTTATATGCTTCATGATAAAAAAAAAAAAAAGTGGAGAAATGCTTTATTTTTTCATTGTTGCAACAGTTTTAACTGATGTGATATATATGATATGAAATATTCCCTCCACATACACACACTGAGACTTGTAAATGTAAGGTTTGGTCACTACTAAAAAGAAGATTTTAGCAAAAGTAGATCCATTTTTTTCCCCATAAGAAATGGGTTATTCTATTACAGCCCTGAAGTAAGGCTTTTATACTGCAGTAAGGAGATGATAGAATAGCCTTTTTATGTATTCCAAAAATAATCCCAAATTAAAACAGCTAGAGAGTAAAAAAGACTGGCATCATTTATTTATTATTTACAAATAAATGCAATTGTAGTTTTCTTTTGTTTTGCTATTGACAAAGCTCTAAAATAGAGATCATTCTGCTCTGTGTATCTATTTTTACATAGCTCCTATGTAAAAGTAATCTTTTAAAGAGCTTTTTCTGTATTGTTTTTAAATTGTAGTATTTAAAATATTTGCCATTTGCAAAGCAGTTCCCTTCTTCATCTCTCCCAAATTATTTCACTTCCTTTTGTTCTACTGGATTTTTTTTTAATAGTATGAAAAAGAGAAGAAAAATATGTGCATTCCAGAAATATTTTTTTTATAAATACTGAAAAGCTACAATTAAGCAAGAATTGTAGAAACAACCTTGTAGGAATATTTGATGGAAGAAACATCACAAAATTGAGATTTTGTGAGTTTAGCAGAAATAAGGGAATGTAGCTTGTCATGAGAGAAGTACAGTTGGAAATCATTACCACACATTATTGAATGGTGCCCTTTCTCCTTCAAGGCTATTTTCCATTTGATTGTATGGTTTTGGTGTGATAGTTGTTTTTTACTCTAAATTCAGTTCAGCGCTTTGATCTGAACTGTGGTCTCAAGGTGTTGCAGTTAGATTATTTGCAACAGGTAAAATGGCAAACATCCATGGTTATCTCCCACAGTTTTTTACAAGGCTATCAATATTGCTCTTTGAAAACTGTCCCAACTGCTCAGCTTTTGAAGGCAGATTTAGCCCTTCTGCACTGAGGTTCTTGCAATATTTCATACGATGATTTGTGCACAAAACTGTACAATGGTATTAATAATGGGAGTATGTTTTGTCATTTTACAAAACCAAAATGATAAATATCATCAGCACTAAAACTGTAATTCATTTAATGGTGTCACATCCTTTTAAAGTCACTGGTATTCTGGATTATGTCCCTTCCTTGCTGTTATATTAGAACAGTGATATAAAAATGCACCATTGACTTCACAGAAAAATATAATTAAAGGAGAGTGCTTTATCTTTTTCATTCCTTTGACCTCTCCCTTCCAGCCATTACTAGTTTTACTGTAGTTACAGTCTCCTTCTCCTAAAGCAAAAGTAATTAATCTACTTTCAAGATTTGTGCTGCCTCATATTACAAAAAGTACTTGATTTTGCTTCGAATGGCCTTGTCATTGTGTGATTGAAAAATGATCTGAAACAACTTTATCAAAGATCAAACAAATGCAAACTGCACTAATCATTAGCTAACTGTTTGGCCTGGGCTGAGTCACCCGGTCACGTCCTGGGCTCCTGAGCTCAGTGTGATCACTGCTGGACTGGGGCACCCACAGCTTTAATTAGACTGCATTATGTCTTTGTAACTGAATGAGTTTAATAATAGATAGGTGTGGTGATGGCCTTGTTCTTTTGCTGCTGTGGTAAAGACTAGGCTTTTTAAAAGCACAGAGTAAATGAAGAGTAACTGACAGTGTAGAGGAGGTGGTTGAGGATGGATGGGTAAGAAGTGCCTCCTCCTTGAAATACTTCCAGCTTGTGGTTTCACAACTCTAAAATGGCAGTGTCCTGTCTCACAGCTAGAGATGGTCAGGGAATGCTGGGCTAATGTAAACACTGTAATGTAATGCAAACACTGCCAGCTGTAACACGAGTGGCAAAGTGGTGATCAACTGATGATCATGTGCTCCAGTACATGAGCGCCTCAGATAATCACTGTCCCCTCCAGTTCTCCCCTTTAGTCCTTTTGCTGCCCAGAGGCTAAGACAAATATTACAAGTTTTTAGCCAAGAATGCAAAACCAAAAGCAAAACCAACTAACCAAAAATGAAAACAAAAAACCACCTAATGTGATCGAGTGGCTCCCAGAGAAAGCTCCACGTTCCCTTCCTCCATGGATGAGTCCTCCTTGCTGTCATAGCCATATTACAAGATTTTTAAACCAGTTCAGATTGCTGAGAAGAGTTATTGATAGAGAAGTGGGGTCACAAACCAGTAGGAAAAAAACTTTGTAGGAGGCAGAAACAAGCAAGCTCAGAGGGACTTCTGCATAAAATTTCCCAAACTCAGAGCTATTTCTGATGAAGCACAAAAGCTGAGAGAGAAAAAAACCCTCAAAAAAGTCAATATCTTCAACTCTTCACTCTTTGCACTTCACTATGAAGCTTTTGTTAATTTACTGGAGGGCTGCTGGTGGTGGTGGTGGTGGTTGGAGGAGGGGAGAGGGCAGGGCAGTGGTATTTCAATATGTAATTTAAGTGAAGGCATTCTGGCTTGAGACCCAGGGCTTAAGATGAATGCAATTTGCAAGCTCAGTTACTACTATGACTGTATATTTCTCCTGTTATTCTTGCCTATTGTTTCAGCTCTGGTATGGCTAACTCTAGCTGAATACTATCTAGGTGGCTGTACTGGGACCTCGAAGATAGACATGTGAGTTCCATCTTCTCTTGCTCCACTGGTCTTTGTCCCAGCCTTGGCACCTCTGAGACACTTCTTAGATAACATATGGATGGATATCTGTTATCTCTTCAGAGAAATGGGGCTAAATGTCCCCCAGCCTGCCTTAAGCTTCCAGACACCACAGTGATTTAAACACACTGAATTCCTTAAATCTAACCTACAGCATCCTGGATTTGTATGTTACTCTTCAGTAATACAGGACAGATGAAAGTTAACAGATGCCCAAGATGTATATGGGTTCCTAAATACAATTATCCTGCAGTTCAGTTAGCACAGGAAGGATACAGAACTAGACAAAATAATAAACACACATGCCTCTGCTTCCTTCCCTCGATTTTTTTTTTTCCCCCAGAATCTTTTTATCTTTAGTCTCTGAACTGTCTGTGTTTTGGGGTAGTAGTTGTTATTTGGATCATCTTTTGAATATTCTTGAATCTCTCCTCTTTACACAGCCATTTTTTCCCTTGGCTAATTCTACTTTGAAAGAAGCAATTCGTTCTCACCTGCAAAAAAAGTAGTCCTTATGTTAGAAATCACTTTTAGTTAAAGGGTTGCAAGATAACATCTAATTTTTTTCTTTTGCCCTGGGGAGAAATTCCAGTGCTGAGTTCCAGCTCCCTGAAAAGAAGGTAGAAAAACTTATCCCCAGCAAACTTTACTTTTTACATTTCCCCATTTAGTTTCATTTTAATGAGGGTTTCTCAGGCTAATGTGTCATAATTCCATTGAATTTCAGCTAAGTATGGCAGTAGAAAGACAGTAATAAAGGCACTCAGCACTACTGTCACGCTGGAGCTTGAAACCTCGCAGAGAACTTACTAAATTAAATTACAGTTCATGCAATCCACATCATAGAATCAAAGAATATGCTGATTTGGAGAGCATACATCAGGATCATCAAGTCCAACTCCTGGCCCTGCACAGGACCCTCTCCAAGAGTCACACCCTGTGCCTGAGAGCGTTGTCCAAATGCTTCTTGAGCTCTGTCAGGCTTATTGCTGTGACCACTTCCCTGGGGAGCCTGTTCCAGTGCCCAGCCACCCTCTGGGTGAAGAACCTTTTCCTGATATCCAGCCTAACTCCCCTTGACTCAGCTTCAGGCCATTCCCTTGGGTCCTGTCACTGGTCACAAGAGTGAAGAGATCAGTGCCTGCCCCTCCTCTTCCCCTCATGAGGATGTTGAAGACCACAATGAGGTCTCCCCTCAGCCTCCTCCAGGCTGAACAAGCCAAGTGACCTCAGGTGCTTCTCATATGGCTTCCCCTCCAGACCCTTCACCATCCTTGTGACCCTCCTTTGGACATCTAATGACTTAATATCTTTTTTTATATTGTGGTGCCAAAAACCGCATACACGACTCAAGCTGAGGCTGTACCAGTGCAGATCAGAGTGGGACAATCCCCTCCCAGGCGATGCTGTGCCTGATCACCATCAGTGCACAACTTTCTACCGTGTCCTTCCTTCTTCTCACACACACATAACAAACACAGCATCTTCAGATGTTTTCTGTGCCTGTGTAAGTGAAGGTGCTACAATATTGCTTTGGAAATCTTGCAATGATGTCATGAATGCAGTTAAATTTTACATTATTCTAAAACAAATACCTTCCTTAGTGACCTGAACATTCAATATGTTCTGATTTTCACTCTATTATATAATGTATTTTTAAGTGGTAGTTTTCTCTCATGTGATTCACTCAGTGCAAAAGAGAAAAGGTTTCCTCTTTCCTGTCCTTTGACCAACCTTTGATTTATATTTCCAATTATATCTCATGCTTTGTAGTAGGTTTTCATTTATTTATGGCATTTATTCTGTTATCTTTCTGTCTTTCTAACATTTGATGTCAGGGTGAAATCTTTCACGGTGTTGGGAACCTGCAGCTCCAGGTCCAATGTGAATTGAAAGAGGGGAAGAGTGTGGTGTAGGAAGTGGAAACATCCTTCCCAAGCTTGTGCTGGGGGTCAGCTTAGGGTATGACTGTGTGTCTCCAGCTCAGTGCCTGCAGGGAGAGGCTCAGAAGTCACTGACTTTCCCCACAGTCCCATGCAGGGTTAGATACAAACCACTGCCCTCTCCGGGGCCATTGGCTCCTTTGTGCTGGTGCCTCAGCTGCTGCTGCCACACTCGACAAAGGGGATGGAGAGCAGATCAGTCCTGCTGCTGGACAGCTGTCTGGAGGCAGGAGGTGGAGGTGGCCTTTACTGCTCTACAGAATTTCCCTTCTGTGTAAAGTCACTGTGTTGTTGTCTCCAGGCCACCTTGTCTGCCCTTGCTGATGGAGGCTGTGCTTGGCCAGCCAGTGGTGTTCATGCCTGGTACATGCTGGTCCCTTTTTCACCATAAGTTTGGTTCTGGGTGCATGAAGACCTGCTGGGCCCAAGAGAGAGCTAATAAAATCAGAGGTGGATTCCCCACAGCCAGGGTGATAGTGACTTCATCCACCCTCTAGCCCAAAGGTAGGACATTACCCTGGAGTGTGAACAGAGGAAACAAGAGCCAACAGACCAGCTGGTCACTGATCACTGCTTCAGTGAATAAGCAAGGAGTACCAGAAAGGCCATCAAGAAACATCCCTTCATATACCCCCCAGCCCATTGTTTAGGCCTAGCTCTTTGCAGAGGGGTTATAATAATCTTCACTATCTGATTAAAATATGAGCTCCCACAAAACAGGTGATGCTTCTAACCCTGAGAATATATTAGGATGAGACCTCCCCTCTCTTGTTCTATTTTGCCTATTTTTCTTTGAAAAATAACCAAGCACTCAATGTGTTTTGTTTTGGAATTGATATATTTTTCCATTTCTTCAGGCTACAATGAGTTGAAATGGGTTCAATTCTCAGAAGTGATTTCATAGGTACTCTGAGAAGCAGGTGAAAATGGCATGTTTTGATACTCATCTTTTTTGAAATTTGAAGAGCCTCACAAAAGGGCAATACATGATGACACCAGGGCCCCACAGGGGCTGGGGACTCCCTGGGGACTTTTTTCACCAGGGGCTCCCCACATCAGGGCAGGATGTGGCAGCCAGGGCCCATCTGACTCCCCAGCCAGGATTTGGGCTTCTGGGAGACACTGGGACAGTCCCAACCCCGGACACTGGGCCTCTCCCTGGGGAAAGGGATGGGCCAAGGCTGGGACAGACTGTTAGTCCGTGGATGGGATGATCATCAGGACCAGCCCTGGTGAAGGGGATCAGGGGCAGACACTGCCCTGGGATGGACACATGACTGCTCCCAGGATCCTGACTGGCAGCATGGACTTGTGCTGTGCTGTCAATGCGTGACTGGTAGCAAACTGTAGATACAGAAGCAGTATTTTTTTCCCCATTTCAGGTTAAGACCCAGTATGGATCAGAGCCTTGCACATTCTGTATTGAATTATGTCCTGAGCAAATTTAGTGCTGGCTGTGGGCCAGGAAGTAATTTTCCAGCCATTTTTCCAGCTGCACACTGGAGTGCCTTGAATGTAGCCTTTATACTCCTCCAACATCAGGCCCTGAAACAAAGGCTGTGTGTGCTCTACAAAGACGTTTTGTTATAACTAGGTGGATTGTATTTACAATTGGGATTACAGTACATGGGACTCGAGATCCAGAAATAGAAATGAGAAAACCTCTTTCTGATGATACTGAATAAAATATCCCCTGTAGGATTTGCTGTATACTTACATAGTCATCATGTGGCTCACAGGGAAAGCTGAGGGGTTAGTCTTGTAAGGGTCCTGTCATATCTGCCATTATACCCATGAGTCTGTTTCAATGCTATGCATGTTTAGAGCCGTATTACTTTTAGAGCTGCCATCGAAATTGCTGGCATCTCCATACTTATTTTCATTTCACAATGGGACAAAATCAAGGGCTTTCCAAACCTTCCTAGGAATGGAAATGATAAAATTCTTAGGAAAAAATATTATTAAAAAAATCTGGAGTTCATTGAAATGTTTTCTTTTGCCTATTCAAAGCATGACAATAGTTTGTGTTTATTCATTTCAACACTGAACTGCAGATCATGACTGTGTATCATCTTGAGGGAGCTGTAGTACCAAATCTCATTCATTCCCACATTGTGAGCAGGGTCCTTGGCTTGAGTCCATCTTCTGTAATGCCTTCTCAATCCCAGGGCTTCCAAGATAAATCCTACAGTTTAGTTCAGAAAGGTGTCATGCGTGTCACAAAAAAAACCCCTAAAATGCAAGCCAACTTCAGCAAAAGCACAAGAGAAAGGAAGTCCACAGCTACAGACCATGGAAATCCTGAAGTCCTAACTCATTAGGAAAAGGTCACTTTGTGTGTGCTTATTCATGTCAGCTCAAAAAAACTCAGACAAAGCTTTGGAGTAATTCAGACTGCAAATACATTCTGATTGTATCCAACCACTCAAAAATAAAATATTACACTTTGATTTTTATGGACTTGAGAACAAAAATAATTCTGTATCATAAGCCTCTTTACAAATTATCCAGTAGAAAAAGTCAGATGACAGAAGAGATTTACAGCCATTATTTCTGTTCAGGATTTCTGTCAGGAAAATGGATGAAACGCTTTTAAATGCAGGAGTAGGGACTTTAGCTCTGGGTGAGTATCCTCCTCTGTTCCTGCCTCTCCCTATACTGCCTTTGGTGCTCCTTTTCTGCTGCTCCTCAATTGGAGGCTGCTGCCTGTCATGGTGGAAGGGTGCCTGGCCAAATTACTCTAATTCCTATATAGGATCACATATTTTAATATATTTAAATATATTTCAATAACTCGACTGGTTTTAAGTGAAGCAGGTGAGAAAATCTTAGGTGGTAGTGGAGCTGGCAGATGGGATGGCTGATGGATTGGATGAGGGAGTGAATGGAGAGGCAGTGGTGAGCAGCTAAGAGCAGGGTTTGAAACTTCTTCTACTGGCACAGGGGCAGCTGGGAGGAAAACACTTGTAGCCACATTTTACTGAAGTGCAAGAGATGTGTTTGTGCTGATGTGACCCACAGTTTTAAAAGTTCTGCTTTTCCATCTTAGGTTACTAGGTAAAATAGGACTGTTTGAATAAAATATGTACTTGCACTGCAAAAAAGACATGGTGCTCTTCTGTAGGCAAGTTGTAGGGGGGTTTTGGAGGTTTGGGTGGGGTTCTGTATTTTTGTTTTCGTGCTTTTTGTGTGTGTTTTGGCTTTTTCTAAACATATGTTGTTGACTGTAGTTGACAAATGTAGAGTTGGGAGAGAAACTTCAGGTGTCTTAGGTTACATCTTCTGCACGGAGTCTCACATACAAAGGTTAAAAACTCCACTCCTCAGACAAGTCTGCAGATGCTGAGTACATTTTCTGGATAGATTTTATTAAATACATGCATATGAATTATATTTGCAGAATCAGGCTCTTGCATGATGCAGCAGCCTTCCATTTATATCAATGAATGTTATTTCTTGCAGAGACAGAGCTTCTGGTAAGTATAGCTGTTCAGGTGATCTCTTGCAATTTGGAGGCCTGCATAATCCTAATATTTATTAGTGTGCCACTGTCTGATAAAAATGTTCCTTATATAGGTAAGACATTTACAAGGAATGTATACTTTTAACAACTACAGTACTCTGACAATAACCAGTAGCATTTGAGTATGAGTTTTCAGACCCACAGTGCTGTCCAGAACTTTTCCAGATATTCACTGCAATTCGAAGCTGGTAAGGAAGAAGAAGCAGAAGATTCTTTCATGTCTCAATTTTACTTTAAAAACCTCAGAAATTCAACATCAAATGATTTAGACTAGATTGTGTGGTTAATCAGCTGGTGATAATGTACAGGATGCCATCAAACTCTGGGCATTTTAGTATCCTGTATGAGCCAGAAACATTGGAAAGTTAAATAGTGAGTGCCCTGAGATCACAGAAATGACAAAGGTGGTAAGTACTGCAATTTAAAAGTTTCAGAAGAGTGTAACCTCTTAACCAGGTCTCTTTTTTCATCTGATTTCTCCAGTGTAGACTTCACTGTTATGTGAAGACATTTTTTTCTGCTTCCCCACAGAACCCTATAAAGGCACTGCATCTTGTGGACTATTTTGCCTGAATCTGATACATATTTATACTCACGACAGAAAACTGCCAGTAAGACTTGGACAGCTCCTGACCCTGGGGACCAATGATTCCAAAAATCCATGGATTACTGTCTTTGCTTAGGTGACTTTTCTTCTGTCTGCAATGATTTGGGTTGCTGCTTCATTCCAGCCCTATGAAAGACAGTGTATTCCTTTATGTGTCTCATGCAGCAATTTGCCATGTTTTTAATTTGTGTTTTTTCCTTTTATTTTTCTTTCAAGCATAAACTATTACTGGGTGCACAAAACTGGATAGCTGGAAATGTTATCCTTGTAGGCAGCTGTCTGTTTCTGTCATGAGAGCAATGACTTGGGATTGAGGCATTGCCAATGTTCCTGCTTACTGGGGAAAATCTGTTGCCTGGCCTCTCCCTGCCCTGCATGCTTTAGCCTCCTCTACTCCTTCTTTTGTCTACGTTGGGTACAAGCTCTTTGAGGTAGGGGCTGCCTTTCACTAAATATTTGGACAAGATATAGCACAATGCAATCTAGAGATTTTTTGGAACCTCCAGGAACATGATCATGTAAACAGGAGTGTTTTATATGCATCAGGATTTTATCATTTAGCAATTTACTGGCACGCCCCAGAGTGGGGCTGAAATGCAATTTTCCTTATGCCTTATGCAAGCTGTAGAGTCACTGTGACAAATCGTTCAGGAGCTGGAGCTTTTCCCCTCCACAGAAGAAATATTGAGCTAAAATGAAGGCCAGTAAATGCTTAATTGCTGATACTAAAGCATCTTTCATACATATACTGTGAACGTGAAGCATATTGGATGGAGCTGCTGTCTGGCGCATTTTCATTATATGTGAAACTGGTAAGGCAGAAACAGATGGAAGAATTGCAGTGGGAGAATTGCCCTATTCCCTAATTAACTTGATAACAATGCAGAAGAATAGCAATATTCAGGTTTTGTGGAAGACCATCAGGTCAATATTCTCCCAGATAGAAGACAGATAGCTAGGACATGGAAATTACTAACCAGGATATACATATATATACATTCTTATATTAACCATTCATATTTATCAGGAGAAGCTTATAAAGCAGCTGTCATTATGGTTCTTTTCTCCATCAGATATTCTGCTCTATTGCATTGTATAATGTGATTTTGCGTATCAGCACAATGCCAGGCATAGAGCTGGAGGAAATTACTCTTTATTCCAATGATTTTCTGAAAAACGTGGTTTTGTGAAAAAAGTTATGAATTGAAGGTGAATAGGATCGTTGCTTTTGGTTATTAAAAACAGATCTAAGCCAACAAAATGGCTGAATGTCCCTTTGGACCAACTAATTCTTTTTCTGTGAGTGCTGGATTAAAATCCTTTTTGTGCCTTTAAAGCCACACTTCTGGACGATTCAGTTGTGTAAGCCCGTGTGTACAGACTTTTACTCCCCTATGGTTACAGATCTGCTTTGTGCACTTGATTAGAGGTGCACCTGGCAAGGAACTTGAATTCTGGTGCCCCACACCTTGCACAGTCTTTCAGCTGGAGCAGAGCTGGGGACAGATGCAGCCTGGGGCTGGGGTTTCCTCACAGCACCCATGGCCACTTCACCTTAACACTCCTGCCAGCAGCCTGAGGTGCTGTTCTTGTCTGCTTCTGGCTGGAAAGACTGAGCATGGCCAAAGCCAAAAAGACTGCAATAGAAGGGGAGCAGTCTAATGTATATCCTATGATTTGGTGGTTAAAATCCTTTTTTCTCAGAGGTAGGGGATGTGAGTCCAAACTGCCACAGAGAATAAAATGCACCTGGATCTCTCAAGTCCTGGGCACAGAGTATAAAAATTACTGAATTACTGAACAAGGTTACAACTATTGTCCAACAGCTTCCTACACTTAAACCTTCTGCTCTTTTGTCTTTCTTTCTTTTTTTTTTTTTTTTCCTAAAGCAATCAGGGTTTGTTTTTTTATTTTTAGATTGCATGGAAAACTTTCAAATCCACCTTCTGTTTCTTGCTTTATTTGGCAAGAAAAAAGAAGCATTTAATTAATTTTGGTCCAACTCAAAATGCTTTACTTGAGTAAAGGCTCAAGAGGCTCTAGATCTATAAACCCAAATATTTTGTCAGTCCCAACCTTAGCAAATGTGAAAGCATGTTTTTAGTACCATCCTTTTTCTAAAGGACTTCCTCTGGTCTAGCTGCTGTATAAGACCCACCAAAGTAAGATTCTACTCTTTGGGTGATATATAAGGAGACTCTATGATGCATAAATCATGCTTTTTGAAAGGTGGGTGACCAGCACAATGAGTCCAGGTGCTCCATTTTAGCCCTCCAAAGTCCAGTGCAGTGAGAAAAATTAGGGGAAAAAAGGAAAAGTATTCCATGCAATTATTTTTTCTCCTCTATGTTAGAAAATAAATGCTATTCTCTGGACAGGGGAGAAGGGTGTTTGCTTTCTACATCTCTCTCTCATAATGAATAACATAACAATACAAAATAATATAGAATAACATACAAAAATCACTTTTAGGTGAAGCCTGACCCTTCTTTTTGGAATTGGCTTCATGGCATTGAAGGAATTCTGCTGTCTCAAAGGTTTGTTAGCTGTAGTCTGTGGTGCAATTGCTGATAATCTCTGATGAGCTCTTTGGCATCCTGTGCTTGGGAGTGATGGACCAACCCTACAATGGAAGAGGACTCAGAAGGCAAGCAGTGGGCTCATGAACCTCAGGGAAGAATGCAGGGAGTGACCACAGCTATTGCACATCAGCTGAGTTCATCTCAACACAAAGTAGGGTGGCCTTTGATAACTGGCTGGGTCAGTTGAGTGGATCAGCTAATAAAACTGAGTTTTCCCTGAGTTAATCAAAAAAGTGTGAATGTCTTCTTGAGTTAACAAGACCAGCATGGGGAAAGAATGTACAGAGCTTAGCACAGAGTATGGAAACTTGAATGATCAATAAAATGAACTTCAAAGAGAGCAACATGCTTGAGCTGGCTTCAACCTGTGCATTCCTTCCCTGCAACTGAGGATGCCAAACACCATGAAAGTGTCCCCAGGGAGACTGGAAATGGCAGTGACATGCTGTAAGAGATGGTACAAAAGTTTCTTGCATATTTTGATCCAGTTGTAAGTTGTAATTACTATATTGTGCTTGTATTCTGATTTCAGCAGATTTTTGTATCCCTCTGCTAAATCAAAATTCTGACATAAAAATCTTCAGTGTTAAAAGTGCTATTAAAAATTAAAGCTTATTTGTGCTTAATTTTAAAAATAGACTGAGCAGAAAATATTGTACTTTGACACTGCTTCTTGGTCCTCTTCCTTATTTTTCACTGCTAAATCAAGCTTGCAAAATTTGAAAAGCCTGTTTGCTTTGTTGCTTTCCCAATATTGCTTTCTCAAGGAAGCTACTGAGGAAGTCAGAAAAACTTTTGCAATGCGGAATTGCAGTGTGCACCACACCAGCTCTGCACAAGGGTATGATCTACTCTAAGAGAGGTTCTAAAATTCCAGTTATTCTAGCTACTCTATCACCATGCCTGAGACTGCACCACCATTGCATCTTTGAGAGGAAGCAGAATCTTCATCGATGATCACCCAGCCTCCTCCTGGGAGTGAGCCATCCTGCTGGAGGAAGGATGGGCTGAAGGAGCTCTTCTTCACAGAGTTGCTGTTGACATGTCTGGCCTCCCACACGAGAATTGATTCAACTTTTATTCTTCTGTGAAATTTTCATGGCTATTCTAATGAATGCAAATTACTGCATATTTTTTAAATCTCGACAGTTCCTTTACATCAGTAACATCCTGAATCAATCACTTCTTTACTCATTTTATACTATAAGATTTTGGAACAAAAATATTGAAATCTCAGATTTGAGCTTCAAAAGTTAGGTAAAGTCATAATTAAGGCTCTTTGTAGCATTAACTAAATGACAATATACTGATTTTTGTGTGTTCTTATGATGCATTGTTGGGAAAGCAAATTATAAGCCTCACTTTAATTATAAGTATACACTGTTGACATGCTTTAGTTATAACTGCTTTCTTAGTCATGTTTGTCTGTTGCTGAATATATTTGAAATATATTTTCAGATATGTTCTTCAGATTTTTTTTCTGTCCTTTCCTTTTGGACAGCAGGCATCTGCCAAGTTCTGAGCTTAGAATTTCTGAGTTCTTGTCACAGCTTGGTTGTTGATTAACTGCAAGATATGCCTATTCCTCAGTCTGTAGATAAGGACAACAGTTTTTCAGAAATCTCCTTTTAATAGTTTTAAAGGATCAGTTAACATTTGAAGATATAAACTGCGTAGGAGAGAAAAGTGTTTTTATTTGGAAATCTTTTAAATATTATTGCTCACCAGAGGCAATTAGAACATGATGCACCCAGAACTGTACTGAACTGTTTATGAACAGTTTATTTCTATAAGAAATAGAGTTCTGATTTTCTTCCAATATTTTATGACTTACAGAAGGTTTTGTATAATGTAGGAATGCCATTTAAAGTTATAACAATGTTATGTCTTTATCAACATCCTACTTTCATATATTCTAGTCAAATGGTTTCAAATAGGACTTTTTCATTAAAAAAAAAAAAGAAATTAAGCTGAAGCTGGAATTATTTCCAGAATATTTACCAGAAAAGAGTGATCTATAACTGTGTTTCAATTACTGTTTTCTGCAGGGACATATTGTAAATTACTGAAAATTTTACTGATATATGCTTTGGTGTATTTGGGAGTGAAATATCCATGTGCAAAAAAGGTGATTAAAACAGCCTACCTTCTGATTTCTCGATTACTACTTCCTGACAACTTCAGACTTTTTGTGTACCACAAGCTTAGTTACATTGTATCACTACATTATTCTCTGCAGATTTATATTCCTTATGGTCTTCCAAAGGCCAAGAGGCAACATTTGGCAATATTTACATTTTGTGGTGGTCACATATGCTCAAGGAAGCAGTTCAGCTACCACACTTGCTTTGTGACAAGAATGACACTCAAATCATTGTGCAAAACCCAGATATAGTATAAAATATTTTTATTCAGTAAGCAAAAGGAAAACACAGAGTTACATATGCAGGGATTTGACATGCTTGGATCCCTCACACCCTCTTTATTTACTGAAGCTGTTGAGTCAGTCAAAGTTTAAAATAATGTTAAATTAGTCTCTAAGTCTCTGGAGGCTTGGCAATGCAAAGTCCCGAAAATTTAGTCTAATGTCAAGCCAGCTGTGGTCAGCCCTCACCAAAATTGCTTTTCCCTGAACTGCTCATTTGAAATGCCAGCTGGCCAGCAACCAGCATATATGTAATGCATTGTGTATTGACATTGTGTAGCTGATAGGGAGCTTAACATGATTGTCAAGGCAAACTTTGGAAACTTCCCAAATTATGTCCTAACACCACTAAAAAGATCAGACTACTGAAAGGGAAATAGCTCCACAGCGTAACATAATTTTTACTTGGTTGTGTAAATATTAAGAGAACCTTAAAATCATGCCCAGAGACAAGCTCATTTCGTTTAAGACCTGTGTTATCTCTCTGAGAAAAAAATACGTCACTGTTGTTTGCTTTACAGCAGGTCTGAAAAGGAAATACTTGTACAAAAGTATTTGCTTGAGTGTCTGTCAGGGAAATCTACCTCTTCTATGATGAAAGATGCTGTGAGTCCCCAGAGAGAAGCATGGGAACCCTAAACCCTCACTCCACACCTAGCATCTCTTCTCAAGCATTGCATGACAGGGTGGGTGTGCCTGCTATGCCCTTCTCTGGGACTGAAATGAAGACCTGAGAAGCAGACAGAATTTAATTTCCAGTTCTAAGTGTTTGCAAGACTGCACTCATTTCCTTGGAAAGGCCCACAGACTGGATGAGAGCTTCCATGTGTGCTGAGCATCTGGAGTCAAGGCTGCACACCCCTCCCACTGGGCAGGTACCACCCTGCTTCGCCTCCAGGGTCGGCAGTGCAAGGCAGATCTGGCCACCGTGGTTCAGCATCTCACTCTTCTCTCGCACCTGGCTATGCGACACACTACAAAGGAAATGGTCTGTTATCTCCAGGGAAGACAGACCACACTGAGAACTAATGATATAAAGATGAATTAGATCCAACAAGCTGTGCTAGATCTACCTTTTTTTCAGTTTCTATATGTTTTTACATGAAGTGATTAAAAATGGCAATCGCATTCACACCAATCCTTTTGTCAGGTGATGGAGCACAGTATCCAGATTCTATTAAATTCTACAGAATTATTTGTATTTCCTAAAGCTTTTAACAAGCTTACATGAATCTCTCTTTGCCTGGAATCATGGTTGTTTTTTCCCAGAATAGTGAAGCTGTTTCACAATCACTGGCAGACATGAGGCCAATAAGATAACATTTCCCACATACTTCACATTCCAGCGTCTTGGAAGGGAGCTTTTAGATATGGTCTCTTAAAAGCAGTTGGAGGTTTGAATTAAAATGTCCCTGCATGTGGCTCCAAGTCTCAGTCAGTCCATTTCTTGAAACACTGAGTAATACTGATGTGTTGACAGAGTATGGCTATACAAATCCATTAGCAAAAGTCAACACCTGTCAATAGAAAGCAAGAAACTCTTGTATGCAGCTGCAGCAGATAAAAAAAAAAGAAACAAACCAAAAACCAAAAAACCAAAAAGACAGGAAAAGGAAAACCTAAAGGGTAGAGACTCCTAATTTTCCAATGACAAATTAAGAAGGGCATTTCTTTTTAACTTGCTTTTGCCCAATCTAACACAAACCTTTCCAAGGAGTAGGAGTTCATTTGCTAATTCCCAGCCTTCTTATGAAGTCATTCATCTTTTAACAAGGCAATTTCTTTTTTTCAAACAAAAAAAAAAGCCCTTTTTTGCTTTCAAAGGAGAAATTGCTTCATCATCCATGAGCAAACAAAGGAGACTAGTTTTATTTTAGTTTATTGGTGAAACATAAGGTTTTTCCTATTAGGCATAGGATTCTGCACTGTCAGTACTGGAAACCCAGAGAAAGGCTTTATATTTCCTCCAGAGTACACTAGGGAAGAACACTGGTCATTCCATTTGTGAACAGAAAATGACCATTTCAAAGCACCCCTTTTCAAAGGAAAGTGTTATTAGCCTGGCTTATGGTCACTGTGTGATTGGTGTGCTTTATGGTGTGTGAAAATCTCACGTGTGCAGATCCACATCCCTTCAAATCTGACACTGCAGGTACACTGCAATGCAGAAGTATTGCATGAAGCTTTTTCTTGCTTCTCCTTCATATCTGTAATATCAGAGTATTTACACTTGGGCATTTGGTGACAGAAATTGGTCATGGGGGCCTGTTCTCCTTCAGGGGAGGTGTTATGTTTCAGTAGGGTGATTTACTTAATAAGGTAGTTAGGCTTTTACAGTGGTTTTTATTTTCCTGTTTTTAATGGTGATATGTGTCTACCTCAGTGAGAGCAAGGTCAAAAAATAAAAGAAAAAGCGTGGTTTGCTGTGGTCAGTTGTTAAGTTCCCGGGGAAGTTCATTCCATGGTTTTTGCATTATCTCAGGGAGAGCTCTCCCCTGCAGAGAGGGAGGGGTTACCCTCTGCTACAAAATTCCTTTCTGCTAAGCCATGATGTGATGTCAGCTGCCGCTCTCACTCCAGCATTTGAACTGGGCTCTTGGATTTGCTCAGCTTCAACCACAGCCTTGAAGGCTTTGCTGTTGCATAGATTGTCAGTGGGAAGTGATGTCAAATGCAGCCCCCCCAGCCTGTGCTGCTGAGGAGAAAGGTCTCCATTGACAGCAGATCTCTTCAGCTTATCTTTAGTGGCTCTCGTTTCAACGAGCAGGGGAATTCCAGCCAAACACAAGGACGCAGTTTTACCTACCTGTTAAAAAGCACTCTTCATTTTCTCTCAAGGCTCAAATCCTTGTGAATTATATGTGAAAATTTTGAGTAATTAAAAGGGGGAAGGGATCTTGCAGGGTGCCTTTGTGCAGAAACACTGGGGCTGGGATCTGATGGGATGAATCAATGCAGTGCCAGCGTTGGCTAAAGGCAATCACAGGGAGAACTGAAGATGGAACTTTGGATGGATGGCTGCCTCCAAGCTGCAGACCAGATAACTCCAAACACACAAGGGCTGGTATGGGGATACCATGGAATTCCATGGGAATTAAGAGACCTTACTTTCTTGGTCACTGACTTCTACTAGATGACATTTGACTCTGAGGTTTCCAGATGAGGCTTAAAGCCACCTGGCCAAGAAGAAGCCTTATGGCCACTGTGTAATCAAGAATAAAAGTATGCAGGAATCAAATACTACATAAGAAAATATAAGCCTGCTTTTGCAACCTGATGAGGTGGAAACTTACTGCTGAAATCTGCTCTTGCAGTCAAGTTAATTCCAGTTTATCTTCAGACTTGAATGCTTCTGATATGGAGTAGAAACCCAAGGTAAGTCAGCTCCTTGGCTCAAAGTGGAGGCAGTGGTTGAGTTTTAGAGTGTTACTCAGTTACTTTATGTGGGTTATCTGAGGCTTTCAGTAGAGAGAGTGAACTGAAGATCCCACTGTCAAAAATGGCAAATTTTGCTCTCATCTTAATTATCATGTCACTTCCCCTGACTTGAATCTAGCCAGACTGCCTGTGATTTGAGTTAGCTCATCGGTTCCCTCTTTTCTTCCAACATAATCCACCTGGGCAAATTTTTACTGTGCTAATGAATCACATTGGTTTATGGAAGGTCCAGTGAGCCCCAAAGGTGGTATGGAGACAGGATCATGTGGCTGTGAGTTTGGGAGAGGAAGATAAAAGAGAGAGGTAATTTGCAGGGAGGGTACATTTATCACCTCAGAGTGATCAGATACACTGCACAGCTAAGACAATGTATTGGTTTTGCAGAGAAGGATTAGGATGCTCTGTACACACCAGACCAATGCAGTTTTCCCTGCAAGTGGAAAACAAGCAGGGTGAACTCTTCCTTGCCTGAGTAGACTTGCTGCATTTATTTCCTGTGAGCTGCTTCCAAAATTGGGGGGCAATACAGCTACTGGTTTTTGACCTTTCCCACACCTCCCTTTTATGAGGTTGTGTATAATGCTTTTCTCTCAGGGTCTGTAAGTACCTTATGTCTCTTACAGACATGAAGTCTGTGCTGTCCATTTGTTATTGGTTATGATGGCACACAAAACACATTTCAGCTCTTTCTCACTTCTTTTGGTTTGTCTATAATTTTCTTCTTCCATTCACTGAGCACAAGTGAGTGGGCTCTGGCACCTCTGTTCCCAACAGAGTCTTGTTGTACTGGTGCAACAGGTGTAGCCCAGCAGGATCCCTCTGACACAGGCACATTTTCTGTGAGGCTGCTGGCACCATGGGTGACTCTGGCAGTCACTCCTGTTACATGTTCCAGCTCTTGCTGCCATTTTTTTGGCTGTTATGTGTGCAGAATTACTGTTGCCTCTAACTGTTGGGCACAAGAATGGATGAAATATAGCCTGGGGGATGTTTTGCAGTTGGGAGTCTCTTGGCTCCTGCAGTCTTGGCTACTTTCTATCTTCTCTGCATTACATCAGGGAAACTGATTTTTAATTGTTAAAACATCCCAAAATCCTGAATCAACACCCTACAAGTCTCAATTAACTCAAATTTTCTGCATCGCCTTGTTTGTTTCTTCTGTGATTTTATCACTCAGGTTGAAAGTTTCAGTTTCAGTTCTCATAGGAATGGCAAGGTGTTGTCATAAAAGCACTCAGAAAACAGACACAGCTGCTGATCACTTTTGGTCCAAAAACTAAATTTCAATCTACCAAAAAGAATCCTTGTTTGCAAGTATTCTGTTGCAACCATGCAGTCCAGTTCAGAGCTTATTTGACTGGGTATGGAGATTCATGTTGCATTTCTCTTCCTCTCACTGCATAGCAGTAACATCTGGAATCATATATCTTGTGTGCATGCTATCAATTCCAAATGTAGAATCTGTGTTCTTATTGACAGCATTTGTTTGCAGTTTGGTACTTGGATAAGTGTTTCTGGCATGACATTTGCTGGATTTTCAGGGAAAGGAATATATGTGGGCTCTGAATACACTGCTGCAGAACCAGCCCTCAACACTTGTGAGAGCTTTTACTTTGAGTTATTTATCCAAATATAATTCTCAGGGAATGCTAAAATCACTGCCTGAAAAGTTGCACCATTAGCTTACTTAGAAGAGCTGAGAATTTACTGAAGTTTGACTTCTGCATAATTGAAAATGTCTTACCACAAAGGAGCCTGCATGGTTCATTAAAAGGAGACTGACACAGGTCCTTTTCAAACATTTTAGCTTATTTACAGCTTTAGAAGTTTTGTCTTCAGTGTTCTTTAATGAAAGAGAGAGAGAAATGGAAAAGAATGGAATATTTTCCTCGAAGGTACACTCTGTAAATAAAAATTACTATTGCTTACATAGGGAAAGGATCTTTATGTGCAGTTGCTGTCACAAAACTGGAGTTTCTAGAACATCCAAAGCAAAATTTTTCATTAAATAGAAGGAACATGTCCAATGTAGTTTCTAGTTTTGTTGTATTTATTTTTTATGATGCCAAATGGCAATAACCAGTCAAGTAAAATGTGACCAGCAAGGGAGCAATGTCTCATTTGCTGCTTTGCAACACAGCACAGAAGAGTGATTAGAAGAGAGGCAAAAAGCAGTCCAATAGAACCAGCCTACTGGTGTGGGCAGCATTGAGAAGGCTGAAATGCCAGAGTTCCTTTACTTCTTGATCTTCCAATTATGACAACATAGTCTTGCACTTTGCAGCTTGTTATCAGAATAAACACTGTTTGAAGTACAGGTAGCGTAGGAAAGCAGTCTGACATTCCATTTGCTTACTTAGGGATATCAAATCTCAGGAAGGTGTTTCAAGATTCTGTTTGCTGGTTTGCATTGAAACTCAGAGAAAAATGCAAGTGGACAGGTGCAGCCCTTGTCCTTTAAGATGGTGCAAAGGAGCAGCAGAGAAAGTCGTTGTGGAACAGGGGAGTAGAAACCAGCACACTCTCCGCCCCAGCACAAGAACACACAGTCCAAAGCAGTGCCACCTCTACAGCATATGGTGCTGTTTAATGGTGATTCATGAGTAAATGGAAAGGGATGGAAGAAGGTGAAGCAGCAGACATGCTAGGAAGAGAAAGCAGCACCACTGAGCATAGAAAACATGGCCTGGGACTATCACCTAGAGGAAGATGCAGGGATCTTTTGGACAAAGCACTGACTGTGAAAGACCCTTGGCACAGCAAGGAAAGAGAAGGTCTCCTGCTCTTTCACTCCTGCTGTCTTCAAGAAAATCAAGCACTATAAGCATCTTGTAAAAAATTAGATTTTTATCACAGATATGGGATCCTTAAATTGTCATGCCCCTGTCAGTTCTGCAGGACTCATATTTCTAACTTCCCTTGGAGATCTGGAGGTTAGCAATGTTATTGCTATCTGGGTTAACAAACTCACAGCCAGGAGACAGCTATTCTTTTCCACGTTTAAAGAAAATTTAAACCAGGAAAATTGAAGCTGGATTTCTGAGCAGTGTTAGAAAACAGTGTGTTGGTGTCTGCATATGAGCAGCCACCTCTGACAGCCCACTGTAAAGGCAAAGAGTGCAGTGCCTCATCACGTTCATGTTTACTCCCTCTCCCAATATTCCCTTTCAGCTCTGCCATGCATGCACAAACTCAGCATTCTGCTGACCCTCTCCAAGGTCCAGACTTGGGATATGAAAGGTCCCTTTTAGCCCAAGACCATAGCAAAACTTCTCACCTTCAGCATCAGCTTCCCCAGTCTATCATTCTGTTCATTTGGTGTGTTTTCCTGGGATGCAGCTGTAGGAGCAGCTGTAAGGACTCTGCTATATGCTCTGTGTTCATCTGGCATCTCCCTCAGAGATGCAGAGAGGAGGAGGAGGAGGAGGATGAGGAGGAGAGGTGCCTTCATGTACCCAGTCTTTCCACACTTTCAATCACATCTTTGTACTTTGACATGTCCTTCTCTATAGGCTTGCTCCACTTTGTCATGCAGTGGCATGTTAAAAAGCTAGGCCCTTAAAGCTGTATAAATTCAGTACAGCTATTTGGGGAGCTGAAATCATGACAGGACAATATTGTGGGGCCTTGGACCTAGCAGTGCCTACAGCTGTGACCCCTTGCTTGGTCCTGGGGCAGAAAGGACTCTGCAGAAGAGGAAAAGGAAGAAAGGTGCAGAAGCAGAACAGAAGAACACTTACAGTCCAAATGAAGAGATGCTGGAAAGATTGAGGTTGTTTTATCACAGAGGAAAAGTCAGCATGGGCAATAAAATGGAAGTATAAAAATCAATGAATGAATTAGATGTGTTATTCCTATTTTCATGGCTAGGATGGTAAGATCTGAACGATTACTTGGTACTTGTGGCTTATTGTTTTTAATTACAGGCTCTTTTGTAGCAGTTTTTCAATAAGTGAGTCTCA
Organism: Rhipidura dahli; assembly: GCA_013399225.1. NCBI lineage: Eukaryota > Metazoa > Chordata > Aves > Passeriformes > Rhipiduridae > Rhipidura > Rhipidura dahli. The sequence goes on from VXAC01003383.1 coordinate 510,011, forward strand.
AGATGCTTAATAAAGGATGTATTTTTTTCAGTATAATATATCACTCTAGATATATGTTAGCCATATCATGAACCATATAGTAAAAATGACTCCAAAATGCCTCAAGAAAGTAATAATATTTTGTGTCAACTACAAACAGCCCCATTATAGAGATAAAAAAATTTTTGTAAAGTGTTTAATAATATTCAAATTCTCCACTTGAGACGTGATCATCTCCTGAATATTTAGAACATGCTAAGCCTTTACTTTCTGAAAATAATGTACCTTCAATTTGACATGTAAAAACAGTGGTCACATTACAAAAATTTAGATCAGAGCATTTTATGAAAGAAATTTATCTTGTTTATAGAAAGTCTCTATTGTGAAGAGTGGGCAAACATATGGATAACATAAGAACAAGTCTGAACTTGAAACCTGAAACCAAATGTTGAACTGCTGGAAAATGTTTATTTAACTTGGGAAAAAAAAAATCTCTGCCTGCATCTGCAATTTCTAGTCTCTGTACACAACAGAAACATTCAAAATAACACAGGGAAGAAATGACATAATTGATATTCTGATACAAACAGAACATGGACATTTCTCAAAAAATATGTGCTTTTCTGAAATATAAAGTGATCCATCACTCAATGCATGCTAATCTAAAGTGTCCCTCTGCACACTACAGATATAATCCAAAGTAGAAGGGAAAAAAAAGCCATCTGGTAACCAGCACAGTTTTCAACAACACTGTCAGGTTTACTTTGTGGACCTTTATTATAAATATACATGATTTAGCTATCAAGGTCTTGGTATGAGAGCCTTTTTTAATACATATTTTCCATTTTGATTGGTTTATTTTACATACAACAGGAAAGGAATCAAAATAATGGTTTGCAGCTTCACTCTCAAGGAGAGATTGAAATGCTGAACTACTTTATTACCTCTGAATTTTAAATTTTTTAAGCGCTTGCCCACCAAAGCTGATTATCTTTGCATGAGGAGGCTCTTAGGAAACACACGGGTGTTTAGAGGACCACCTGTGCTTTAGGAAATGGGTCACTTGGACAGCAGGAGCTCTAACTGCACAGTGGGAGTGCAGCAGTGTTTTATGTGGAACATTTTACCTGGCATTAAGAAGGAGTGAGAAATGCCTGCATGGTCTGTGAAGACATCTCCAAAACGAACATGAAATTGTATCTGTGGCCATTAGTGACATGGTCAGAAATGAAATAGCATCACACACATTGGGCATGTATTAATCTGTTTGCTGACCTTCATGTGTGCATTGATACTAATCCATTTTATCCATTTGTTGGGAGTGTATTGATACCAATCCATTTTATCCACTTGGTAATTGGCATTTACCTAAGCCAACCGTTTGACTACTTGGAAAAAAAATTCTAGTTTTATTTTTGAATGAAAGATTTTAATTGCTTGTCCTTGACTGTTTTGTATGTCTTCTCATAGAACAACATGGGCTGTATCTGATTTTATCTTATTTACAGTGGCATTAATCAGGGCTGTGAATATTGAAGCCAATAGCATTATAACAGGATTGGACTGTGGAAGGTGAGATAAGAAGCAAGCAATAGAGCCCTGTGTTGTTCAGAGCTGTTTTTCTGACACAAATGAGTATTTAAAGAGCTACAGGAGCAGGAGCGAGCCCAACCTTTTAGAAAGAGCAATGAATGGAATTCAATAGTTACCCAGGAAATATGTCTGTAGAAGTACAGAGACAAAAGGGTTATGCTCCCTTTTTGTAGTCATTACTAGAATGCCAAGTGGTATAAAAATTACTGTCTTGAGCTTGATTCTGATCTCCCTGGTTATGAACTGGGAGAGCTGCCTGACTGTGAACTTGCTGGGAGATTAGAGTGGGGCTGTTTGTGCACTGGTTTCCTAAAATATGTAATTAGTCATAATCATGCTTCAAAACACCACACCCACCTTTCTAAGCTTATTTTTCTTTTTGGAACTTATCTGCCCACCTGAATGTAAGGGGATTTTTTTATAGAAAACAGTTTGTGGGTCACAGGGACAATAATACCTTCCTGCGTTTTCTTACCATATACAGAAAGAGGAATACGAGGAGGCAACTCCCACATCCTAATGCCTAGCTTGTGAGTGCTTATGCTGAATGAAGGCAAACAAAGTATTCTTTTTTCTGGATTATATATTGCAAGAATGAAATAGCCTGTACCATTCACCCCATTGGCACTTTTTGACATTTCCCAAGATTGTTTCTCAGTCAGCAAGAAGCCCTGTGGAGGATGATGGAGCACTTGGTCAATTCTGCCTTAATGCTGGAGCCCCTCTGCCCTGTGCCCAAGACAGAGCAGGGGACATGCCAGGTCTGTACACAGTGCTGGGCAAGCACAGTTGGACCAAAGCAGCATTTGCCAGTGACCCCCTTTGCCAACACACTATTTAGCCCGAGACCTCAACATTTTTGTATGCTAAGCTGAATGATGTTCTTGAATGATACAGCCTCATGTGGATGCTGAATGGCAAATCCTCACGTAGGCAAGGCGAGAAGCATTTCCCAGTTAAGAATAGTTGCTCATAGCTATGTATAGCACTCATTCTGTTGTACAAGCCTCGTTTATTAAACAGAGTTTGGACTGTGCTTTTGGTGACAGAACTATTACAGGACCCTTGGCATATCACTGGATTTTATAGCATCAGTGGAGAGGAAAATGATGAAAAGCACTTCAGAGGCAAAATACCTTCTGGGGCTGAGTGACTGTGGAGAAGCCCAGACAGCAACCCCTCTGCTGCTCCCCTCAACTCTGAGCACAGAGTCCTGTGAACATCAACCGTGGTTTTCAGTAGGGCAGAAACATGTTTCAGCAGTTATGGTGAAAAGCCTCTCAGAGAGAAGCTTTTCATATAGACAGGTCTGATGGTCTCCTCTGGCCCTGCCATGAAGGTGCAGCTATTTCTGATGCAGCTCTGGGCTGTTGCCTTCCTGCACTTATGCAATTGAGCCTTTCCCATGCCAGCACCTTTTTATTTCAGCCTGTTCGATAGAGCTGTTGTATTCTCACATGAATGTCCATTACCTGGGAAATTCACACTCCCTGAGAGGGAGCACAAAGTGGTGCATGTGAGAGAGTTTCATGCTTTGCTTGGCTTTTCTGGCCATTTGAAGACACTGATATTCCCAAACTCACTCAGGAGTTAAAGGGATCCTTTAGCAGCCTGTCAGTACCAGAAATGTGGATGTCATTTTCTCAGTGCCATGAAATATTCCCATTTCCTGCAGGCTGCAGGGTGGAATCTCAATTGCCCTGGATTTAATCGAGACACTTTGCATTTACTGTTGGTTATTTTTCTGCTAAAATTCTTTAGTTTTCATCAGTTTCTAACTGGGTTCTGATATGGAAAACCATGTGTGTGTAGCTGTGAAATTAAGAGGGCTGAAATCCAAATGTAATTAATAGATGGGCAAAGTCATGGAAAATTAACATATGCAGAGTTAATATGGCTATTTCCAAACTACTTCCGTCTTCATTAGCTCCTAGGAAGGAGTAGAGGTGTACAGTTTTAAAGCAAGAGGAAGCACCATGCAGTTGGAGGGCAGGCATGTTGATCAGGCTGCAGCTCTGTGACACAATTCCTAATGAGCAGAGATCAACACCCATTACTTCAGCTCCCCAGATCAGTTCCCACTCTCCTGCATGCTCTCTAACCACTCCTTTGAAAGCATTTTTTAAACTCCAGCCTGCTGGAGACTCACAGGCTTCATGTGACCACAAAAGCCTATACACAGGCACATATGCATAAAGAACAATTAAATGATAACTGTTTCACTCTGTCATTTAGTGCTTATAATTTAGAAGGGATTAGTCATCTTGGTTTTTCTTTGACAGAAAAGGAGAGTAATTTTTAAAAAAAATTTAATATATTTTCCCAGTTCAGAAGGTTAAGAACAACCCTGTGCCTGTGGGGGGGAGAAAAAAGAAAGAACAGGAAAGAAAGGAGGGGGGAAGGAAAAAACAGAGAGTGTCTCCAAGTATGGATTTCAGAGGGATAACCCTCATTCTCTTCTCCCTTCCTCACTCCCCCACCCTTTTGTGTGCTAAAGTTACAACCCAAGGACTTGGAGGCATTTCAAAGGAGCATCACTAATGAAGACCACATGTGCTCTGCTCCTCTTGTTCAGTCCAGAACAAAGCCAAACTGTAAGAGCCTTCTCTCTACGGAGCGAAAACCAGGTCTTACACCCATCCTCCATTACCCACCCACAGTTTATGAATGAGGCTTTCTCAGGTAACCACCACTTTGCTTTAGAGCAGTTTCCAGAGGAAATCAACCATCTTTCCAACAGAAAGCCAAAAGGCAGAGAGCATGTGTCTGCTTCACCAAAACATCAGCGGCAACACCCAAACACCCACGCGCTGACACTGCCGCAGCCTTTGGCCTTTGTTCTCGCGCTGCAGCAGCACCTTCACTGGAGCATTTTTGTCTGCCAAATCCCTTCATAATGTTGCTCCCAAAACTTCCTGGCATTAGGAGAAGACAGCAGCAGTGGACAAGGATATGCTAGGACACAAAGGGGCTGCCCAGAAGATATCTATCTACCTATAAGCTGGCAAATTCACGAAGGATTGACCATAAAGCAAGATAAAAGCACCCAGAGATAAAAGCCTGACCATGGTGGCAGCCCTCATAACCCTGCTGCTCTCTCAGATATCTGAGCACTATGATGGAATAAATAAAGACGAAGAAAAGATAAAATAAGCAAACAAATCTGAAACACATCAAAGCCAGTGTGCAGTGGTGGTTGCTGCTAAAGCTGTACCTATTTTCTGACAGGAAGCTCTTCCGCCACAACTGTCTTTCAGAGCCATTTCTGGTTACCAACAGTGGAGAGGTTTGTTTCTATAACAAATATATTCCTGTGAATGAAACCACTGGTATTAAAAATAAATGGGAAGAGGGAAGTGAGTTCTATGAAAAAGTGACTGCAGAGGAAGAGAAGTGACCTGTGTGTTGGTTAGCAAGAAAAAAATAGTAGAAGCATTTGAATGGTCAAATGACTTTATATAAAATCACTTTTAAGTACAGGATTAAACCATAATGTATATGGAAGACGACATATTCTGAGGATGGTTGTTTGTTCATAAGTGATCTAGGGTTAACAAAGCATTCCAGGACTTTATGAAAGCACTTTTAAACAAATAAATATTACCCTGTGGTGTTTACAAGCTAAGCACTTCAAAATAATGCATGAGAACCTGAGAGGAAAACTGATTGAAATCCCATGATAAACTATTTTGTTTAATTGCCTAACCTCCTGGCAGCAAAGGAAAGCAGATACAATAAATAATGAACAAATATCAAATTTTAAATTTCTAGTATATTTGGTCACACAAAGTGCAGTTTAGGTAGTCAACATGGAGCACCTAAAATGTTTCCATCCTGAAAATTTCTCTTTAAAATGGTATCTGGATCTTTTTTTCAAATAATATCAAAATGGTTGAAGTTTCTTTTGGCATTGTAAGGTGACATTATTTATGCAGACAGAGGGATTGCCACAGCCCTTGGGCAGTTCTCTGAAGCCTTAACAGGCTGCAGTCTGTTCATCAAAAAGGCATCCTAAACATTTCTGGTTCTTCTGGATGCCTCTTCTCCCCACTGGTTTTTGTTTTGTTTTGGTTTTTTGCTGAGTATCTTGTCTGACTTCCAAACACATTGTGAAGTCTTTCAATCTAAACCAGCTGTGATTTCTTTCAGTACTGATAGAATTAGACTGGTTAGAACAGGGCTGTGCTTCTGGGGAAAGGAGAAGACAGTTCTGGAGTATTTTCATGAACAGGAAGGCAATGGGAAGCTCTTCCAGGACCTTTCCCACCTGGCTAAAACGGGAATGCCTGATCTTCCCGGCCTCTTCACTCAGGGCTACAGGACTGCTGCCACACGGACCCCTGTCCAGGCGGAGGTCAGAGGGCTCACTCTCCTGGCTGGTGAGCCCAGGTGGTCTGTGCCATCATCCTAGATGGCACTGACTGCCCCAAGTTTACTCAGTGTAGTTTGTCACCCTCCTTTCTTCTGACCCCAAATGGACCTTATATCTCTTTTTTTTTTTCATGATTCAGTTTTTTTAGGAGTGACTGGCTTTCCAGAGCAGTTTGTCTCTATAGATATCAGGGCGTAAATTAAAGAAAATATTTAAAGTGGAGTAAAAGAAATCATTTTAGCCCAAATTCCAAACTGCCTCTTTGAATATTCTGATTGTGCAATAGATACAGCTTTCACTGCTAAGTTCCTCCTCATTTTTAAGGTTGACATAACTGGCCTGATTTCTGTGGCAAGCTGAGGCCGTGGAAATGTCACTGCTATGAGGCCAGCCCTAGGCACAGCTGTTCTGGCTGCCAAGAGCTTCTGACACCAGTCCCACAAGCACTGTCTCATCATGGGCTGCTGCCTCTGGCACAGCTCCTCTGGGCCCTTTTACACAGTGGAACAAGCAAGACACTGACTCCACAGTCTGTTGGATCTGTGTCAAAACTGACCTCTCTCTCTGAAGAGCTGTGCAGACCCGTGAGCAGCCGTGCTTGGGTTGGCAGTGTCCCTTCTGTTGCACATGTCACAAGGTGACGCAGCACTGCGTGTGTGTCAATCCATGGCAGATTCAAATGCAGGCACCCACGTGGCAGGAGGCAGGCTTGTTTGAAAGCAGCTATCTCTTAATGAAGGGGGGAGCTAATAGTACAAACCAGGAAGGCAGAATATTATGCATTAATTTTGCTCCTGCAGGAGCCTGTGAAGTGATAGAGCATTTTACATCTTTAAAGGCAAAGATTGTCACAGCAGTACTGGCTGTGGAAGCAGCCCAGTTGATTCAAACAGCAGTAACATTTTCTTTAAGTGAAGATGAGCTTTGAAGCTCTGTTTTGTGGCTTTTCAACCCATTTTTGTCAGAAATTCTATCTCTTGACTCATAACTGTCAATAGCATCTCTTTAAACCATGGTACTGACTCAGTCTGTTTGGAGACAGAAAGCTCTTTTGACTTATAGGTTCAGTTCCTGTTGACTCAAAAGGCAGGAAGAAAATGCAGAAGCTGAGAATGAAAACATTTCTTATTCCAGGAGTTACTAACAGACAAATGCCATTAAGGAACGTATGGCATTTGTCCACAAACTTTTAAAAATATTTTTTCATGTCTGAGGTTTAGCTCTATGTGTATTTTCTAGCAGATGCTGTCATGAAGACAAGTGAATCTGGATTTGCTCTTTGCTTCACCAGTCATATGAGGCAGCTTTCCTCTTGCCTGGGATCTCAGAATGGAGCTAGAGCAGGGTTTATGTGTCATCCTGTTCTCATTGAGGCATCTGCAGAATGTCTGCCATAAAAATGAGAGCAGCTCTCGCTTCCTCAACCATTCGTCCAAAAAGGGGAATAATACAGTTATGCTGGCAGGGATTCCTTTTTCCTGCAGGCTGGTTTTTGCAGTTCATGGTCTTTAAAATCTCTGTCACAGATGTATGTAAGGATGATGAAAAGTGGGAAGGGAAAAATGCTGCTCAGACATGATGAGAAAACTGGTCACCACTGTGGTTCAGATCAGGGCCGATGTCTGTAGAGCAGGAACTCCTAAGATAAGGGATGACAGTGCACTGGATGCAAGCCAAGACCTCTTTCCTCCCACCACTGTACCACTTCAGCAGCTCACTTCTGAAGGCCATAGGAGCATGGGGCTGAGAAAGGCTCTCTGGGTCTCTCCTCTTAAGCCATAGTATCTTTCTTGTACCTGGCAGTGGAAATATTTAGCTCCTGCCAAGGTTGTGGGTTTGTTCCCCACATGGGCTTCTCACCTGAGTTGGACTTGATGATCCTTGTGGGTTACTTCCAACTCAGACTATTCTGTGAATAGTTCATCCTTCTGCTGCAGGAGTCCTCCCTGTGCAGATTTTGGTCTCTTCCATGTTTGTATCAGAAATGCTTCAAACTGTGACTGCTCCATTCCCACCTCCTCAGCAGAAAAACCTCATCTCCGGGGAGATGGGAATTTCATGTGTGATAATTTAGCTGTCTCCACCAGCCTTTGGGCATTCATTATCAAGAATAGCAAGTGCTCTATCCCATGATAATGTGCTCACTGCCTTTCTACCCTCCAGCACTGAGTTTGTTAAGGTATTTCAACTCCCTGTGCTGCATGTCTGTGAACAAGGAAAACGAAGGGGGTTGATCAGGCAAGGCTTTTTAAGCAATAGATCACATCCTGTAATGAAAAGATACTTTTGTGCTGCAAAAAGGCATATTGAGGTGGTCATCTTAAAAAAGGAACAGCTCTGTACATATTTCATCCTGGTTGCTTATGGTTGTGCTTGAAATCCTAAATTATCTGCTGGGGGAAAGGGAGGGAGACAATGATTGGATGGACAGTCAAGCCAGCTCCCTGCCAAAACCAAGCAGTTGCTGGAGGAGTTGCTAAGACCAGTCCTGCAAGAAGTTCCTCAGAGAGACCCTCCCCCCAGGCCCTTCCCCCTAAGCAGGAGATTCTGTAATACCAGTGATGAGGAGAGAGACCACAGGAGGGCAGGTCTGGGTGTGCACCCAGCAGCAGCAGAGGAGCCTTGCGTGATTGAGATGAGCCCTGAAAAAGCAGCCACATTTCAAATGATCTTTCAAGACTGCCTCTTAGAAAGTGTTAAGAGATTCCCTACAAATGCAGGAACTGATCTGGGGATTTCTTTAGCAGCTGCTTATTTAAAAATCAGCCATGTCCTTCCTTAATCTGAATTCAAATCAAGCCAGCTATTAATGTTTCTGTTACCCTCATTAGAAAGTATTATTTTAAATTCTTTTGCAGCAAAGTGACCTATGCCAAGAATGTAGGGTCATAACACAGCCTTGACACCAAAATGTGAAGAGCATAGGATTTTTTGTTGGCAAGGGATTCTTTCCCTGCAGGGCTATAGGTGTAAAATGAAGGTGCATTAATTTCAGCAGTTGCAAGATATTTTTAACAGTTTTTCTTGCCATCTTTTTGTCCACATTATCAGACTTGTTTACACCTATTTTCAGAAAAAACCTATGTGGATGCTGAAGTGTCTGCGTCTATATAGGGGATTTTGGATTGCTTGACTGTAAATTTAGCTTAGTAATGTGAACAGAAGGCAGCTGTAAATCTCTAGCAAAACTTACATTTAAGTGTCAGACCACCATAATTGCTAATTGGAATTGGATGATTCACTCTAAAATTGCTGGATTCTAAAGGTTACTTGTTGAAATTTTTACAGCTTGTTTACATTGCTTTTCTAAGTGCAATAACTTAAGACCAGATCTATAAATTGTGTAAATACAAATATTCCTATCCCAACACAGAATATAACCTAGACTGAACTCTATGAGTTTAAATGGAATTTGGAGTGTTCTCTTCAAATATCCCTACTGGGTTGGCAGTGGTGAAGGGGATTTTGTTTTCCTCATTATAATTGGCTCCATCACAGCTGAAAAGCAGTTCTGGTTTAGATATAATAACCACTGAAAATCAGGCTAACTTTCAAGCTTACCACTCCTTTCTGAGTCTGCGTATTACTTTGTGGTTTTTGAGTCAAACTGCTCGTTCCTTCCCACCCCTTTTCTCCACAGTCAAAATTCTGCAAGGCCAAATTTGCACCCGTGTAACTGCTCTGAGCCTCTTGTAATGAGTGACTCTGGCTGAGGATCTAATAACCCTCATAGGCTATGGAGTAGAGCAAGACATATTTTAGGCATTAATGTGAGATAAGAAGCTGTAAGTCTGATCCAGCCCAGGGTTTGGATGAACTGAGAAGGCGCCCTTTTGACCACAGAGGATGTAGAAAGAGCTGAACATTTACCACACAGTAATGCCTCCATGGAGAAATGTTCACATTGCAAAGCCCTAATAAAAGGGCAAGAACCAAGCATGGAGCAGAATAATCTGCTCTGAGAACCCTGTGCATCTGAAGCAAATAAAAACTCCTCTCTGATCTGTGGCTGTAGATGCACATGTAAAGAGATGTGCATTTAAGATCTATGCTCTATGGTTGTGTTTCCTTTGGGACAAGGCAGAAGAATGATGACTGTTCATATCCACTGCACTTTGGTCAGGCTAATTACTAGGAACTACATGAATTTTCAATGGATTTGTCATAAATAATTTATCCACCATATTGATATCTAGTTTTATATTCACTTAGTGCATTATATCTGTAAACAAATGAAGGACTTAACAACTGTGCACATATCTTTGAAGCTATATGTAGGTTTGGACCCCAACCCTGAATCTCAAGACCCTCCCAAGAGGCCAGTAGCTGCTGAGCTAGGGGCTGAACTGTGTGCTGACAGGTCTGATCCCCCTACCCCCGAGTGCTTGGGGCCACTTAAGCCTTCTTGCTTCTGAAGCAGCTCAACCTGGCCTGAGGCAAGAGTTAGCAGAGCTTTAACTCTCTGTGGTTGCTTTGTCCAGGCTGGGCGAGTCAATTGGCTTTGAAGTACAGAATGGTGTAAAGGGCCCTTTCTGCAGGCTCAGGTTTTTCCACTCCCACGGAAATGTGCTCCGCATGAGCCTCCTCCTCATTGGACTGGCTGAGGACAGACAGGGTCCTTGATCTTATAAGAAGCCAAATATGACAGCAATAAACTCTAAATCCAAGCTCAGCTGTTGATTTGAAATGCAGACTTGATAATCTCTGCTCCAGTCTGCATCTAGACACCATTTAATAGGCATTGCCCTCCTTTGCATTTTCTAAACAGATGCTTTAGGTACAGGCTTCATGATGGCCTTTCAAAGCAGAAACAAAACCTTATGAAATCATGATTTGTCACTGGAAAAGTCAAAAGCTGGGTGAAGGCTGAGCTTGTAGGAAGCTCATTTGATGAAGGAGAGCAGAAGAGTGATGACTGCATGAGAAATGGCTCCATTTTCGCAGAACACACAGCTTGGCCACCCTTTGCCATGGATGCTGCATCTGCACTGCACTCCTCCCTACTGGGGCCTTTTGGGCGCTGGGAGAGATTTGGAGCTGGGCAAGGATTGGTCTTACCTCTGACCAGCTGGGCTTGTCTCTGCAGCACTGCCAGGCATTCACAGAGGTTTCCCAGGCAGTGTTCATGACCACACTCTGTCCTCACCTGTTGCCCCAGTGCTGCCGCCCTAGGAAGGGCCATTGCATAGAGAAAAGTTTCAGAATAACAGCCATGGAGGTGGGCAGACTTCCTTCATACAGAGAAGGGATAGATAAGATATTCAGAAAGTGATAGATGAGATATTCAGTGCAACTAAGCTTGATGTCAGAAAAAAAAAAAATATTGCTTGGTTCTAGGGAAAGTCTGATATGCAATGAAGTGGCAGATGCTTTGCCTCCAGGGATTGGTCTGTGATTTGGGCAACAAGTGGAAAAGGTGCAGAGCTGTCCTTTGAGCATGTAGGCTGACTTTACTGCTGTGTCAAGAAAAATGTCACCTCTTTCAGGTCCTGCTTCCTTCCTGCCCCAGAGTCGTGTGTGGTCAAGTCAGGAGGAAGCAGAACCAGTGCTGATCTCATGGCTGCTGCCAGGAGGAGGAAAGATGACTGGAGCTGAAAGAAGTAAGGCACATTTACAGACCCCAGCCTGACACAACTCATGAGCCTCCTCCTCTGGGATTTTTATAGTGTATGGGAGTGGGAGCTCTCAGCAGTTTTTGGGGCTCCAAAGCATCTCTTTCTGGCAAGGAAGCAAAGGAAGGCTGTCTAAGGCAGGTTGGCCTCTTCCCATAGATACTGCATGGGGTTCAAAGATGATCTAGGATGTTGCATTTAACTGATGTACATGGCCTGCCCCTTTGAATTGGAATTAAAACCTTACTTCAGATCTGATTTAGAGTGTGACAAAAATAAAGAAAGGACAAATCAGAGGCAATCTCTCTCACCCTTTCAGTTTTCTCTACGCAGGTTATACCACGCTAATGCTGGCCCTGTCACTCTGGAGAGTGGGCAGAAAGCTGCCTGTCTCAGTGGGGCAGCCAGCAGCATTCCTCCAGACCTTGGGATGAGGGTGGGGTTTGATCAGCCAAGGGAGAAAAATGTCAACATCTGTCTGTCACTGCATGGCCAATGGCCAATTATAATTTTTTTTTTTCCTGCCATCCTAAGCTGCCGCCAGACAAAGACTCTGAGCTCCCAGCTTTGTTGCCTGTGCCATTTCCCACCACTGCTCCACCTCTGATATGCTAATGGCAAAACTGAACGGTTTTGTGTGGCTGAATAGGATCTTTGGGCACATTCACTGGGTCAACAATCCCAACTGCTGTGCTGGGGCTCAGCCTGCTGTGCCAGAACCCTGTGCCAGAGGACTTCCCTCCCCTCTGCTCCTCCTTAAAAAAAAAAAAAAAAAAGAAGAAGAAAAAAAAAGTGGTGGAATTAACCATCTGGCTGTCTTGGTGCCCAGAAAGTTAGCTGAACAAATTATGTCACAATAATATGATATACTCTCCTTGAATACTTTCTGGATGACGAGTGACAAGCCAGGCTGTGCTTTCCAGCTTGAATTGCTGTCTCAGTGGATGCAGCCTAGGAGCTGAGAGAGGACCATCTCCTCTGAGCTGCAGAGCACCACAGAGCAGTGAGGTGGTTACAGAAGTGCTGCTCTGTTTACACAGTTGGCTCTACATGCGTTAGAGCAAAAGTAACACTGACAAACAGCCTTTTGTTTAGAAAAGAAACCCTGTCATACATGCAATGCCAGACACAGAAAGCAAACTTGATGACCTAATCCTATCTATTGTGTGGCATTACTAATGCACTTAAGTAGTAAGCAGAGGAATAATTACAGAGTTTATTGGGTGATGAGTTTCCAATTCACTGGTGTTGTGGAAGTGCCAGGGGAAATAGGCTGTAGCATCAGAGACAGAGTGCTTGTAAGTCTGTGACAAATTCATCTTGAAGTATTTATAGTTTAGAATTAGTCACCTGAACTAAGTGTGAATGCTATGAACGATATGCCACTTCTTTTGCTGATCCTGTAGTAATGCCATCATCACTTCATCAAAAAACCCAAAAAACTGGTGAGATGGCAGGTTCTTGGTAAAATTTGAAGCACTTTTACATGTAAGGTAATATTTATAAGCACAGTAATATGCCATCATTATTCAAAACAACTGTGATATGTACAAGTGTGTCAACTTTGACTGCAAGCACCCTGTGAAAATTGTTGTACATAAGGCCCAATAACATGAGATAAAAGCTAAAGAAATTTGAAAGCTGAATAAACAGAGCAGTCTGGTGGTCTGATAGCTTCCATTTGACCCCTAGAAGAGACCTGGATAAAGCTGGATAAATATTCCAGCCAAGAAAAAGGTGATAATTGTAAGTGTTGCTTATGAGACTACAATTTAATGTAGTTTGCATGGTGAATAGTGCTGTAATAAAAGCTGACCTTTGCCCAACTTGAAGTATCTCCTCTTCTTAAAACATACATGCAAGCAGTGGGAGAAAGATCTGGTGGACACAGAACCAACTCACAGTGAAGACTCACACTTAATTATTCCCACACAGGAGAATTATCAAGATGAACATTTTCTTCTCGTTTTTAAAGATGTTCATCTTTGTCAACTTTCCCTGTTGAGTCTGTGCTGGAAGACACTTAGGCATCATCACCTATGCCATGGTCTTGCAGCTCTTTCTTGCATGTTTACACTGGCTCCCAGCACTGTACATTCCCAGCAAAGTGTTCACCCAGGCCCTGGGAAGTGCTGCTGGTGATGCCTTCTGCTGCTTTCCAGGGAAGGACTTTTATAAAAAGCCTGCACAGCATGAAGGAGGAAGCAGATGCAGGCTCGCTCTGCACACTGCTCTCCAGTTCCTGGCATATGGTGGATGGTTATAAAAAAATTGCATCTGAATGGTGTGAAAATCTATTCATCCTGTATCACAGAGAATAAATTATTTCTTTCTGGTCATATGCTGCCTGTTGTCCTGGCTGTGCCCGCCTAGGCTGTTATGAAGGAATGCTTTAGACTCATAGGCTGTGCAGATCAGAACAGCCCTCTGTGCTGACTTTATCCATGACAGAGACCAAAGATTTTAATTTAAACACTTTTTTGCCTGACTGTGCTTGTACCTTTAATGAAAGAAACCCGACCCTGATTTATGACAATAAAAGGATAGAAAAACCAGCTGACTGTAAATATGCTGCCCCATATTGCCACTCGTGTTGGAAAACTTTGTGGTCTGAAATTTTCTGTTTTCAGACTCTATCTGCTGGCTTTTGCTACAATGGAACCTGGGTCCACAGTCCCTGCTGCTCCTCTCTCCAACAGCTTCTCTCCTGTTTCCCAGGGCCAGGAAGCAGCTGCCCACGTTCAGGGTGTGTGGAATGGCCCAGTGTCCTTAGGGGCATGCATGAGCTCCCATGGAGCAGTCAGGGCTTGGGAACGTAGGCTCCATCCTCCTTAGTTCTCTCCCATTCCCTGTAAGTCTGCACCTTCTCAAATCATCTGTCTGCAAATCTTTTCTTTGATAAAATAAATAGACTATTTTTAATTTAATCGATCTGGCACAGATTCAGGAATAATTTTTGCAGATCTTCCCTGAAACTTCTTTAATTTGCCAACAGCCTTTTGAAAGTCCAGGCATTTGATTGGCACAGACACTGTATATTTGTGATTAAGAAAGCTCAAAAACCACATTAAAATTAAGCTAAATTAGGCTCAACTTTGCTATTATTTTTCAATAGTTTTTGTTGGGTTGTTTGACTACTCTTGTTACCTAAAACTTAGGAGGTTTTATAGAGTTGACAAGTCCTGCCTATTTTCCAGGGATTCAGGCATATGGCCTTATACACCATATATTACCTCACTACATACAACTAAGATAAGCAGTTAATGACATAATGAACTTGCCCTCCAATAAAATCAAATAACAGCTGTTCCTTTTAAATATTATAAATACTATAAGCATTTATTTTTAATGAATTGTAGTGATGGATAAACAGATTTGGAGGAAAGCAGCACTCTCTATTACAGATTATTATTAGAGTAATTCCAAGCCTATAAGCTCTTTTAGCCTTTGCTTTAACCCCCAAACAAAGGGGTGGGAGAGTGCTTATGTTTCTGTGTGTGTGTGAACATAGGACTCTGCAATTTCATGATGCTGTGGTGGCTGTGGGTCTGGCTTCCCCAGACTGTTTTGCTGGAAGTTGTCCTTCTCAAAAAAGCCATCCCAGTCTTTCATTTGCTGGCAGATTCTCTCAGTAGCATCACCTGCACATCCACTTTGTCCATTGCTTAGGTCTAGTAGATGTCCCCCTTCTAGGATCTGGAAGCTGGAAAAAAAAACCAGTCCTTAGGCTGGTTCCTGAAAAAGTGTGGATTTATTTACAGTGTGAAGGAGCAGCCTGGGGGAAGGGGCAGACTGGTCATCAGTCATGTCCAGAAGCACCAGCCAGCAGGGAGATCCTGTTCCCAGTTGTATCCCATACTAACAGTACCTGGCTGCCTTTTCCCCCTCCCCATCATTCACACTGCAGATAGAGCTACCTTCCAACCAGAACAGAATTCGTACTTTAAAATAACTGAAACCAGAATTAATTGATGTCATACACTTCCTGAGCTGGGCTTTCAGAAAGAGAAACCAAAGGACCTTACATGAATCAGCCATGGGGAGGGTTCCACCCCTGGGACAGGTATAACCCTGCACACTATAGCTGATGTGTGTAATGTGTTGGAGACCCTCTGACAGTCACCTCTGTGCTGCTCACACATCTGTGCTGATGCAGGGCAGAGAGAGCTGGGGCAAAGTCTTTCCTCCCAGGCACATTTCACACTGCTTTGCATGCATCTGTCTGCCCACATTTCACAGTGGGGAATAAGAGCTACCTGAACAAATCTGGTGCTGGACTGCTTTCTTATCAGCCAGACACTGGTGTGTGGTGAGTCTTTCTCCCTTATCTTCCTTTAGCTCTTCAGCCAAGGTGGGGTGGGACTGCAGGGACTTGCTGGTGCTTCTGGCCTGTCAGCAGGAGCAGGGATCAGTCTGTGCTGCATAGCAGTCCTGCAGCAGCTCTGTGAGGAGATGTGGGCAAACATTCCTGTGGGACTTCCCTGCCCTTACAAACCCACCTGCACATACAGCTCCCACAGGTAGGTTTTTACAACCTACTTGTAAAAACAGGTGTATTTCTGTCCCTTCGTGTTTGTTCCCCAAGGAGCTGCTCTGATAGCAGTCTACTTTGTTGTACTAGAAAGTGTAGCAGTTCCATTCCATTTTGTGAATCTGCCTTTTTTGTTTTTTTTTTTTTTTGAATTAGCCATTGGGGTGTGGGGCAATATCTTGGGCTGACCAAGTCCCATTGAAGTTCAGGCTGGTACAAGGGAAGTGGGCAAGGCATAGAAGTGAGCAGTAGAGAGGGACGAGCCACTGCACAATTTGACCTCTCGTCCCATCCTTGAAAAGTATCCCTAACAGTGTTAGTCTTGCAGGAGGCTTGTGCTGACAGTGACCAAACCTGTAGGAAGAAGAAACTGTTGCCTGTTGTGCAGAGTGCTGAGCCCTGGCCAGACACAAAATAGCCTTGTACATAGATGAAAAGGCAATTGTTTTTCAGTGGCTGCTATTTTTGTGCTCATACAACAGTCACAGAGATGTATCTGACACGTGAAAGGACTGCATCCTCTATTTTATTTGTAATTGCAGTAGCTCTAACTACTTGTGCTGGTTTCAGCTGGGGTACAGTTAATTTCCTTCACAGGGGCTGGTATGGGGTGATGTTTTGGATATGTGCTGAACACAGGGTTCATAATATAGAGATGTTTTTGTTATCAAGCCCTGAACAGGGCTTACACAGAGCCAAAGCCTTTTCTGCCTTTCCTACAGCCATGATGGTGGGAAAGCTGGGGGTGCATGGGAGACTGGGGGGAGATGCAGCCAGGACAGGTGACCCCCAACTGACCAGAGGAATGTTCCAGACCATCTGACATCATGCTCAGAATAGAAAGTGGGGAGAAGCAGGAGAAAACGGGGAACATTTGGAGTGGTGGAGTTTTTTTCCCAAGTCACTGTTATGTGTGATGGGGCCCTGTTCTCCTGGAGATGGCTGAACACCTGGCTGCCCCTGGGAAGCACTCAATTAATCCCTTGTTTTATTTTACCTGTGGGTGTGTCTTTTCCTGTTTTTATCTCAACCCACAAGTCTTCTATCTTTTACTGTTCTGATTCTCTCCTGGATCCCTCTGGTGGGGCAGTGACCAAGCATCTGCCTGGGGCTTGGCTGCTGGCTGGGGCTAAACTGTGACATTATTATAGACTCACAAAAAATCCAAACAGTTTTTCTTCCTCTCCATATGTTAAGAAGACTAATATGTGGGGATCAGGATACATACAAACATGTATGTATGCAAATATGAACACACACATGAACATACATTTTTTTTCCATAACATACATAAGAAATGTAGCCCAAATATGGAGCAGCTGAAATAAAAGGTCTATTGGCATAAAATCACATGTTAGATGCTGAAATCAGTCACACTGAACCAGCAATAAGCTGAAAGCACAAGAACAAGTAAATATGCAATCCCCCCTCTTTTTTTCTCCTACCTAATGCAGACTGCAAGTGTATTTAAATTGTCCAACCCACTCTTTAAATTTGAAGTAACAGAATACTTTTGATTGTGGTATGAAATAAGGCATAGCCCTTCAAAATGAGGATGTGTAATGATTTCAGAAGTTTGCTTCCTCTTTTGTACATCATACACAGTACCAGGCTTTGGTCCAATTTCCATTTTAGTGAATATCAGGGAGGTGAGAAGAAGTGTTTATTTTAACAACTGAGCAATTCAAAATAAATTTTTCTCAAATGCAGAGGCTCTGAGAAGGCTCCACAGCCACAAATTTAGTGTCAGCCAGACAGCTGGCAGAACTGGGAATCTGCGTGGTGTGCCTTGGAGTTCTGGCAGGGTTTTTCTGTGGACAGAGGAGAGTAAGAGCTGTGCAGAGAAAGTCTTTGCCTTACATCTTTTGCAAGCTGTTGGATCTGAACTGGTTGAGAAGGTCCAGGGAATCAGGTGACTAAAATAAAACTGTTCTTGCAGTTATTCCTTTTTTCAATAGCTTGGTGCCATATATAACAACATATCATTCATTCTAGACCTAGTGAAAACCTATAAAGATCTCTTTATTATTATTTCACAGACCTTGAACTGGACCTGCTGTTTTAGAGACCTCAACTCAACATGACAAATCTGCAGTATGGCTTTTCAAGATACATTTATACTGGAGCAACAAATGTTTCATGTTTGTTCAGGAATGACCTGGGGCCTTGAGATGCTCCAGGTAAGAAGCCCCTCCCTTCAAAGAGAGGCAGGCAGAGCAGGGCGTGAGCTGGGAAGAGTAGGTTTGGGCCCATCATCTGCAGGAGATCTTCCAGTGCCTGTTTAGGAGACAGTCCCTGCCAGCTGCCTGTTCTGCCTCTTTTTCAGAGACCATCCCTGTCCCAGAATCAGTGAAAGGAAGTCTTCTTCCACAGGATCCTGGTCTGAGTTCAAAGCACTGATGAAGTTCCCGCAGTGTAATACTGGGCTTTGTCTGGGACACTGGTGCCAGCCTTGCCAAGGGAGGAGCAGATGGGTAAAGGGTGATGGATCAGCACAAGGTCAAGGATCAAAAGATGCTGTTCATCTCAGGCACAGTGCCTATGAGGACTCTACCTTGTCCTGAAGGTAACTCCAGCTTCTCGGGGTATCTGTTTTGATTTCTCATTGTCATTGCAAAGCAACAAGGAATCAACTTTACCTCTACTCTGCCCATTCTCTTGCTTTTGTGCCTGTGGCTCTTCTAGCAGTAACTGCCTATGTACAGTTTCCAGCATCCAAAGAAGAAATTGCACACCTGCACATGATGTGAAATTTCTCTCTCAAACACCTTTTTGCTATGTTTTTTCCTACAAATTTCACTTCCTAAAATAGCAGATGGCCTGGGTATATATATTTTATTATACACAACTGAAGAGGGACTGTAGCAGGTGATAACATGCAGAACTCATGCTTTTGTGAATGGCCCAGTGATGTATTTAAAATAGGAAGAGGAAAGGTCTGAGAAAGATGACACAGACCCCACGTTTAGGTGTAACTCACACCATCAGGTGCAGCATACAGTGACCTTATGTAATGTTGTTTTATGCCTGCTCTGATTCCTGTCTGTGAATAATGGAAGAAGGAGGTGCCAGAGGAGAAAGGACAACTTGTACTTTTATCTCAGCTCTACTGGCAGTTTTTCTGTATGTAACTCTGATTTCTTTTATCTTGTCAAGCCCTTTTCTTTTTCTTTCATCTGAGTTGTTTGTGAAATATAAAGAAAGAACATTTATATATTCTCTTCCCCATTATGAGCACCCCAATGGCCAGCTCTCTTCATGTGCACACATGTGAGTGTTGTGTTCAAGGACTGTTAAATGTCACTTAACCAAACCAGAGCATTTCAGTCATGTGACCCTGAAAAGCTCCACTCATGCGTAGCACATGCCTTTCCTGAGCTCAAAACAGATGTTTCCCTTGACAGATCTGGATTGCTGAAAATAAATTTGTGTAAAATTCTGTGGGCTTTGTTTCCTTCTTTGTTTTTTTCTGTTTTTTTGTTTGTTTGTCTGATTGGTTTGGGTTTTTTGTTGTTGTTGTTGTTGTTTAAAAGCTTTAGGTCATTAAGGACTTTTACAAACTGAATGGGAGACATGAAGGACAGCAAATAGATGTTTCTGAGTTATTGATCTCTTCCCTCTCCAAAATAAATTATGGTAAATAGCTATTCTTAGGGCAATGGCTTTAATGAGAAACACTGCTGTGGCTGCCTTTCCCTTTTCTATAATGCAGAGGCCCTGCAGCTGAATTAGGACTGGGAATGTTATCCTTTCTTATGACTGCAATATTCCTGGTGCTCAGCAGCTTTCTTGCAATGCTATTTAGACTGACATGATAACAATAAAAAATGTCATATGTCTTGGCTTATCTAGTTTCATGTCAGACTTGTTCTGAGCATGCTCACACAGACAGGAATGACTCTCATGAAACAATTACCAAGTACTGTTCTGATGAACTGTGCTGCTGGGTGACTGAGATGGTCACTAAAAGAAACTGGTTTTTTTAAAGCATTGACAGGAAAACTGGTTGTGAGACAGAATCATCATCTGTTTCCAGCATTATGATGCTATTTACACAGAGAGGGAAAGTTAGGCTTGAGCAAGCATGCTGTACTAGAGCAGGAAAAGAAAAAAAAGCTAAAATATTTGCATGCCTGGGGAAAAGGACGTTTTCCAACAGAAGAAATTAGTCCTGCATCTGTGGCACATATTTCACTTTGCCTTAAATAGAAACAGATACTGTTTTGAATTATATGAGATGTTTTCAGGATTATGTACACGTGTTTCATTGTATGGGATTAATAACAGAAAGAATTGGGGGAAAATATGGAGGGTTAAATATATTTGGGGCGGCCTATACTTATGCTTCTAGGCAATTTAGCAACATTTACTTTAGAGTTGTTCATTTAGTCTGCAAAATTCCTTCTTCTCCTGCTTAGAGAAGAAATATTTCCCCTTTGAAATATGTGACCACGAAGGGCTCTTGTATCTCTCTGCTCTAGGTCAGTAGAAATGCCACCTGCAATAAAGGCTGGTCTCTTTTCATGAGACTCATTGCTGTGATGACTCCCATGGATTCACTTGCAGGACAGACCAGCCGTGTACAACTGAGCACACTGAAAGCAGGAAATGCAGAAGAGCTCAGCTTTGCTGTGTGCCTGGCCTGTGGCTGCAACAGGCTGGTGCCAGTGCCCAGCAGCTACAGGATGCTGGGGCTGGCCAACGCTACACCCTGACCAAATGTCCTCTGTTGTTTTCCTGAACTGAAATGACGTTTGAAATGCCTGAAATATGATCCTCAAAACCATCAAACAGTGCTGTAAAATCATCTCTTCTTCTTCAGAAGGCATGGTTTCAATTTGGCTAAGGCTTTTGAAAGTGAGGTTGTCAAAGTAAATGAGCTGATACCCTAAACTGTGAATCATCATGTGAATACTGCTTTTTTGTAGCTCCACTTACCTTTATTGATTTGATTATACAGAGTTACCATGATTGGAAGACCAGGATGAGAAGTCCAACTGCATTCCCAATAAACACAGGCATAATATACAGAGGAGGATGCTCGAGATGTTATCCAGGTTTAAAATAAGCTTAATAAATTCTGTACACAAACACTCCTGGAAGGATCCTATTAACGGCAAATAAGTTCTGCTGCCAAGTTTTAAACATATTCCTCCTCCACATAAAACATCTACAAAGGTGATGACCATCTTAGGTACTTGGATTGATTTTATAACAGGCAGTGCACGTGAATCAGTCTATTCCCATTACAGCTCAAACTTAAAATAGCTTGCTGTAAATAATCTTTTATGCATAACAAAAGCTCATACAATTCTTGAAAATTAATTCATCACCCACAGTGACATTCAAAAAGCTAGGATCATTTCTTGGGGTTGTCTGGTTCACTATGAGGGCATGTCCAGAGAAATTACTGAAGACTGACATTTTTGAGATAACTGTTTATTTTCTCAGGGCCAAATTCACCACTTGTGCAAACTGGTCTATTTCATTCAAAATCAGCTGAGAATTTCTGAGCTCAAAAAGTTAATTAAAAGTGTTACAGCAATCCTGTGTGTTTCCCTTTTAAGAGGCAATATCAGGTGATCTGTAAAGTTTGTACTCCATGTCCCAGTCCCGTGGGCCAAGTGAGGGATGATTCCCTCACTCACAGATGGAGGTGCAGCTGGTGAACCAGGCTGTGAAGTGTTAGGAAAAGCTCAACCATTTAGCAAGGGAAAACAACCCTACCCTTCCCTCTTTCCTGTTTTAGGTGCAATTGTGTGTCATAAAGTTAATTCCATCAGTCATGATATTTCAGAAAGAAAAGGAAGATGTGATCTTTCAGCATTGATCTCTGTGCTCCCAAACACCCTGGCAAGAACCTGCATTTTACACATCAGGGACACCAGCTTAATACTCACCATGCTGTATGCCTGCAATTCCACCTGAAAGGTGGCAGAGAAGGCAGCTGTAGCTCCTTCACCCTGCCCAGGCAGCACTGCTGCTCACCCACCAGAAACACAGTGCTGATGCCTTGTGCTGCCTTCTCTGTGTCTGTCCACAGCCCCAGCCTGCTACCAGAAACAGGCAAACAGGCCCAGAGTAACCTCACTGAGAAAAACCTGCCTAATTACAAGTACAGATGCAGGTAAACCATGAGCTGCAGCCAGCTTTAGCCACTTTGTGGTTGTTTTCTGACTGGGTGGGGGGAAAACAGACATGAGAATTTAGAGTATCTGACTGCCAAATTTCAGCAAAAAGTACTTGTTTCTTCACAGTTATTGTGCCCTTCTGGGGGAGTGTGAGGCATATTTACTTTGTGGGGAGAGTAAAAGCTGGGTAGGTGGCAGACATGAGAAGTTATCTTCCTGAACATGTAAGGAAGACACTATTTTTTGGTAGAAAAAAGAGTAAGAAATGCTGTAGTGGGAAGAACAGATACTAGGACAGCAGAGGACCAGTCACAAAGAGAGACCATAAATGGAATATGTGGGCATGAAGGAGGAACAAGGATGTTTGCCCTTCTAGTGTCAGTGAATTAATGAGTACAGTAAATGTATGTCTTGCAGTCACATTTCAGGGAGGAAATCAATTGCCAACAGCAGGAGCAACAACAAAGTCACAACAAATCCATTCAGAAGAGCACAGCAGTGACCTTGGATTTAGCTGTGGCTGTGTTTTCAACTCATGGAGAGTGTTGGTGAAGCACTGCAGCAGGACTATCACAGGATCTGAATTCAGCAGCTCCCTTCAAGAATTCATGATGGAGTTAATATGCATGTCATTGATGTTTGATGAGATTTCATCCCTCAGCTGCCTATGGGCCCCCAGGAAATGCCCTGTGAAGGCTCAGAGGCTGGCAACCTGGCTGTCTCTGAGAAAAAGTCCTCCATCTTCAGAAAATTACTATAGAAAGCTTTTCCTAGATCCTGAACCCATCAGTGTGGTGGAACAGGCAGGCCCTGCCCCTGGGGAAGCGCTGGCTGTGCCCTGATGCCAGGCTGTGCAGGTCTGTGCCTGCTGCAGCTCAGGGGTGGGTTTTACCTGTGCAGGTGGGGAATGACTCCAGGACCTCCGTGGGCTGGGGACAAGCATGGCATGGGACACCTTGTGACAGTCAGGATAGACCACAGGAGATACCTATTAATATCTTATTTCACACAAAGGAACTTCTGGTGACTCTCCCCTTCCATGGACCTGTGCTCCACCTCCCTCCCTGCAGATTACTTGGAAATTGAGCAAAACTGATATAGCAATGTCTTAACAAATTTGCAGCAGGCATGAAGCCACAGCTCTGATAAGTGAACAATCTCATGCATCTCAATGTGGTAATTACCTCTGAGTTTAGAGATAGCAGTTTCAGTAGAATCATGATCAGCTATTTCACCTTTGATTGCTTAGAAGGTGCATCTGTCTCATTCCATGGTATTGAGCTGCCTCTCATGTCTGCACATGGTCTCAAGCAAAGCTGCACAAACTTACATCTTTCCACCATTCAATATAGATCTAACTGTGTCTTGTCAAGGAGAAAATCAGTGGCAGTCTGCAAACTTAGCTCGTGGACAGTATTAAAGACATCACAGTTAATATCAGAACAAACAACATATACAGATGGCTGAAAAACTGTTCTTTCCTTTAGGGGTTTTTCTCTCCTATCTCTGCTCTTATTTTAATCATCATTTTAGGTAACTACAGCACAGAAATTCTGTGCCATCTTTGCTAAATCTAGTCTTTTGCTGCAAAGGAAAACAAAATCCTATCAGATTAATTTGCAACAAACTCATTCCTCCTGAGGGGTGAAATGAAGTTTCTTGGGAGTAAAAAAGGGCCTAATGTCATTTAGGTGCTATAATCTATCTTCTCTGGCTCAAAAAGAGCCCAGGCCTTCTGTAGATTCCTTGTTGCCATTTGACCAAAAATAACATCTACAATATCATTGGCTACTAATGTTTAAGCACCTGCTCTCCATCTAGGATGTGGCTAGGAAGACTCAGGATAAAGTTAGATGTCATGTGCTACAGTCACAGGTGGCTGGAAATCTACACCAGAAACTTCACTGGTGATGCCCAAGTACAGGTCTGTGAGATGAAAACATTTGGAATCATAAAAAAGTGAATTTGCGAGTAAGCAAATGTAGATGTGGCTGCAGATTTGATGAGCATTCTAGTCAAATGTGTCATTTTCTCTGAAGAATACAGAAAACATCAAATACAAAAGTGGTGACTGATTTTCAGTTTTATGTCTCTCTCTTATTTTTCTTCTTATCATAGGCTCATGGAAAGGTTTGGGCTGGAAGGGGCCTTAAAGATCATCTAGCTCCAAACCTTCTGCCATGGGTGGGGACACCTTCCCCTAGAGTAGATTATTCAAAGCCCCATCTAACCTGGCCTTGAACACTTCCAGGGACGGGGCATTCACAACTTCTCTGGGCAAATTGTTCCAATGCCTCACTACCCTCACAGTAAACATTCTTCATAATCTTTTTATTTTTTTTTCTTTTGCTCACTTCTGTTGTCTTCTAACTACTGTTAAGGCCCCTCTGGAGGTCTCCTTTGATAATAGCTTTTGCATCTCACACTAACAGCTCTCCTCCTGTTCTGAAATGGCCTCCACTTCCTCTGGTGCAGCCTTTCTGCCTTGCTGTGTAGTGGTTTTTCATCACTGTGGGGTCACACACACACACACACACACACACACATTTGTCAAATGCAATTGTGTGCTGTGACCACCAAAATCCACCCACCTGGCTCTGCTCTGTCATACTCTAAGGCTCCTAAAATGATTTCTGAACACTTCACACTTGGCTGTCTGCAAATCAGATATCTGTGTTTTCCTGTTTGTTTTTCAACAGGTGATCTGGAAGGGAAATAGACTCTTTTCTTACTTAATGTTCCTAATCCCAGCACCTCTTGCCACAGGTTACTTTCATAATATCCCAGTGCACATGTAGCAATATGTGAGTGCATGGCACTAGTGGGGCAGTATTTTGGGTCAGTGTACAGATTGAGATGCACCAGGAACTCCAACCACACTGGTTTTCCAGGCCTGTGGGTGAGGATGCTGAAAGATGAAAAAGCAGACTGGAGTGCTATTTAACTGTGTGTGCTGAATGGGGCTGTAGGGGTGGATATTATTTGACTAGGCCTGTTACTTTGCTACAATTAATTACTGGTTGTGGCTAGACTAACGAACTGGATAGCAACTCTTTGGCATTGGGATGGGATGCCTCTTTTCCACCACTTAGAAGACCAGCCTTGAACTCCACTCAGTCAACGGTGAGGGAAAAGGTTTAATAGAGAGGACATACCAATTGTGTCTCTCACACATGTTTTTTCAGTGTCTTCACAACTTCTGCATGTGACTTACAAGGGACAGCAAAGAGTCTGACTTGTCCAAGACTCTCATTTGGATGTTTGTCTTTAGTTCAGGGGAATACCTTTGACCCAGGGGCTTTCCTAGTGAATCAGTGCCGTACAACTGTGGTACCTGTGTGGTGTCTCATGCTGGGCATGCTCACCCTTTCCAGGGATGTCCCTTCTGTGTCTGTTTCCCCAAATACTTCAGGGTGCACAGTTCATGGAGATCACTGATGGCCACATATTTTAGTGCACTTAGAGGTGATTTTCAAGGGATTTTCTGAATTAGGATTTAGGAACCTGTCTCATGTTCTACATTAGAAATCCTGTGATTTTACGTCCAGTTGCAGCCATATTGATTTACACTTGGAAGAGAAAAAGAAAATTGATTGAGAGTGGAATGACTGCAGAGTGAGCTGCACACTAGTGAGGGCTGCGAGCAGGAGGCTGAAGGGAAGCTGCAGCCATTTTGAGACACTCAGAGTCTCTTTTCCCCTGAACTCGGTCTTGAAAAAAAATAAACAGTCTTATTTTAACCAAGAGGTTTAGTGACCCTGTGCTGCAAGCCTCAGAGTCTACCTCAAGGTTGTGAGAGTGTGATGGCAAAGATTGATGACTTGTGTGAAAGCAGCCGCTGCTTGGGCATACCATGAGTTCATGTTCCACTGCTGAGGCACCTGTCGTAACATGTACTGAGTTTTCATAGTATGTATTGATTTTTCTTTTGTTTGTCAAAGGCACAGGTTATGTATGGAAACTATTCCTCTGCTCCCTGCAGGAAAAAAGAGCAAAGATCTTTTGTTTCCAATGAGCTTTAAATGAAAATTGAGAGCACCTAATGAGGTAACTCAGCTCCCTAACACTGCAGCCTGTGCAGCTTTGTTTCTCACCCTGCTGGCTGCTGAACACCATTTGTCTGTCTGTTTGCCTGTGACCCTCTCAAAATAGGACACAGAGTTCATCTGCCTGCTAACATCCTGGTGTCTCTTACAAGAGTTTGGGGTTTCTGGAGTGCTGGTGTACAACCCACCCCTCTCTGACAGTTTCTAGTTTAAACAGATAGACACATCAACTCTGAAAAATTTCCAGAATTTTTGATCATTATCTATGTAGCTAACACAGGAGATGTGACCAAACCACTTGCAGATCTTGACCAAACTACTGCAGATTTCCCTGTTTCAGTTTCCTCAGTGAAAAGGGGCTTTTCTCATGTTGACAGCAAAGCCCTGTGCCATACCCTGCTTCTCCTCCCCTTGCTGCTGGCCTTTTTCTCCTTTTCAGTTTCTTTTTTCCTCTCTCTCATTCCAAAATGCTGGATTTGCCTTCTAATCTCTTGTCAGGTGAATTTGTTATCGGCCTCACTGAGCAATCCTTCTGCCTGGCAATGCATTGCCTGACTTCAGTCTGTTTGTAGCTCAGAGCTGAAAATCTGACACAGCTTTGTCCAAAGCTTGTCGTGTAAATGGATGGTCATCAAAGTTTAACGACCTCATTAGTACTCGTTTGCAGAGTGCAAAAGCAAGCCCTTTCTGTGAGATACAGATCAAAAGAAAAGAGAAAGGAAACAGGAAAGGAGACTCATTTTCAAGAAAATTCGCAGCCCCATCTGAGAATATGTGAGCTGTCCTTAGCAGACAGTGGTAATACTGCTAATCATGGATAGTTCTCTGCATTGCCTTGCCAATAGTCCTGTGAATGTGTGTATAGATCCCTGTAAATACACATAATACATGTGTGTATATACACAGTGTATGTGAGAGATCAGAGGCAATACACAACCCAATTAAAAATATGTATTTCTCCAGTTTCAGATGACAGCAGAATGACTGCAGGTCTTGTGTAAACTGATGGAGGTTTGATCTTTGTCAAGGAGGTCATGGAGGAACACTCAAAGAATGACTCTTACAGTGAGAAAACTGTCCTTAGGCTGGACCATGAAACATAAACATCAAACCCAGTGTCATTATTAATTCTAGTTTGTGTATTTCTTGGCTACTGTAACACCTGTTCCATTGGTGTGGAACAGAGTGGACTTGAGGGGTAGGTGAGGAATAATCAAAAGTCTTGTCTGGTGCAATGTGTGGTCTTGGGAAGACTTCCTAAAGACCCTGGGGTTCACTGGGGAGGTTCATCTCACCTGACCTGGAGGAAGTGAAGTGTAGGTGCCCTAAGACCTACCTAAGTCGCTAAAGTCTCCTCTCTAGTCAGAAGAGAGAAACAGACAGAAGTCATGCTGCAAAAATCATAACCAGCAAGAAGACTGGCTAGAGTAGAAGATATTGCTAATTCAGCAAAGCACAGCAGTGTAAAGGCAGAGAAAGTCCTAGGGTAGGTGAAAATAAACTGTGTTTTGCTTTCACCATTAGTATTTCAGAAATTAAAAACATCTGAGAAAATAGGAGAAGAAAACTGAGAGTCATCACATTTAGTATAAGGAGCTGGAGTTTTTTTAGAGGAGAGCCATGATAGAGCTTTCTCAAGTGGTTAGCTCAAAATGCAACACAGATGAGGAAGACAGGGCAGCTGAGACCCTAAGCACTTTGGAGAAATCTATTATGATATTTAAGTGTATTTAATAACTCCATTTTACTGGTATGTATTTGCCCTGCTTTGTAGCTTTTGCCTCTCATTTTTCAGATATTTCTTGCTTTATTAAAATAAACTTCTTAAGTTTCATTGATGCTAGAAATTATCTCTAACAGTCATACAGTGCTTTACTACTCCAGGATTGACTAATCTAAAAATAAAGTGGTGTCTGCTGGTGGAACAGATGCAAATTCCCTGAGACTTAAAGAGCAGAGCATGCAGGTCATCATGGGGCTTAGTACTGTCAAGACTGTGCAAAATGAGGTTAAACAGCATCCTTCTGGCACAGCACAGTCCACAGAAAGGTATCTGCTGCTCTTATCTCCTCCTTTGACCACTTTTGAGACTTCAGAAATACTCCCATCCCATACAAAGACAACACAGGTCTTTCAGAGGCTGTCACAACACATAGGAGAGTCCCTTTGGCTGGTACCACTGTACTGAGTACTGAGAGAGGGTACAGAGAGGTGAAGATCAATGCACTGAGCTTACTCAGGATGAGCAAGGGCTGGGCTTGCCATCATCCTCTTCCCTGGTCAGTACCGTTGCTGAGTCTCCCCAGGTGGGATCTGTCTTGCCCACTGGAGTCTGTAAAGACTTGCCAAAGAACACTGATCCAAATTGCAACCTTCTATAAAGTCTTGGGAGTGTTCTTTGTTGCTGTTGTTGTATCTCTTGAAGGAAAATGCTGTCCTAAAAATTTAGTGACCTGACCTAGTCACACTTTTGCTGTCGTGTCCATGGAGTGCCATGCTCCTCTGAGTGATCCTGGGAGATAATTCAGGAAGGAGAACTGGTTTGCACAGAACCACAGCTCCAGGGGAATATCCTCAGGGATCCACACCATGAAAAAAGCTTGACATGATGTTAGCTGCTATCCTAAAAAATGGAATAACATATCCATGGAGTTTCAATTGCTTTAGAGGAAAGGATCAACAGGTATTTCTTTCTGTAAGGCAGGCTTTATGGTCTCCATAATCTGGCACACTCAGCTATGCTCCTTAGTGTACAAAGGAAGAATACTGCCTTCTACAGAGAAAAAATCAAACTAAAACAAAAAGCAAATTTCTCTAGAGTGGGTTTTATGGGAACTCAGACTAAATGAAAATAGTTGTTTCTTGCTGTCTGACTCAGCTTTGCATCAGTGACCCTGAAAATAGTTTCTGAATGTGGAGGGAGAAACCAGGATGGTCTCCTAGAATGGACGTTGAAATATTTGAAGAGATCCAGCCTGGCAGCTGCACCTCTAATTTCTCTGAGGTTCATGCTTCAGCTGTTGCTTGCAGTATCAGTTACTTAGCAAGTGCACACATGCCAAAGAAATGCTTAACAAGGTGCACATGGGCACTCGTTGACGTTCCCCATATGACAGACAAAGGAGGCTCCCTCAGTCAGCCCACGTCATCTCTTTTCTAAATATAGATCCTCTTTTTTTTTTTTTTTTTTTTTTTTTGCCAGCAGTGAGAAAGAAGCTAGAAAACAGCATCCCTCGTAAGAAACCTTAAACAGCTAAGCAGCTTGATTAATTGCTCAGGGATTCCCTAGGGCTGTTACTAAGGTAACAGGAGTAGAAATGTTTGAAGATGGCTGAGAATGTGTGTGTGCTGGAGAATACACAGTGGCTTTTCAGCAGTGCCCTGCACTGTGGGTTTTTACAGTATTAATGTAGAAAATAAGAAATGTGTGCACATGTGCATGTACTCATGAAATTGCAGAGCCCACACAGCCCTATGAATCCCCAGCTGCATCTGCTGAACACAGATTAAAAAAAATCTGCTTTGGTTTTCAGGAGGACGTAACAGGAAAGGAATTTAAAGGGTGCAGGGCACATATCTCTTCCCAGTCCTTCCATGCCTTTATTTTGCTGGCTGATTTAAAATGTTTTCTCCTTCCCCCTTACCTGACAGCACTGACCCAAGGCTAGATTCCCACTCTCCAGGGCTCCTCTCAGAGGTGGAGCCACCCACACTGCTGCCTGGCTCCCTGGTGGTACCCTCCACATCTGGCTGTGCCCAGCAGTGCAACATCCCTGTGCTGAGCAGTGGTGCTGCAATGGTGGAGCAATGCTTGTAGTTTCATGGTCTGTAGAGAAATACATTTTCTATCAAAACTGGTGAGAGACAGCAAGAGGTGATTGGGGTACAGAGCTCGCTCTCAAGGAAGACACCACTGACCTGTAGGTAACTGCAGTGTGTTTGATGATGGGGGAGAACAACTGTCTGTAGTGACACCCACACCAGGATTTTACCAAAGTAAATGCCCAAGTTAGTTAACACAGGATATGGAAGTGATTAGAAATTTTGGCCACTTACACAGGAGAAACCACCTCCTCACTAACTGGTCCGATTGCATCCTTAGGAGAGAAGAGTTCAAGACAAGACTGAGCAAATGCTTAGCTTGCAAGACTGATTTGGGATAAAAGCTTGTTCTGAGTTTAATGACAAACCTCTAGTGGTTTGAGTTCCTCCCAGGGATATTATTTTTTTCTCCTTCTGAGACATCCTTCTTCTCTCCAGAGCTTTTGCACATACCTCACTGCCCCCTCCCTGTCTCTCACTTCTGGCAAACCTCCGCCTGACTCCTCCAACTCAACTGTACAGCTGTGCCAACCCAAAGCCTTTAAGAACTCATGCTGACTTAGTAGGTTTTTATTCATGGACATTCATTTGCTTTTTGTCATGTTCCCAGCAGTCACCACAGGGCAAAACTCAAATTTCCGAGAGGAACCACTCAAAAATGTGACACTTGCAGCGCTTTGTAGTGAGAGATGCTGAATACCCATAGCTCTCACTTGGCACTTCACAGGATGCTTATGGCTCAATCTGTGCAAGACATTATTGTTTCTGGTTTATAGACACTGCCTAAAAAATAACTAAGAAAAATTTTGGAGGAACTGAAATAACTTCCGAGAACATCTTTAGGACAAATTGGGGAAAAAGATCAGTCTGAGCAGAACAAGTATGGAACAAAAGGCTCCAGTGTGATTTGGAGAGAGTTTGGTATCTGTCAGTGCTCCTTGAAAATGTAGTCACAATGTTGCTTTGTGTTACTGCATCTGTTTTTTCCTCCTAATTTTTTTTCCTTTTTGCTGTTGTTGAGTTCTGCCTATCTTATGGCTACTGTTGTTCTGCTAAGCCATTAAATGCCTTAAAATTTTTGGGTGGTGCTGCTATCATATAGCTGTACACATAACTCAGATCGTTCATTGTAGCACAGCAATAGAAAGATGTTCATCTCCCTGTTTCTACACCTTCACAAATTACCCACTTCAGGGATATTTAGGATATATGAGCCTAAATAACAAGTAACCTAAGTAACAAGACCATCACTATTGTTTTGAAGCATCTGTCCACCCATGTGTGGTAGGCAGCCAAGATGGAGAAGTGTAACTGTCTTACAACCCTGTTCCCACAGCAGGCATTTCTTTTATAGTCTCTAAAATTTGACAGGACAAATCTCTGAAGAAAGGATAGAACAGTGACAGGGTTTCATCCTCTCTTCTAGCTCCAGTTTCCCTGGGTGCAATTTTTT
Source organism: Rhipidura dahli (assembly GCA_013399225.1). Classification (NCBI taxonomy): domain Eukaryota; kingdom Metazoa; phylum Chordata; class Aves; order Passeriformes; family Rhipiduridae; genus Rhipidura; species Rhipidura dahli. The sequence goes on from VXAC01003383.1 coordinate 541,550, forward strand.
TCCCATTGAGCAATCCTTGATCTTGTGATCTTATTTCTTCCTCCTGAGAATTCACAAAGGCATTTCAAAAAGTGAATCACAGGGAAGGGGCATTGGATAATTTTTTAATCTCTTGAGAAAATGAGGAAAGTGTAAATTCCTTGAGAAAATGGGGAAAGTGGTTTGTTTTTTTTTTTTTTTCTGCAGCTGCTCAAGCACATTTCAGCCTCTAATCCAGCAGCACCTCAGGAGCTGGTGCCTGTCCTACCTCCTGCTGCATCTTGCTTTGGATGTGTGGCTCTTGCAGGTGCAGCAGTATCCTGGAGGATGCTTCCCTGCAGGAAGAGATGAGCTGATCCCCTGCACCATGACTGCTGTCCCTACAGGGGCTCTCTGCAGAAGACTGCACTGCAAAACAGCACTGCCCACTCATCTCATAGCCTGCAGCTTGGCAAGAGGCTGTGGGGACACCTCTAGCCAGCTGAATTCCCATGTGCTCATTGCCATGAAAACATGGTAAAAAGCAACCCACAGTTTCTAGGACCTTCCTGTGTTTACTTTCTTGAAAGGTAACTACACTGACATAAATTTTTTGACATAAATTAACCAAATCCATGGCAAGAGAGTCTGTAAAATAAATGCAGTGTCAGTCAGGGAGGCATTGAGACCATGATATTAGGATGGCCAGGCTGGGATATGTTGTGGGACAAGGTGAAACAGTCCTAACCCTTTGCTCTGCGTCTTCCAGCTGAAGGATCCAGCCATCCACATGAAGGGTGATTTCCAGCAGCTTTTCCAAGGGTGTCACAGTTCCCACAGCACCACAGTTCCCATTTTCCCGGCACAAACCTGCAGAGCCAGTGGGGACCACCCAGCAGGTGCACCAGTTCCCATTCATGTGGATTAGTTAAAACTGGTGATGACAGCAGACCAAACCATGAGATGGAGCATCTGAGCTGCACAGACATGTAGGGTATGTGTCCAGTACTGTTGGCTCTTTTGTAGAGATGTTGCCTCTACTCAGTAAGCAAAAGTGTGAAATGTCAGACTTTTTAGTGCATCAACTATTTGGTCCTTGAACTCGAGTCAGATCCTTGAGATAAAGAGAGAAACACCCTCTTCACGAATATAAAATAGTCCTCAAAGGAGTTGTGAGTAAAAGAACGATAAGAAACTCTCTGTTTCCACATCACAGTGAAAATATGAGTGTAATTTTAAATGAAAAAAAAAAAAAAAGAAGAGAGAACATCAAGTTCATGTGGAATTGCAGTTACGCTAGGGTGAATAGCAGTAATGACTTCCAACTGTTTAGGAAACAGATGAAGGAGCTGTTAGGCTGCATATTTACAGCTCAGATTTGAGGTTTTTCAGAGCAACCTGTACAGTTCTGAGTTCACATGGGATAGAGAATAAGAACTGATGGTGGTTTTTGTTTTGGTGTAGAAGAAATAGAAAGTAAAAGTAAAATGACCTGCCTTTGGCATGAATAACTTTATTTCCTTCATTTACTTAGGGCTTGCTTTTGCATTTTGCAAGCTAAATTTCTTGGGAATTGATAAATAACAACTTCCTGGGATATTTTCACCCCTGTAAAATCTTGGCATGTTGTAACAATTTCTCAGTGAACATAAGGCATTCAGACAGAGTTTCCCACTCTCCCCACCCCCACGGAAAACTGTTTGGAAGAGAATCATGATAAAAGAAAACTCAGTGTGTGCTGTGAAGCAAGAAGAAGGGGAAGGGGTTTTCCTTGGACAGTTATGTTTCTGTGAGTCATGAACACAGAGTTACCAGACATCATAGGTCACTCAGAAACGTGGAGGAAAACAAACACACTATTTATTACCTGTTGTACTGCTACTGGGCTGCTGGGGTAGAGCCAGGCACATGCAGCTCCCTGGATACACTCTGATAGCCCAGAGATAGAAAATAAATTAACAAAGGCAAGGACCAGTGGAAAACCACCAGCAAGTGAGAATCCATTTGTGATGCTGTGCCTTATGTGATTTCTACTATAAATGATTCTTTCTCCCACCACTACCCCCTTTACTTTTCTGTTTGGTTTTGTGGTTTTTTGGTTTTGGTTTTTTTTTTTTTTTTGTCAATTTGAAAACTAACATATGTGAGTTACCATGGTATAAAGGCACAGTGAAGACATTTATCACAAGATCAGCTTTCTGCTCCTGCCCAAGGCTTACCTCGGCAAGTTTGCCTCACGATAAAACTAAAATTGCCTCAGCTTCACTGCATTCCTGTCTCAGGATAGCTGAGTTAGTTTACATTTTTAATAGTGCAGATAAACTTTTACACTGTGTTTTTCAGCAAACTTTAAAGTGAAAATTGTATTTATAGCTTTGGAACTGAAGCTGGAAGATTATTTTGCAAAATGCGTAGTAATAAATACTGACTACTTATGAATGGTCAGTGAAGAATTGATCCATTACTGGTCACTTCTTTCTTGACTTATGTCATATTCCCTTTTTCATTCACATTTTAAATCTTTATTTTGGTTATACTAAGCTGAATCAATGTGGGAAAGAATGAAAATTAACTCAATAGAAGATATTTTCTACAATCTTTCATCTCTGGAAATGCTTCTAATTATTAGAATAGTTTACTCTTAATGTAGTGGATTTATTGAGCTCTAGACAATCTGACGACATTCCCTCTGAGGCAGCACACTCACTTAAAAGTGCTGGTGATAGATGTTTGCTGCTGATGTTGTAAGTAGTTGAGAACCAGATGTAAGCACTGCTTTATGAAAACCATTTTGCTAACATGTGTCTCTCTAAAAACAGAGAGGTTGCAGGTGTGGATCCCAGCCAGGATCATCAAGATGCCAAAGTAGCATCACTGGGACATGGCAAAGACAGAAGAGACATGGGTTTTGACAAGCAGTAAAACAGAAAAATATGGGAGAATGGAAGAGATGAGAGCACCCCTCTGCCTCAAGCAACAAGGACACCTCCTTCCATGACAAGATGTGGCCATCTTTAAAGATAGCTGATATTCTTCTGAAAACTTTTAAGAATAATAATACCTGTGGAAGAAGAGGAGAGGAAAATTAAATATTTTTTCCATGCAGAGGATGACTGGTAACTGAACAACAGTCTAAGAAAGGGTTTAAAGGTGCAAAAACACACTTCTGGACATGTGAGCATGAGTGATGAGGATTATTATTTTAATGGTGCCACAAGACAGTTGGTCAAGGCTAGAGGGGAAAGACATGATATTTGTGCAGATCTTGTAAAAGAGAAGATGCAAAAAATGCTGATCATGAATGCTAATGTGATTTTCTGAAGGCTGCTCATACGAAAAGGTGAAGATTCCCCTTTGTCTCCAATGGGCAGTTATGGCATGAGTCACCCAGCCATGACAGGCAGCAGTTTCTGTGCTCTGTTAGCTTGTTTGAGAATTTGAACAGGTTGGGTGTTATTGCAGGTGTGCTTGGGTATTTAGGGCTTCTTTGAGAAGAGCTGGTGGATGTTTCCTCAGTCCATGAGGGAAGCAGGGAAGAGGATCAACAGAGCTGTATATCCTTGCATGCATCACCTGGTGTGGGAGCATAGCCTATGCTGTGAGGTACTAGTGGCCTCCTGTCCTCAGTGGGATGGCCACAAGACCTTAAATTTCTAATTTGGGCCCCGTCATCTTAAGCAGTTAATAAATACTAATTATGCCTTGCAAGCATAACAAGCCTTACAGTTAAATACCAGGGGTGTGTTTGAGTTGGAGTGGGATACAGCAGCTGGCAGCAAGCAAAACATAGCTGCTGTAAACAGAAAAGCCATCTAATGAAACTCTGCAATAATATAATTCTTTAAGATTATTTGCCTCCTCCATCACTTCCTGTTTATATTTTAATCACTTTCTCTTGGTTTATACTGACACTCCCTCTTGCTGTCTTACCACCAGATGGACTTTAATAAACTATTATTATATCTGGAAGCACCTTCTTAGCTCTTCATAATTGCTTCTTGTAGTACTTAGATGTGCGATGCAGAGATGTCAGCCTCCCCAGTCATACTTATTGCAAAAATTGAGCAGCATATTGCAGCTTTGTTTGGGTGTTTTTGAAGGAATCTGAGTTATCCTAGATATTTGTGCATTTCTTTCTAAGCCCCTATTTTCTCTGTTCACCCTACAATATATAACAATGCCCGTGTCCTGTTCCTTATTATGGGTGTTCAACAAAGAGTAGGGATGATGTTAATATTAATCTGCATTCTCTGAATTGGCAAACTGGGGGTAGGAAACCAAATTCTCCCCTCCCCTCTCCTCCCCTCCCCGTGTCCCCCTGAGCCCTACGAAAGAGCCATTTAGGTAGACAACCCTTGTTTCTTTAAACTTCAGCCAAGGGTTCTTCAGCTGAGAATGTTGTAGGGATGTAGGTGAACAGAGTGCTTGAGAAAAGAATGTAATGTTGTCTCTGTCTCTTAAGACTTTTCTCCAGAAAGCATAGGCACAAAAATGTCTATTCCTCCTGGGTACGATTTGGTCCAATGGCATGGAAACTGATTTGTGACTCAGAATAACTCTATATGGTTTAGGAGATGGCAGATATGATTTAGCAGTTTGAAGGAAAGGAAAGAGGCCTTTCAGGGAAAGGAAATAGTGCAGCATTCCTTGATCACTAGTGACAGTCTCCAAAAAGGCCCGCTGGGCCCCTTTGGCACACAACTGCCATCAGGAACTGAAAGGGCATTCCCAAAGAGTAGAAATGAACCTTGGTTGATGGTTCCTGAGAAAACAGCTTCTGTCCCTCCTGAGAGCCATGGCACCCTTGCTATTGAAAAAACCACAAATGTTCCCTTAAAGAGAGTTGAACAAATACGAGAGTTGGGATGATGTCATGCTTTTTTTGTGTGTTCACACAACTTCACAATTCAATGCCCTGTTCAGCAGCTCGAATAACGTTTGGCTTGGGAAGTTTTCTGTGTAAATTAGCTCAGATTTGGAGGGCTTTCTAGCACTTGTATTTCATTCTGACCTGAATGCTATTGCAGAGATGCTGTAGGAAAGAGAATAATTCAGGATAGAGTTTCATATTTACTATTGCTGTTGCTGGGAGAGATTTGGAAAACAATCCTAGAAGGCAAAAATCACCTTCTAGACACCGTGTTTGTGTGTCTGGTGGTGTTTCAGGTAAGCAGGAGTAAGGCTGGTATGTAGCAGTCAATGGTATGTTTTTGTCTCATGGGATGCCAGTTTCAGACATTTCCAGCTTTTTATTCCCCCTCCCCTCCAGGTCCCATCTCCACACTGCTGTTCCTGCCTCCTCAGTCAGTCCCACCAAGAGCAGCACCAGCACAGCCAAAGGGGAGCCAGTAGGAAAGGAGGCAAGAAATCTTAATCTGTCTTTACTTCTGAAAAAAATGCATTAGAGAGATATACCCTTGAGAATTCAGCAATGAAACACTGATGAATGAGTCTGCTGCTGAAGACAGAGTAAGTAACCACTGAGTCTCTGATGGTACAGCTGTGGGTTTTTGTGGGATGCCACTGGTAGTAAAAAGAAGTGACAAACTTTTTGTTATTCAGGTCTGCAGTGGTGGTCCTGAAATCATAAAGGCAGGTGGTTAGCTGAAGGGAATAGTAATTACAGCAGCAGTAACTGAGCAGAGTACTAGACATTTGAAGAACTGGCTGCATGGTTGGGCTCAAAGGGAGTGGTTAAAGCTTCACACTTCAGCTGGAGACTGGTTACGGGTCCAGTTCCACAGGGATCTGCTCTGGGACCTACTTGTGATGTTTATCATTGTTTATCAATGTCATCACCATTTATCAGTGGCCTGGAGGATGTGAAGGACTGCACCCTTAGCATGTTTAGAGATGAAGCCAAACTGGTGGCACCAGTCAATACTCTTGGGGACGTTCAGAGGGACCCAGACCAGCACTGAGAATGGACCAAGAGAAGCTTTATGGTTGGTGTTCAGCCAGGATAAATGCAGAGGCTTGCACTTAGCAAGGACTAGCCCCCTGTGCTAGTATGGGCCAGGCCAGGGAGCTGCTCTTCTGGGTAGGACCAGGTGTTCAGGTGGCTTTTAGGCCAAACATGATCCATCAGGGAGTCCTGGCAGGGAGAAAGGCTGACAGCATCCTCAGCTGTATCAACAGAAATATATTCAACAGGCCAAGGAAACAATTTATTTCCTCTGTGCAACACTTTTAGGGCCAGTCCTAAATTATTGCATCCAATTTTGGGCCCACAATACAGGAAAGAAATGGATAAACTAGAAGGAGCTCAGGGAGGGCCTCCCAAGGCAGTGGGACTGGAACACTTGCCACAGGAGTAGAGGCTAGGGGAGCTTTGAAGGCACTTGATGGCCATCTTAGACATAGTCATTTCATCACCAAATGTATTCTTTACTAAGCATACTGGTAATTTTGGTTTTATATTCTCCTTGGGTTTGCGTTCTCTACTCCAATTTGGCCTTACAATTCAGTAGCTGTTTTATTATGCCAGAAAAATTTGATTTGCTTTCTAATTCCACTAGTTATGTTATTTTGCAGGGCAATATTAATTACAGATATTCTTCAGTCATGTATCTGTGAGGTAGTTAGTTATCATTAAAGAAATGTTACTCTGCCTCTAAAAACATAGATTTATAATGGTGACATAGTATAATTCTTCATAATGGTTACTTACCACACATCTACAGTGAGATTATAGGTAGTGGCCTGCTCCAAGAGCATAAAGCAACCATGAAAAGTTTGTAACAGTATCAAATAACAGGCAAAACTAGATATTGGAACATGCTACCTTCACTTTATGATGCTACTTGCTTTTTCCTTTTGCTTCTAAACTTAAAAAAAGTCTCTGCTAGGCAGTACTTGATTGCCAAATATGATTTTTTTTCCTTATGCTTTTTCTTTCTGATGATTCCAGACTGTGATCTGCCTGTGATTTCTTGCATTGTTAAGCTTGTTCTACTTATGTTTCTTATAAACACATAAATGGCCATTTCTGGGAAGCTGCAGTCTGGTTCCTCTTTTTTGGTGTCCATTGTGTGTATAAGATTCCTACTCTGAGTACCTGCAGAGGGATTATAGGAGTAATCTAGAATCACTCAATATTATTTATTTTCGGTGGTAACACTGTGTATCAGTTCAGGGAATTCACTGTGTGAGAGTATTTATGGTGAATGAAAGGTTATTTCTGCAGGTAATTCAGACTTGCAGCACTGTGTTTTCTTCTTCTCCTTGGCTCTCCAGAGGTTACAAGCCCATGCTTAGGTGTATCCACACCTTCCCTTCCCTAATATTTGCTAATTTTTTGCACAAGAAATTCTGAGCATGGATGAAGCTGTAAAAAAGACTAGTGGCCCATAAAAACAGGTGGGTGGGATTCTTTTTAACCTATAAAGGCTTTGCTAATTTCCACTAGCTGTCATATTGGATTTTATAGGGGAATTAATTTATTTTGAAACACCAGCAAAGTGATTCTTTTATGAGGTCAACAAGAAAGAGCTGAAGCATCAATGCTATTAATGGTTGAGTACAGCAGGCTGACTTAGTGTTCAGCTGACACAGTGGGGCTGTCTTGCAGTCTAGGTGCCCAGAGAAGAGCCAGATGCCACCACTCTTCCCAGACCAATGGAAAGAAACAGTTCAACTTATCCTATAGCATTGGCTCAAGACAGGTCAGATTAATAATTCATTTTTGACTCTGACTACAGACAGGATCTTGGGTGACTAATTCATGATCCACATGGCAGATGTCTAATATGAGATAGCAGAACTCTCTCTCCAGATGTCCCCAAACTTCCTGTGAGTTTCAAATTGAAACAAGCAAGATCAGGAACATTTTGCTTTGTCTGCTTTTGCAGTGACTTAGGAATGAAAATGCATGAAGAAGTCTGCTGCTTTTAAAATGTTTGTGCACTCTCCAAGACTGACTACTGAAACTATTCTGAGGACCATGTTTGTAATGGAACAGATCAAGGTGAAAGTTTCTTGAGATCTGGAGACTTTAATACAAGCAGATCACCTCCATTTTGTTTTAAAGGACTTTGTTATTTGAAAGAACATTCTTCTTTGTTCCAAGGCTTCTTATGACTTATAACTTCAACAGACTTCTGAGCTATTTACTTCTAATAATATCTTCTCCAAAGTTCTAAAAAATTCCCTCTGATTGTATTCTGATCCTGTTTCAACTTTAATCCAAAATCTTATTAATGGATAGTGCTCATGGGAGCATGGATGCCATATTTAAGAGAGGAACATATTTAACCTTTGCAAAGAGCAAATGCTAATGCTGTTTTGTAATCTGCTGCTTGCCTAATCCAGCACCCATATCCTTTGATCTTATTCTATCTACACTGTGACTTCTTCAAAGTTTTAGGAACATGTCCAGTGGAAGAGCTTCACTGCTTTCTGTAGGCTTCATTAAGGCTTAAATCTGCATATTTAGTTGTAAGGAGTCCGTATAAAATAATTCTAACATTTGTAGTGCTAGACTATATCTGCTAACATTCTGGAATTCTACCTTGTAACAGTAGTGTCAGATCCATTTTCATACACAGAATCACAGAATGGGTCAGGTTGGAAAGGACCACCATGGGTCATCTGGTCCATGCTGAGCAGGGCCATCTTGGTGTACATGGCACAGGATTGCATCCAGATGGTTCTTGAATATCTCCAGTGAGGGAGACTCCACAGCCTCTCTGGGCAACCTGTTCCAGTCCTTGGTCACTTACATGGTAAAGAAGGTCTTCCTCCTGTTCAGGTGGAATTTCCTGTGCATCAGTTTTTGCCATTGCCTCTTGCTCTATTGCTCGGCCACCCTGAGAAGAGCCTGGGCCCATCCTCTGACTCCTGTATTCAGATACTGACAGACACTGATGAGGTCTCCTCTCAATCATCTCTTTTTGAGGTTGAACAGGCCCAGCTCCCTCATAAGAGAGATGCTCAAATCCCTTATCCATCTTGCCCTCTGCTGGACCCACTCCAGGACCTCCATGTCTCTCTTGTCATGAGGAGCCCAGAACTGGACACAGCACTCCAAATGTGTCTCACAAGGGCTGAGTAGATAGGCAGGATACCAACTTCGACAGTGGTATTTCACAATACCACTGACATTTTTGGCCCCCAGGGCACACCACTGGCTAGTTGTCCACCTGGATGCCCCAGGTCCTTCTCCACAGAGCTGCTTTCCAACAGGTCACCCCCAGCCTGATGTATAGGGTTATTCTTTCCCAGGTGCAGGACCCTGCTTTTGCATTTTTTGAATTTCAGACAGCTCTCTTCTGCCCTGTCTCCAAACAGGCTCAAACTACTTTATGAGCTATACTGGAGTGAAAAAAATTTCTCTGATCTGGAAAAGTGTATTTATAAAGGAACTAAAATGAGTAGTCTGCTACTAGGCTGTACTGTGTTATTTTTAGTATACTACTTTTAAAAATAACATTTTCAAAAATGATAACACCGTCTTGTAGAGAAAGCATTGCTTTCATATGCCATAACACTGAAAATTCTTTGGACAAGCTGTAGATTTTTCCTGCTCCTGACTGCAACTACTCAGAGGGCACTGGAAAACATTGGGTGTAAGCCAAGGATTTCATAAGTGGTTTTATTCCAATTCCTTGCCACAAGTGATTGATACCACACTTGTATAAGAGGCTAATGAGTCTTTGCTTAACAAAGAAAATTATCAAGATGAGATGAAAGTCTAATGCAATTCATTCTGCTTGGAAGAATACCCAGTTTTTAGTGAAGTGCCTGAATGGAAGAACAGATGCCACTCTTTGATCATGAAGGATGTCTGATGCTATCTGAAAATTTTGCAAAAGTTTTCTTGCCTTACCTGCTAGGATCAGCTTCTGTAGGCTATGAAGTAGGATGGCTATAAAAAGCTTGAAGGTGATTTAGTGGGTGAGGTCACATAGCAGAAGGAACAGGTGACTCCACCTGTGTTCCTGTGAGCAGGTCTACTGAGGCCATCTTCATCTGGTTGTCTGAAAGAGAGACTGCATTTTTCTGCAGTTCTCCAGCTCAACAGATGTATTTTCCAGAATTCCTTTTTCTCCTCTCTTCCTGACCCTTGCATAATGTACCAAGACACAGACAGCTCATACATTACTGCTTCCCCAAGTCAGTGCTGTTCCCCCCATTTGTTTCCTATTTTGACTCACAGGGAAATGGTAGCTGACTTTCTCAGTGGAAGATAGTGTTCCCTGACCTTGGAGGTCCTAATGTTTTGACTAAAACTGCAAGTTATAAAACAGTTAAATGGAGTGTACTTTTTTAGATTAACTCAAACTCAGTGAGTCTTGGTGTGGGATTCATTAGGTCACATTAAAATGAAACCATGCAATCCATATCTGAAGCCAAACAATCAACAACCATTTTCAGTCTGATGATCAAGAGTTCACATAGGTTGACTTTTCTTGATTGCCAGTTTCTATTTCACTTGAATGCCAGATACTTTCCTTCACTGAATGCATGAAAACAACTCCATTTTAATGTTCACACTGTCTCTATCAAGTTTTCCCTTAGCAATAAGATACTGCATTTTCTTTACCTCCATACGTGTTGCTTAGGTAATCAAATAAGAAATGGTTTAAAGTGCAATCAACCTAACTCCTGGGAGAAAGTATTCTTTCAAAATCTAGATATTATTGTATAAATTAATTGAGATTAAGAGATACTAATAGACTTATTTGAACCACTGTCTCTAGGAGACTGACAAGTGTAACTCTTTCTGAATATGCTGAATGAAAAAACACTTTCAGAGAAAGTAATTGTCAGTAGTTCTAATATGTGATTCTGTTTTGTTCAAAATACACATGTAGATAAATTATCTATCTGAAGAAATTTGTTAACAGATGTTCTCAGTGAAAGAGCCATCCAGAATGAATTGCTAACAGATTAATTGTAGGCATCATGTGAAATATGACTAGGAGTCCCTGTTTCCCCAGAAACACTCTTGCAAAGGACAGCAATAAATCTTCATGGAGAGAAGCAGACATTATTCTTAGAGAAATTTTTGTGCATGCAAACAGCTTTGCCAAAGGCCTGGGGTGTACCTTGGGAAGTCTAAGGTCATTATAAAAAATAACAAGTTAAAGCAAAATTAGTGTGTGTCAGTGGAAGAATCATTTAAAGTCACTGGTATGTTTTACTGGAGCAAGATATTTATGTCCTCAAAATATTTAAAAACAAGAATGAACTGATTAGAGTAGACAATTTGGATATGCCTTGCAGGGAATAGGATTCCCTGAGGTGCTCTGTAAGGGCTCCTAATTCTCTGACTTGCTTCAATTTTTTAACCAGTGGTTGTCATGCATAAGCATAAAATGCACCAGGCAGATACCTCAGCTCTTTCTTGCTTCCCACAGGGACTGCCTAGCCCAGCTTCCTGACCAGAGAGACAGAATTGCTTTTGCAGTGGTGCCTGAAACCAATCTGAATCCTATTTAGTAAAAACGTCCTTGGTAATTTTCCAGAGCGAATAGAAACATTATCTCAGGGAAATCCTCCCCTTCCATTCAGAAACTGCCTCTCTTCCAGCTGGCAATCACATGTCCTGTTCTCCCACCCTGCAGAACATCACCATGTCCTGGGATAACGGCTGCAAGTCCAAGTTTACATGGGAAAGCTATACTGGGAAAGCAAGAGGTGTATTTTTAGATATTACAAATGAGATTGAGCAGTAGGAGATGGGGAAGCGTTCAAACTATGTGACCTCCCAAATCTCTGTGGACCAACTGTTTGGGAACCTTTGAGATGACAAGATGCACCACACTGTGAGCACATGTAACCCTGCTGTTGTTTCCCTTTGAATCCCTGGACTATTAATTCCTTAAAAAAAAATTAGTCATAAAAAAGGAAAACAAACCAACTTTTTCCAGAAATAGTAGCGCTATTTCAATTTTTTTTTTTTCCAGAGGGTTATTTTTATCACTAATTTTTAAACAGTTTTTGTTGTGTTTTCAAAGGTGCCCTTGAGACTACAATGTGGTTGGCAGGAATACTAAAATGTGCTAGTGTCAGAGAGAAGGGAGCACTCTAGATGCTGTTTCATGCCAGCACAAATCAGTCAAATGTTTTCCCTTTTGGCAGTTTTGGTGCAAATTTTGCAGGTGGGTGATTTCACTTGTGTTTTAGTTTCTGTATGGCTTTAACATGGATCATGCTGGCTGGAGTTTGGCAACAACAAATATTTTGAGAACCTTAGCTGAAAAGAAAGGATTTTCTTTTTCTTCACTGAGCTGAAAATACAAGCTTGGCAGAGAGTGAAGTCATGCTTGGCCATATCACTCAGTCACTATTGAAACAGAAGTGCCCTTTTGCAGAGTTCATCCAACATTGTCACTGAGAAGGAGGGATCATCCTAGTGCAGACACGACAGAAAGGACAGGATGAAAATAACATTTCCCAGCCCTTCTCACACTTTGCTCACGTCTTTTTTGAGTTTTGTACATTCCAAAGTTAATTGGGAATAACTTGTCTCCTTCAAATTTATAGCTGAAATGCTGGGAATAAGATACCATATTTGGTAAGAATAGTTTTGATTCAAAATGAAAGCAAAGCCTCATAAAAGTACCAGACTATCCAACTTCTGCTATCATTATCTTAATTGCCCTTGAGTAATGTAAATAGCTTATGTGGACATTATATATTTTATCAAATTTAAATTTTGGACCTTTTATGAATGTCTATTTAATTCATCAGGCATCTTAAGAATGTGCAAAAAAATTCACTTAGTATCTGAATCTCAGTCTGAATAGAAAAGATGATATACAAAACCCAAATTCAATCACCAGTCCCACAGACAGTTCCTGACAAGAAAAAACAGATAATTTTTCATAAACTCACTGAAAGGTACTATAGCCAAATATGAGGATTCCTTTATGTAAATTTTAACTCAAAACCAGGGCCATGAGGAAAATTATGAGTTACTATTAATAATTGCATTATTAATACAAGCAGTTGCAATTGAATTGAAACAGCATTATAATGGAGAGGAGAATGAGCTCTACTGCTGCTGCTGGAAATAAATCAAGCAAGTAAAATGTGAAACACTTCTCCTATAACTTTCTGGAGTGTACTGCTTGTACCCTCTCTTCCTACAAGGGTGCCAGTCTGATGGAAAAGTTAGACATCTACAAGGGGAGTCACCACAACATCAACATTGAAAAAAGATTTTGGTGTGCAGGCAAATGAAAAATCTGTAGAGAAAGCAGGGGTGTCTAAAGAATCTGACAGGAGCCTTCCCCATTTGTGTGACTTCAATGACAAAGTCTTAGCACTGGCTCCACATTCACTTTCGCTTGCAAACAGTTTGTCTCCTCCCTGTTCCCAGCAGTTCCTGTACAGTCTAGATGGCACACAGGGCATATTGTTGAGATTGTCTCCCTTATCAACATGGTAGCAAATGATATGCAACTTAGTTTACAAAAAACTCCTATGATACTTTTTTTTTTTTTTGCCTAATGCAGAAGAAAAAGCAAAGCCACAGTTTGTCTCCTCACTTTCATTTTCTGCTTATTCTTCCCTTTTCCCTCTCTTTGTTCCCTTTTTTAAAAAGAAATCTGCTCAAAATAATGGCATGCACTCAAGTGAGACATAGTTAACAGTGAGATGTGACACAAATATGTTTTGGTGAGTAAGTGGAACAGGAAAACAAACTCTCTTGATTTAAAACTTTCAATATTTCAAGTTTAATTGGTAAAAAGGTTATTTCTTGCAAGTGATACCAATCTTGTATGGTTTCCCTTAACTAGCACTGGCTTCTGAAGGAGCTCTGTGTGTTAGGTTTTTTAGGACTGAATGTTTTACCCAGGGATGTAGAGGCAGTCACCTTGCAATTATTGGAGCTGAGCTAATCTACAGCATCTGCCTGCAGACCTGTGAAGTATGAGATCATACAATGACACCAGTGTACCCCAGCTCAGATCACTGGGCTACATACCTGCAATTATATTCAATCACATACAGAATAGTAGAAGTTATTTTCAAATAGGTAAATACATCTGTGTGTTTTGCAGAAAACTCCATATTTTGCTGGACCTGGAAGGCCAACCAGAACAATCCCATGCCCACAGCGAGGATGGGCTGAGATGCCCCGTAGATACAGACAGACTGGTGCTCAGCCTGGTCCCTGGTCTGTGGTCCAGCCCCACTGCCTGCTTCATAGCTGACCCACAGCCTGGGCTCTGGAGCACACAGGTGTGGGGGCAGGTGGGGCCCTCAGACTGAAGACAGAGCACTTCTGCTTCATGTTCCTCACTTTGGGATTTCACCTTGTTCACAGAATGTATCAGCATGATTTTTTAATGATAAGTTTTTACAACATAGACGAATCTTTCCTGAAGAGGGAACTGATACCATATTTCATGTAAGAAGTGTTACTATGTGTGAACTGTTATAATGCATGAGTGGTTATATCTTTGTCTGTTTTGAAGGTCTCTGTCCCTGATGATATTACTAATATGTTGCTTTATTACCAACCCAAGAACATGTGATCAAAATGAAGTCTTGTGCACCAACTCTTACTTTATATTTAACTTTTAATCTCTTAAATAATTCTACCACATCTCTCAATTTAAATTATATACTTGATGGTTTTCTACCTAGGATTGTTTTTTTCTTTGTGGTGTGGAAGGAACATTGATTCCTTCAAGGCCATGCAGTTTATGAAAATGAAACAAAGTGGAGAATTTTCTTGAGAGGCTGGGCCATCTATCAAATGCAATTGTTTTGCTGGTACAGAAAACGCCCTACTACACAAAACATTTTAGGATATTTTGCAGATACTTAACTACTATATACCTCCAATATCTGTTACTAGGCACAAGACACCAGCAGAAACAGAGAGATGAAAACAATCCAGCCATACCTGGAGTGCCTTTGAGAAGACCGAGGGGACGCTGACCATGATGAGTAACAGCACAGGAAATGCTCCTTGGCAAAGTGCAGAGGCTGTGCTGGTTTGGGGACCCCTCCTGCAAGTGAAAGGATGGCTGCTGTGTGTGGGAGCGTGCCCAGACACACAGCATGGAGCGAGCAGGTCTGACAGAGCATGGTGAGGCTGAGTGTGCAGAGACACCAGGGAGGACAGCAGGCACAGGTGCCCGTGCCTCAGTGTACTCTGTGCTGCCACACAGCACCACATTCAGCACCCTGTCTAGTTAAACTCAAAGTCAGAGATGCTGTGCTTTCCTGCTGCTCGCTTGAATCCTAGGACTCATTAGGAAACAGCAATTATTCCAAGGTGATTCAAGCAGAACTTAATCCAACCTTTCAAATACGCATGGGGAAACAGCAGTTTTAGATTCAGACTCCCCATCATGTAAATTATTAGGGCTTTTTTTCTCAAATAATTACCAGTTCACATCTTTACCCATTATAAATCACTTAATTTTCCTGTGGTTATGTCAGTTTATGCCACTGAAAATCCAGTCTGATGACATAATTGGAAATATGGGATAAAATGCTAATCTTCAAGAGTATCATAGTCTCTTCCACAGATGTTTCCATAGTAACATAACCATCATGATACAACCATGGTGAATGGGGTTTTAATGTGATTTATTTCCTCTTCTGTGATTTTTCTAAAATGAAAGAATTTGGATGGAGACACTATAGAAATAATACTAATTGATCCACAAGAACAAGGAAGGATTTGGCCAAGTAAACATGATTATGTATCTAGGGGGGACGTATAGACGTTATGAAAGAGACATGGGAATAGGATCTCCCTCTAATATACATGTATTTTAGATAAAAAACCTTGGCTGTATTCATGCAGATGTATAAAAGCCTCCAGCAAAAGCACTATACATTCTTTACAAGTGTTACTTTTCTCACCAACCAGAATAGTATATTAAAGTGCTAAATCAGCTGCCTCTGCCTCACCTGTCACAACCAGAGCCAATCTCGTGACATAATCAGCCCATGTCAGTGAACATCCCTGCACAAGCCTGTTCCCCAGTCTCTCTCTCACAAATGCCAAAGTCCTTGATTGGTAGGGCTAATGATGCCTGGTTTCCTAAAGCTTTGTGTCTCAGGTGTACAATGCACTGCAATATCTAAGAAAAGCATTTTTGACACTTATGGCAGTTATGATAGCTCTTCTGTATGGATTCCCTGCCATTTAATACAAATTGGGCTCACTCATCTTCCAGTAGAAGAACTGACAGGGTCCTCTTCCACATCTTTTTTTTTGAAACTTTTAGATAATTAAAGTATTTTAGGTCATTATCCCATCAAACTCCACCTCATAAAAGATGGCTGAAATTGATTGGCTAAAAAGTTATGAACTGCAAGTAGGCAGATGTGTACACTTGCTGTAAATACGTTCCTATACATATGTTTCTTCCTTATGAAAAAAGAGAAATGAACTTCACAACGTATCTGAAAAATAAGAATCTGAAGCTTTTGCAGGCTGATCATCTCATCTGTAAGGTCCTTCACCAGTTGTGTGCTGCCCTGTCCCAGATCTGATGTGCACTACAGGAGTGTAGGGATGGCGTGATGAGAGCCACTGGCTTGGAAAATATGGAAAGCTGGAGGTGCTGTGCAGGAGAGGTGAAACCACCTCTGAAGAGGGGAAATTACTGCCAGAAGCAGGACTCACCTAACCAGCTATTTACATTTGCCAGAAGAAATTGGTTCTCTGCCTGCAGGAAAAAAATTGCTACCTTGTTTGGGTATTTCCCAGGGTAGAGTGATTTTAGGAACTTTCCCCAACAACAAATGATTTATGAGGCACTTACTGTAACAGCTATGCCAATAAAAAATAATGTGAATAAACCAGGCATTATCAACAGCCACATGTTGCTACAGATAAGATGGGGACACCTAAGTTTTCTAAAATGAAATGTATTTCATTCAGATTTGTGTAATCTCTTCAGTTTTACCTACTTCTGGAACTTCTAGTAAGTTTTTGCTGAAGCCTTGACTACATATTTCAGACTACTTATCCATACTTTCCTGAGGAAAACTCAGGAGAAATTGCTACTCTCTAAAACCCTTGAGTGTTCTTCTCCTCACATAAGGCTCTGCCTTCTCTGTGGAGAGGAACTGTGCCCTGTCATGACCCAAGCTGACCTCAGGGTGCTGCAGAGCACCTGGGGGCTTGTGCCCCCCTGGCCATGCCAAAGAGCTGTGCAATGAGGAACAAACCAAACCTGCCAGCTCAGGGATCTTCATGCTCCTCCAGAGCTTCCCCTGAGGGGCTGCTAGGGTGAGCTGGGAAGCTGCACAGCACCAAGCACAGGGGATGTGCAGCCTCCTCACAGCTCAGGCTTTCAGGGTTTAAAAATGACCCAGTTCCTAGATTTGATGCCAGTGAACAATAGCCTCTCTGCTAGCCCATCATCACTGAGACAGATTGATTTTGTTCCTGAGCTGGTGGGCTGTTTTTTAACTCTAAGAGCACCAGAGACAGGGAGTGAATGTGATGCTGGACATGCCCTGCCTCAGACATGCTCTCAGCATCGCAGCTGGACCCTTAGGAGATGGCTTAACACACCCTTCTTATCTCTGTGAAGTTGAAGTCTTGCACAGACTTACTGTCAGACCCCAAATTCTACTCAGTTTTATGATCTCTTTACATTTATCACACACTGACAAAAAGAAATCCAGACTTGGGACTGAACTGAAGATCAGATGTGCAGGCTGTAACCCCCATCCTGTTAACCTGCAGGGGTAGTGTTGTGTTGGAGCAGAGATGTGTCTAAGCTCCCACAGGGAGAGCAGCAGCCTTCCAGTAGGCATTATCACCTCCAGCTGCAGAATTTGCCACATGGACAGACAAGAGATGCCTTCCTGCCCCAGAGCAGGCTGAGACTGGGCAGCTGATGGCATCACAAGCAAGCCTCGAAGTCAAGGCACACTCTAAGTCCAGGCTTGTGGCTCTGGCCCATGGCAGAGATTAGGTGCCAGGTACAGAATGTGAAGCCCTGCTAAAATTTCCCTGTTTGGTCTAATTATTCCACATTACAGCTTTTGTCGAGCCCTTCAAAACAGCCTAAGCCAACAAAGCATTTTCTTCAGAAGGGTAAAATAAAATAATTTTGCAAGTACAAAATGGAAACAAGCTTGATATTGAAGGGTGTCTACATGACTAAAAAATTGTTCTGGTATTAAGCCTAAAATGCAAGAGACCATACGTGTAATTATATGATCTTCTGGTTTTAGA
Source organism: Rhipidura dahli (assembly GCA_013399225.1). Lineage (NCBI taxonomy): Eukaryota > Metazoa > Chordata > Aves > Passeriformes > Rhipiduridae > Rhipidura > Rhipidura dahli. The sequence continues at coordinate 559,677 of VXAC01003383.1, forward strand.
CATTTTTAGAGAGATATCAAAATATTTGTTTAGAAGTGTCATCCATTACCATGTTTATTGTTTTGGTTTTGGTTTTTGTTTGAGTAGAATTTCACAATAAATTTTAGAATGTGTATTTTTAGTGTTTATTGCTGCCAGCTGGATGACAGAATAGACAATATTATTACGGATTATAGGATCAATAATCCACGTGCTAAGAAGGATTTATGCAAGAGCCCATAACAGCTTAAGCTTCAATAAGTAACAAATAACACAGGACAAAAATAACAGATATTATCTAAATAGAAACAACAACATTTTCCTATACCAGAAAGGAAAATAATACATGCAATATTAAAATTAAAATGCATTTTTGGAAAGGTAAATAGAATGCAGACTTTTGATTTGTAAGAGGTTTAAATACATATTTGCATGAATTGAAATATGATTTGAGGTCTGAAAGATCAGAACAAAAGGAGCTTTTCTTGTCTCTGCCCATTTTATCTGCTTCCGTGATAAAAAAGAATTTTTTCATTTTCACTGTTTGAAGTTCAAATCACAATCCCTGAGGGAATTCATGAGGCAGCAGAGGAGGTGAAAATAACCTCTACATTTGAATACTACAAAAGCCAAGACATCACCAAGGTATATTGGAGCTGATATTTCATTCAGGTTTTATTTTATTTCCCCCACATTCATTTTTACATGCACTAGTGCACTTCCTCTTTTGCAGAGGGAGCATCATTCTAAACACTGAACATTCAGGCTTTCATGATTTATAAAAAGAAGGAAATGTGCTCAAAACAGGGTTTTTTCTCTTTTGCCTCAGAGATATAGCAGTAGCTTTGATTTCCTTAATTACACCCATCACTCTGGAAAGGTCATAGTCTAATTCTGGTTACTATTCTGCGAGCACAAGAAATAATTCTGAGGTTTTTTCCACTTGCTTTCACAATCCAGCAAGGCTTCCTTCTTTCTTTTACAGGAACAGCTACATCCTCCAGAGATTTGACTGGCATGTGACTAGTCAGTCAACAGGAAATTATTTACAGTTTGATTTTTAATTACTTCTGTTAATATGAAGGCCTGAAAAATTGTAATCCACGGATGAACCTGCCACAAGCTGGGAAAATTCAGCTCATTTAACACCGTGTTGCCACTTCTTGTTTACAAGCACACCAGCTGAGCCAGGTTAAAATGCCTCTGGATTTCTTTGGTTTGTTTTCCCATTCTGTGTGTATAGGAAACCCTGTGCATGGCCCAAAACAAAATGACAGCAGATGACACTTTGCAGACGACCTCCCCACGCCTCAGGGACCACCAGTGACCCACAGGCCCAGAAAATGCCACATGGAATATCTGATAGGGTCCTGGGGATGCAGAGAGCTGCAGGCTGCAGCTCTCTGACCCTTTTGGCCTTGGTCAAGCAACACATTTAATCATGTGCTTACCAGTGAGCACCTGACTTGGTGGCTTTGGCTGGATTGTGAGTGTCAGAGTGCTCTGTTGGAGCACAGCCAGAGCACTCAGCACCATGCAGTGATTTCAAGAGGGAAGAGTTTGGAGAAAGTTCATCTTTTTAATTGCTGGACTGATTTATTGCCTCCTGCAGTCAGTGGAAGTATCCCTTTGGTCTTAATATGACAACACAAGGCTCCACATGATTAGCTATCTAAATCTGTGACTTTTTTGTCTTTTCCTGAAATGCCAGCTGATAAAAATCTGGGTCATTCCACCATTTCACTAGTTTACCCCATCTCCTCCTTTCAAATGGATTATGGATAGTACCAACAGCTGCCCTCTCCACAGGCTTAACAAAAGCATCATTATAATAAACCTACTTGCAAAGGTAATTTCTTTTCTTGTTTTAGTTTACTCAGTTCCTCTGAAACAATGCCTCCAGCTTTGAACAGCAGTGTGTTTGTAAATACTCTTTCAGAGAGCTCTTATGAGAGGTTTACAGATCAGTAGAATACTTTGGGCATCCGGTTCTTCTTCTCAGGATATGACTACTCAAATGCAATTCCCTCCCTGTTGATTATGTCATTGTTTCAGACAGCTGGTAATAAGGGTTGGAAAATCTGCTGATTCCTCCTGCTTGGACAGTTCTGAGCTGAATGATGATTTTGGTGATGGGACTACCTTTAGGAATTCTTCTGGTGTGGGTGTGCATTGCCTTCCACTTGTCTGTTGCCTGGAGGATTGAATTATCACCTTTTTTCTTTCACACCACAGGGTAAGAGGTCAGTCACTGCTCTGTGGTTCAAAGCAAAGGAAGAGATTTCTCCCCAGATGCTCATATCTCCAGTGTACACCTGCACGATCCCAGAAGACACTTGCTGACCCCCATATGCTGCTGCTGCCTCCCAGGCGTGTTGGTAGCCCATCTGGTAACCTTTGTCACTCCATAAAAACAAGTTATGTTCCCTTGGCCTCTTCCCTGTGGAATGCATGTGCCTAGTGTTTGCTATGGGCAGCAGGGCAGGTGTTTTGAGGAGCAATGCTCTCAGCAGAGGCTCTGCTGGCAGCTGAGCCAAGGCAGCCTGTCTGCTCGGGGGGTCCTGTAACACAGGAGGGGGCATCCTGTGAATTCCTGGAGAGGTTTTTACCACTGGGGCAAGGAGGCTGCAGCCTCCCCTCTCCCTGCCATCCCCTGCTTCTGGGAGGGAAGATGTCTCTATTCAGCATGTGCCAGACTGCTGGGTTTCTTGGTCCTGGCCAGCCCTGGTGCCTGGGGGTGTGCAGCTCTGGCAGCCCAGCCTTCTGCCCTGTGTCCCTGTGCATGTGGCTGTGCCTCAGGGAGACTTCACTGAGGAGGTGGCAGCTCCTCCATGTCCTGCTGGGACAGGCTCTCAGTGACAGCACTTTTGATGTTGGGCATTGTTCTCCTAAGATAAATCCCAGAAACGCGGGACAAGGTTAGGTGTTTCTCTCTTTCCTTTTAGAAACCTGGAGAAAAAAGACATCAGACCTGTCCCCCAGGCTGTGCTCAACCTAAAGGAATGTTTAGGTTGTTACAATTAATTTTAATAACAGTAGGCTTTTAGCTCATGCTGGTGTTTTGAAAAATAAAATTAATTTCACTCAAAAAAGTTGACATGAGTGGTCCTGGTACTTCCTTTTTTTCTCTTCTTGTATTTTCTTTAATAATAGCATTATTTTCTGAATTTAGGGTAAATCAACCACAGCAGTTTTAGTCCCCTGAAAGGTATTTTTGGCAAGCATAAAAATTTCTCAAGTGTCTTTACCTGCCTTTATTCACTTCAGAAAACAATGCCTCCAGTTTGTTATATGACCGCAAAGGAACGACCAGAGCAGGTCAGAACAATAGTGCAGGTGACCCTGTGCTCTGTACAGTGAAGCCTGTGCCTTGGCCCAGTACAGGGAGTTCCCTAGTGTTCCCAGAAATGCTTAAGAAAGGGAGCAGGAAATGTGAGTCATTCCTGGTTGCTCCTTCCTCTCTCCTGGTGCTGTGCCTGGCTGCCAGTGCCTCGGGGCTTGCCCAGCTGAGGCGGCTTTGAGGTTTAATGGCCATCCTTGGTGCAGCCTTGATGTGACCCTTCTTGCATCCACTTGGGTTTTGGCCTTGGCAGCATCCTGTAACAATAAGTTCCAGAGTTTAATTTCCACTGTGTGAAAGAGGACTTCCTCTATTTATTTTCTGCTTGCTGCCTGCTAATTTTAAAAGGTGCTCATAGTTTTGTGCTGAGGCAAGAGGGGGCAGCTATTCCCCACCCACCTTTCTCCAGGTCTTTTAGTGTTTATACACCTCAGTCATCCCGCCTTGACTCCTTTCCAGCCTCAGCAATCCCAGCCTGTTTAGTATTTTCTGGCACCATCTCCTTCCTATACACCTAATCACACACCCTCTGCACCTTATCTAGTTCTCCCCATGCTCATCCATGTCCTGCTGTGAGGGGAAGAAAACTAGATCTCCTTTCTGCGACATTCTTCTTCCTCTGCCCTCTTTTGGCAGCCAGTAATTCACAGGAGGTGCCTGGGAGGTTTCCCAGGGATAGTGCAGGGCTGTTGGATGGACTGACTGGTCTCCCAGAGAAACTGAGTCCTGCTCTTTAAATAGCATGGACTGCAAGGGCCTCTCCAACCAAAACCCCTGGGAGGCTTAATTCCTTCCTATCCCAATGGCTTCTCAGTGGGAGACTTTCAGTCCCCAAAGCTTCCTCCCACCAGGAAGCATCCCTGCCAAGGGCGACTTGTGAGGAGTGCTGGGAGCTGCTCAGTGTACATGGCAGACCCCTGGTCACCCAGCTTCAGCTCAGCACCTGAGTGGAGAACATTTTGCTTTTTTCATTAGAAACTCTTTACTTTTTTTATTAAAAGCAAAGAACTTGTGTGCAACCTTAAGCAAACTTGCTCTTGAGTTGAGTCTTGCCAAGCAGACTATTGCCCCAGAAAATCCTGTTGGCCACAGAGCTCCACAGCTTTCTCAGATGTGAGGAGAAATTTGAAGCTGAGACACCGAGTACTGCTGCCCCAAATACCCAGATGGCCTGGAGTCATTTAAACTTGTTTGATAATACCAGGTCTCCTTCCTCTGTTAATTGTGCTGGATTTGCTCCATGGATTTCCACTGAGCCAAACATTCCCGGGGCTGGCAGAGGAGGTGAGGGATGGAGAGGCCCTTTGTGCATGATGGGCCGACAGCCAGCTGTTGAGGGGAGCTGAGGACCTGGTCAAGAGACGGCAGTGACATTTACCACAGCAGAAAAACTGGCTGCAGGCAGTTCTGCTTCCTTTGCTGAAGGGACAGGATGACTGGGCAAGCAGCTTTTGCGGGGGAAACAGAGCGGGAGGAGAACAAATTGCTTGTTTCTCTTTGACTTTCCATTTTCCTCATCTAAATAATCATCTTCCACTTCTTCCCAGACAGGCTACTGCTTTGTCTGAGATGTTATTGCCAAATATCTCTCTTAAATGTCACACACAGAGAGAGAATAAAGTGCATATAAGCAGAGCCTTAGATGTGAAGGGGTGCTGAGGACCAGATGATGACAGTGGAACGACTCTCCTGGGGTGACATCCAAGCTGTGGTGTTAGGTGGAGCCATCTTCTTCTGCCAAGATATCTGAATGAGCATCTGTTGCTGCTGACTAACTAATGGTATAGATTGAATTAATCCTTGTGACACGCGAGCTCTCAGTCAGACACAATAGCATCAGCTGGAAGAGTTAATTCCTGGAACTGTGTTGCATATCACCCTGACCAACGTGCATTCAAAGCAAGCAGCGTGGCAGAATGCTGTGTGGTACCTCATTCCTCCACTCTTCTTGCTGTCCCTTCTTGGCTTTAATTTGGTACCATAAATCAGTCACTGGTTAATGAGGACTCCATATCAACATGTCCAGCAAAATAAAGCAGCCAGAGCAAGATCCATCCTTGCCACTTGAACCCTGTGTGCCAGTCCATGTGGAGTTGCACTGCACTTGCAGCTGTTGATCAGGCAGCTGTGAGCCCATCCAACCCCCATTCCTTTAAATAAGTGTCATTTCTTTCATTCCCTCTTCTGCTTCCACCACAACAATGAATGTCTGTGAGCAGATGACTGAGGTCTCATTCTGCTCCTTGCTGTACAAATGAGAATAGGCATGGATGAATCTTTCAGAGATATTTTTAAGCCTGAAGTCAAAATATAAGCCAAATGGTATTTTCTAAGGCTTTGGGATGCCAAAACCTCTAGAAGTTGGAGGATTAAGAAGACAGAAGACAGAGATGTCCTAAGATATTTCCTCTGGTTACTTCCATGGAAGTTAGCTAAACTGCTTTACAGATGGGATTCAGCTGTGGAGTTTATTTTAAATGTCAGTGGGTATACATTTTTATAATTTAAAATTTTCTCTGTCTTTCTTACCTGAAAGTAAGGTAATCAGTCTTTCAATTTTGCACTGAGACATGCTGGTCAGACCATTGACTGTGGTTCATTTTGTACATCAGAAATATTTTAATCATAGTGTGTTAAACACTGGGTGCTCAGTCAGGCACAAAGTTCTCAATGAATAGATCTTGGTGAAGGTCTGGGGCCTCAGTAGCAAGGGGGAGACAAATTCTGAGAGGGAGAACATGGAAAGTTAATTGTTGTGTTTATTTAAAATAGCACACAAAATGATGATGGATGACACATTTCTTTCAACCATTCTTTAGTCGGCTTTTCCAACTGCATCTCCCTTACATGTGAAATATTGACTGATTCAAAAAGCAGTGTCAATGAAGGATTGTTAAAGAAAGTGGGATGCTCTGCCATGTGATCAGGCTATTCTGATTAACTCAGTGTTTGCAGCAATCACTATGGCACAAGGACTTCAGAGACAGAGTATCTTTTTTTGTTGTTCTAGTTATTTACTGCCTGTTGTTTATGTTTGATGCATATCAATCCTAATTTAGGATATAGCCTTTAGTCACTTGAAATTATTCCAGTCTTTTATAAAACAAACTGAAGAACTGACAGAAATTCTTATAGAATATAGAAGATTATAAACTAGTAGTACTTTATTGCTTCACTTCTGGTTGCCTCCATCTCTTCCTCCATAAGCAATTGCTAGCCACTGCATTATGGAACAAGAGATAGGATGATGGCCTTGAAAATAAAACTGTCTCTTCTATAGCAATCACTTATTATAATTATTCTTTGTTTTCTGCAAATTGTCTTTGTGAAAACCATCTTTGACTTGCAATCTTTTTCTGGACTCTCTGGCTACAATGCATACTCCCCAAGAGACAAAGTGGCAATGGTCCTGAGGAGGGAAAATCTAAAGTTTCTTTGAGTAGCTCTGGTGTATTAGGTAGTATTTTTATTTTTGAGCTCTCTCTAGTTAGCATTTCTACAACTGTTTAATCCCAACCAGCTCTGACACTCTCGATATTGCTTTGAATAGCAACTCACCATATTTTTGGGTGCCTGTCATCCCTGACATCACACATCTCACGCACCAAATGAGATCAATTTCCCCTGGGCACGTGGGACTCACTGAGTAAAGGACATTACATGTGCCTGCACTCACCCTGGCCGGTGCACCCGCAGCAGGGTGCAGGTGCTGCACATACCTGAGCAGGCACATGGAGCCCATCACATCTGTGTGGCTGCAGCCACCACTGGTGTGGTACAGAACTCATCTACTCACAGAGAGAAAACCTGGGGTAGCTGCACCCCATGTACCTGGCAGAGCTGCTCACACAGTGTCTGAACATCTAAATATTTGCAAATATTCATTTTCACCCCTTTTTCCTCTTGTCTTGTATTGTCCACTTCTTGAGACAATTCTCTCTATCTGATAGTCCTGCCCTTTGAACCATTTCACCATTAGACTCACAGGACATCATGGTCTTCATTCACTGGAAAGTAAAACCTTCTGGAATTTCCTAATTCCAAAGCAGGTGTCAAAGAAAGATAGGAATACCTTTCCCTAATGAAGATCACTTTTCAATGTGCCTCTGATTATCTCTTTGGTGAAAATGTATTGTCTTCTACTCAGGGTAACAGCCTTACTTGTTTGACGTTGAAATGTTCTTTAAAGTAACCATGATGGCAGCATAAGTGCTTCAATTCTTTACTGTAACCTATCACTTAGACTGGAACCCAATTACAAATAGTCCAGCCAGAGAGTCCAAGGTCTGGACACAGTCTGTAGAATATCTCAAGGATATATATGTAAAATCTGCCTGATGATCCAGTTTTACCTGAACTACAGCCAACAGAAGAAAAAAACCTTTCAAATAATTGTTTGACTTTGCAAAGGTATTTTTGGCAGCAAGGCTTGCATATTTTACAGTCAGGGTAAATATGGTGACATAGAAATTTGCCTTTATAAATAACCACAGATGCTGGATTTGAAGTTTGCCCATGTAGATATTTATTCATCCAGTCAGTGTAGAGAAATTGTATTACTAGACTTCTGTGACCAATTAAAAGTAAATGGTTACATACAGATTGACTAAGCACATCTGAAAAAAACCTCTAATTTTTTGAGGATGCAAGTTTTCTGCTAACACTGTGTTGAAAACAAACAATTTAAATGTGCTTTTAAGTTTTCTTTTCAGTCTTAATTATTCCCAACCCATTAATCACAGCAATGTTTTAAATGTCCTTGAAGAGGGCTCTTTAACGTGGCTGTTTGTTCTGTGTTCACTTTCTGAACCTTAGGGGCTAAAGTGGAGATGAATATAACCTCATTGATTAATTACATTTATTATTTTATGCATTTGCAAAACAGTTTAAAAAGCAGTTCCATATAGATGCTAGCTAGACTATGTTAGCTATGCTCTATGCTAGCTAAACTTTGATGTGAAACAATCAGCAGCATTGCAGTAAACAGGCATTTCCTAATGTGAATATTTTGGTCTCTGAGTGCACTTGAGCAAAGACTACTGAAATGTATCTGAGTGCTTTGACAGTCAGTGCTTGTCTGATGCTCAAAAGCTATCTATGAAGTTCATTTCTATAAGTAGCACAGAGTTTCTAGGATGCTGGTGAAATGCATTTTTGGGTGCCATGGATAATCTTTCATGTCTCTGTAGACTATAGAATTCCCACGTAATGCCATAGTAGAAACATCTGCATCTTGGTGCAAAGAAAATGATCACAGTTTTTAGAACCTATGCATTTAGAGTTTCTGCCTCTTTCTTTTAAAGAATAAATTACTTCATATGCCACAAATAAAAAGTAATGCATCTTTGGACAAAAGTTATGTTTTTTCTGAATTCAGCTATGAATCATTAACTCTTTTTCTCTTTCTGAAAAGAGAAAACAAGGATCTGAAAATCCACCAGGGTTTCAGGCTGCCATGGTCCTGGTGGTTTAGAGCTGCCTTCATTAACAAAAAAAATGAATCCACTTCTACATGCCCCACTTTTAAAACTCAATTATTTTAAGTTATTCGAGATGCTTATGGTCCTATCAGTAGCAGATGAAATTCCTACAGCATAAGTAAAGTTTTTTGGAATGAATTTGAAGCAGAACAAAGAAAAGAAACAAACACTTCGTTATAGAGTAAGTACTCCTTTATGAAAAACATCATCTTTATTTTCATTTCCCTTGAAAAAGACAATGTGCAATACTTTCCTAACAATGACCATATTGGAGGGGGTTCCCTATTTTTATAACACTCAGAACTGAGCTGTTACTGGCACCTGAATTGTAGGAACAGCTAGACAGCCTTTGAAAATTGTCACCACACTTGTGCTAAAAATTACATGTACAGTATTCCCTACTGATGCTGAAGGTCAGTGTTGACAGGAGCTCCATGGTGAGATGCTTCAGGGCCTGGTACATCTCTCAGTCTGAGTAGCCACTGCCTCCAGCCATTGCAGATGTGGCTGTAAGACTTTCCTTCTAAGAATATTTAACTACCAGAGATGATAATGTCCGGGATGGAGATGGGGAAGAAGTCCTTTATGACAAATCTAGAGCCCTTGCTTCACCTGAACCAGCCACCTACTACTGTAATAGTAGTACACTTTAGATTTATCTCACAGACTGGTGTTGGGGTTATAGTAAAATAAATACTTGGTCTCAGATCCACCACTGTGAATTGCTTCTTTTAGTCTACTGTTCACATATCTGACTGCCTTCATTATAAAATCACATCCAAGCAGGTCAGCCCTGGAAGATAAATCATGTCAGCACAAAGCTGGTTTGTGAGCTCTGATTTATTGGCTTTGTTAGGCCTTCAGGTCTTGTGAATCTCCACACATTGTAGTCTGCACTTCGAGACCAGTCTGCTCCAAAGGCTTGGATTTTTTCCCTAATTAGAGCACAAGTAAGTTTTTACTAAAACATTTGTGACAACATGAGATGAGTAATAAAAGACCTGAGGTCTGTCTCCCAGAAACAATGCTACAACAAAGATGCAATATTATTATATGAGTTGATTTGAGCTCAGGTAGAAAAATTTTCTGTTGGGATGAGATGCAACTCTTGGGTTGCTGGGGTACCTTTGCTGCTGGGGTTTTGTATATTTATTGCATTTCTGTTTTCAGAGCCCTGGAAATTCACTTTAGTGAATTTACACAGCATTATTCCCTTTCACAGTGATTTTGCTGTTTCTCCAGGTGCCATTATCACAGCCTGTTTTATTGATGAAGCAAATCCAGTCTAAAAAAGCATTAACTTTTTTGCAAGTTAGGATGTTTGTAATGACTCTTTCATCTCATGTGCTATGACGAGGTATAATCCAAAAGCTGGAGGTGTTTATGTGGAGAGAAATGCAAACCTGGATACTGCAGTCCTTTAGCTGCTCTCAGCATACTCCTCCCCTGTCAGGTGAAAGAGTCCCAGAGATCTGTCAGATAAAGCAGGTGAGAGTGTGATGGAAGTGTCACTGAGCTGCAGTGTGGAGACACCCTGCTGCAGGGGCTAACTCACTTGGACCAGAGGAACTGCAGGGCTCTCTGCTTCCACAGTGGCACTTCACTGTGGCAGGGAACCAATGGCTCACTCTCCCAGTGGAGCTTCACACATGATTCTGCAGCCCCAAAAATCAAAGGGAGCTCTCTGGCTCTCCTGGTTACAGGAGACTCCTTTGGCTCTGCCCTGGGCTCACATTCACCCTTTGCCAGGTATTCTTCTCTGAATGCTGCATGATGGCATCCAAACCTTACTGCAGTTTATTGAACTCTCTCCATTGCCCAGAAGGATGATTGAAGCCAAGCCACAGCGGACACTGAATGTGTTTTGAGAGCAGGAGCAGCAAAAGGTCATACAAGGAAGGAAAAAGTAAGTTCACTGGATTCCAGCAGATACAGCAAACATCAATATGAATAGAAAAGCACACCGGGTTTAACAGCGCAGCACTGTGAATTGTGAAGCTGTGTTTATTCCTTTGAATTCAAGCAGGAAGGAAGGGATTTTTGTGGCTCTGGCATGGGGCCAGATGGTTTGCCTTGCCCCAGCTCTCAGCTTTGGAAAGAGGAACTGACATTTGCCAGCAGTGCCCCCTGCCCCTGCCTCTGCCTGCCCACAGTCTGGCTGGAGCTGCCCTCATCCCATCTCCTGTCACTCCACTCCCTGCCCTGGCAGCCACTCAGGGCTCTCCTCATTCAGCCTTCATGGTTACACCAGGCCATTTCCAGGCCCACATCTCTCTGGCTGCTTGCACTATAATGTGTGCCCTAACAAGCTGTGAGGATTTGAAATTGGCTGTGGAGTGCAGTGAAAGTGGTCTCTTCTGGGTTCCTCAAATAAATGGAGTGTGCATTTTACCAAAGAAATACTTAAAAAACTTTGGACACCTGGTAGACAAATATTAAATCTGCATTTTTTTTTCTATTTTAAACTCCTGATTAGAAACTAAGAATTTATTTTTGTATTTTTAGAAAAATCTGAGCCTTGTGGTAGCCCTTTGTAGAACGGTAAATTTTGATTTCTGGATAATTACTGGAAAGTGACATTCCCATTAATCCTCACTAGTACTGTTCAAGGATTTAGAAACCACTTTTAGACACAAGCACAGCTTTGCAAATCCCCTAAGACAGAGCCATGGGTAATGGGAATACAGAGGTCACTTGAATCATGAGATGCAAACTCTGCATCCTGTCAGGTGGTGTTACAGAGAGAGGAGAAAGGCAAATAATGGTGTTTTCATTCCTTTGAGAAAACACGAGAGGAGTGGGGAGACTACACTGTTCCCTGAAAGAAGTAAGAGGTTTCCCAGTATGGCCAGATGCCCATGGTAAACTGGCAGCTGCATAGTGACAATGCATGCTGAGAAATCCAAGCCCAGATCATTTGGGACTAAACTAATTTAAATCCCAAGTGCAAAAAACCTGTGGTTTCATGAGAAAAAAAAATAGCAGTGTTGTGAGAGACATCAGCAGTCTACACCTGATTACTAACTCTTCTGTTGTCCAAATAGTGTTTTTGAGTCTGTGGAGCAGATCAGCTGTTAGCAAAGATGTGGGTGCTCTCTCTGTGGAGCACTCCCTGTTACTCACACTAGCAGATGTATTGGATGCACAAGGTACCAGGAGGGGACAAGGAACAACCCTCCATTATCCCAAAAAAGCCTGGTGTGGACAAAGGTGCCATCAGGTCATGGCAGCCAAGTGATACTGCTTTGAGGTACAGAATAGGAAGGCCAAGTTGTTCTCTGAACAACGCTCCTCACAAAGTTTTTTGCGTCCTGATAAAATCAGGTGAGTAGTGGTGTGTAGAATTAAAATTTCAGTGTGGTGACATCTCAGAGGGTGGTGGGGCTCTGCTGGGAAAAGGGTGTGCAAGGTGACCACGGGGAGAGCAGCAAATTGCATACACTGCTGCCTCGGGCAGGTCCTCAGAGAGGAGGGGAAACAAAGCAATAGAGACAGCCAGAGAGTGACACAACCCCTGGTGTCTCTGCTGCAGAAATATGACTGGCCCAGCTCCCAGCAGTGAGAGCACAACCCACATTTCTCTGTCTCTGGGCACCAGCAGCAGTAGCTGCTCCCTGCACATGTCCCATCCCAGCCCCAGCAGCTGCACAGTGAGGGGACATGGCAAGGGCTGCTCTAAGGATCAGCACTTGAGTGGGTTTTGTTTTTCTCCTTTGCTCTATGGAAGGACCCAGTTGCTCCTACCTGTTCTCAGCTAGAGCACCTTGAAAACTGCAACAGGGGAAACGTGAGGGGTGGCCACAGGGCCATGGATGCTCTGGAGGTAGGAATCTTCTGCAGGATGGGTCCCACTGAAATACTTCATGAAGCCAGTGGTGCAGCCAAGGACAGATTCAAAAAAAATTTCAGTATGTGCATCATATAGACACCATCCTCATCCTCCTGCTTGTGCTGTACAGACTGAACAAGAAGTTCAATGTGCAGGCTGCTACTTAAGCACACTTTGTCTACAATGCAGTCAAGGACTGTAACTGTTGTTTCTTTGGAAATAAACAATGAAAATGGGTGGATTTAAATTTTTCCTGCCACATCTCTGTGAGCACTTTGGGTCTTGGGTATAATGCCCAAGAGTTTTCTGAGTCCTTCATTAAAATTTTCTCTCCTCAGCAAGGTGTTAAAGGGTTAATTCTTGCTTCCTGCAGAACTAGTAAAGTCTGTAGCTTTGTCCAGCTTCACAATTAACACTTCAAAGTTTCTGCTGGTCAGAGCTAACTGATAACAACCTGAATATGCTGGTGCTTGAGTAGTTTATTATTCAAATTAAATATTTCAAAGGAATTTGGCTTGGGACATGCCTTTGAAGCTATGGAAAGACCCCATCTTAGGGTTACCATTTCAAAGAGATTTTTACAACACCCCTTAGATGCAGAAATGCCATTTGTGGATAGAGAATTGATTTTCAAACTGACAAGATAGAATAATGGGAACTGGCTTAGCTGAAACAACACATTGGGTGTTTTGCAAGAGACACTATAAGGCACCCTTGGAAAGATGTTTGTAACTGGAAGGATGAAGCAGAACACTGAATTTGCAGGGTATGCATTTGCTCTGGTTATTTTGAAGATGGTCAGACAGCAGCTTAGAAAGAGAAATGTATTAGGAAAATTCACAAAGATGAAAACCCAAGGAGAAGCAGAAATGGTTATTTTCACCCACGTGCCATCAGAACTCACATTTGGGTGTAGTTCTCCTCTTGAACCCCCTCAGTCACATCATCAACCTCAGCCATATCACTGCAAAGCAGGACTGGTAATGCCAAGCATCAGAAAAAAAAAAGAAATATTAGTATTAAGATCTTAAGACTATAAAATATTATTGCGTTCAATTTTAGTCTTTATTTGCTTACAAAATGGAACCTTTTAGGTTTAAATTTTAAAGCTTTCCTCATACAGCCTGGCATTTTATTCAACTATATCATAGCAAGAGCAATCATAGACTAGGGTCTCTTTTTTGATAGGTGCTGTGTTATTCTAAAGCAAAATCAAGGCCTCATTTCCTAACACTCTTATAGCTACAAATCATAAAAGCATTGAATAACCTGAGTGACTTTGAAAACTGAGACCCATTTTCATAATTTTTTAGATATTTCATCTCCTTTATCCCATTGAAAGCTACCTAGTCTTGCAATGCTAAATGGAAACCAGCTTAAGCAGCCTTTCAAACCTGAGCCTTTCCATCTGAGGTCACCTGACATCAAAACTGACATCTTAATTAAAAAAATAAAACAAAAAACCAAAACCTGACCACGGCAAACCTAGTAGATAAATGATAAAGAATAAAACCAAAATGCTGTCTCTGATGAGACCCCAACAACTGCTACTACCTACCATGACAAGTGGACTTATAGAGAGTATTTAAGACAGACTGATCATTATCCTACCAAGCTGAATTTGTCAATTCATTTGATCTTTTTGTGTGAGATGAGCTGCAGTATTGCATCTGTATGTTCAGTTGTTTGTCCCACTCCAGAGGTTGCGGGGGCTGCACCAGTGCAGGTGAGATGCAATTCCCAGGACTCGAGCCCTATTGAGCAAAAGGCCCATGGCACACAAGGGGTTTGGCTGCAGTGTTATAAAATGCAGACTTTTTCTCCTCATCAGCTCAGGAGGATGCAGATCAAAGAAGAAAATTGATGGGTTTTTTCCTGGCTTGGTGGTGTGGCATGCTTCAGTCAAAGATCAAAGGAAACTAGTGTGAAGTGGAGGTGGCAGCAGGCACCCTCTCACAGATGCCATTGAAATTATAGTGAGATGTGGCTTCATCAGTCAGAATGGAAATCCATGTGTAGGGAAAAATGAAAGGTCAGCAGGTAACCTCCACAGCACTAATTGAAGCCTCTGGGCAGTGACTGACAAAGAAGCAGCCAGCATAATGCTTTCTGAGCATGCTATTTCCAACAAAATAAATCATTTGATGGATGTAGTTAATCTCCTACCCACGATGCAAAGACACCCGTGATGAAGGTCTCAGTTCAAATATGCTGCAGAGGATGAGGACTGCCTTCTGAGGATGGTAAACCAGTATAAAGTGAGCAGGTGATTTTTAAATGCATGAATGGCTGCTAAAGTCTGTATCAATCAGCCCTTCTTTTACTTAATGGAGATTTTTGTGGGTTTTTTTTTTTTTTTTGCTATACTGTTTTGTGGTGTTTTTGTTGTTTTTTTTTCTTTTTTGCTTTGACTTTTTAAATTTGTTTGTTTTGTTTTGCTTTTCTTAATTGCAAACAGAACAGTAGAAAATAATGGAATATAACCCATTCTTAGACTGCACTCTAAGGCTCTTCTCCTGGATTAGTACAAATGGAAAGCCAACACAAGTACAATGGAGCAGCTATATAAACTTTTAGGTCCAGTATCCACATGGCTATAAGCTAGCACAAATGTGGTCCTGGGGGAACGCTGACTATGAGAGGACTCTGCTTGTGGTGATACAACTCTGAACGCAGTGACACATCCAATGACTGCTGTGGCTTACTGGAAACAGCCTCAGTGATGGCCCCAGGACTTGGTACTTGGCCTGTAAACTGTTCCTGGTAGGCAGCAGCCCTGTCCTTGGCTCAGAGTGACCACCAGTCCCAGCTGCTGCAGTGCTCCGAGAGCCCAGAGGGGCCAGAGCTGTCTGCTCTGTTTGCTGCCATCATTGCAATGCCAGCCAGGCTACCCAGAGGCTCTACATAACACTGAGATCTGCCAGTGCTGCAGATGGGTAAATGCACTTCCAGGGATTATCTAAACTCCAGGGAGACAATGCTATTTCACTGGAAATGCCAGGATTTATGTGGTACTGGCCTGAAAGGAGCTGCAACAGACAGACAATGTTGTATTTGTTGACTTTGGTTCACTTTGAGGCTGTGCAATACTACATTTTGGTTTTTTTGGAAACAAAATCCAACCTTGCATCAGTTTTAAGTTGCCTAATATGTATAGATTAATGCATATTTTCAAAGGTGAGTGAACTATACCAGCATAATCAGACAACCCTGTCCCCAGTATGGGAGTTGCATCATATAAAACCCAGTAAAATTAGAGCAGCACATCCCTTTGTATATGGCCAAAGCCTAAGAGCATTTCAACAGGTCATAGCAGGTGGAGCTGGTTAGATTTCTGAATTCTTTTAAGCAAGGAAATTTCAATCAGTGGTTGTTTCACATAAACTGTTCACTGTGACTAATTGTTTTAACACTTGCTGTTTGTTATTCATGATAGGGGAGTGTCAGGCTGTCTACTTCAGGGACTTATTTCTCCCAAAGAGTTCATCTACACTGGCTTCCCTGGAAGCTAAAGTCAATGTAACAGCAGGGAAAATCTATTCTCAGATTGTATGACCAGAATTTTTATAAATAGGAATGACTGATGTAGAGCTATGAAAGTAATTGATTTTTCAGTGTGGCAGTTGAACCAAAAAATTGAGAGGAAAAAATAATGTGGTCCATCTCAGCTCAATTTGTTGGGCATTTTTTTTCTGACTTTTTTTTTTTTTTTCCTTTTTGTCTGTGAGATGAGGAAAATATTTCATTCAACTTCAGACAAAGCCATTCTTTTCCCAGCCAGGTTGTTTCTGATGAAAAACTAGTTGTTGGAACAGACAGGACAGATTTAATTGTCACCTAGAGAGCAGATGAGGAAAGGCAAACACACCCCCTATAAAAGGGCCTGCCAGGTGGGACATTCCTCTGGGACACCATGCTGCAGAACCCTCCTCTGCCCACAGAGACCCATCTCTGCAGCAGCAGCAGGTTCCTCATCCATCCCAGCAAGAAGCAAGTGATGGACCCTCCAGAGAGAGAACATGCAGTGGTGCAGCATCTGCCTCGACTCCTCTTCAAACCTAACTGGCAAAAGAGGCATGGGAGGGATTAACCCACCTACCTTGTCTGGTAGGGAGCATCTTCTCCAGTGTGGCAGGCAGTGAATCTTTCAGGGACCAGCTCTGGAGTTAAAACTTGGCCATTGATTTCAGCACAAATGATTTCCCAAATTTGATGAGAACAACTTTGTTTAGAAAGACAAAATGATGTTTTCCACAAAGAGATCATCAGCTGCATAATAGATGATTCTTGTACATGAATATTTTAATGACAGCCCTTTGCTAGGACAGACACTTTTCCATGGACTTTAATGGGAATGACCTTGTATACATTTATGTGGATAAATCAGTGAGAAAGGGTAGAGATAGCATCAGATGTTCTTATAAAAATTTCTTACAGGTTCTGAGTGTTGAGGTGTTTTTACTCCTGCTAAAATTGAAAACTATCTTGATTGCCTCTGTTTAATTGGATTGAAAACTGAGGCTGCCATGACATATGTAGCTGAGCCAGTTTTTGACCTGAACAGGACTAAAGGGGAGGGGGAAGTCTCAGTCCCCCTCCTTCACACCCTTGTCTTTATCCACACAACCCAGCCATCTCTGGGGCTGATCGAGATGTGGGAGCTGAAAGTTGAGCTTATGGGAGCTGAAAGTGGAGCTTATGTCAGCTGATTAATTCACTCACCTGCAGAAAAAAAAATGGCCACCTCTTCTGCTGGGATCATTTTGAGCTGGGTTAAAAAGTGGAGCAGCTGCTGGAGTGGCCTGGACAAGCACTTCTCCCCATGCCTGGTGGGCAGATGGACTGTGACTGCACTACACTGGTGCTGCTGTGTCAGGACTCATTTGCTTTCCAGGCTCGATGGATTTTGCAGTGTTGCAAAAGTGCTTATCTTCTTAGTAACTGATTCTTGCTCTTAAACCATTGTTTGAGGTGGAGAGGTTCTTTCCAGGCACTTTTGTGGAGCTAGATAAGCCTCCCAAAGGGCAGTTTTCCTTATTGCTGTGCCTCTGAATCATGCTGTGCCTAATGTGCAGGCATGCTCGTTTTGACAAAACAGGAGATAATTCACTGCTAGATTGGTCTGCAAATGACTGTGAGTCGTCTTGTGATGCTGCATATTAGATATGATTATAGACATGGCTGTACTTGTTCAGGAAAGGAATTTGTTCTGAAAGAGACAGATGCATAGGAAAATATCTTTCTATTTTCCTGCCCTATGTTTTGTTTAATAATAAGGGATGAATAGAGTTTAATAAAGGGAATGGAAGCAGCTGTGTTGCAATTAGGAGGCGTAATTAGTATTTGCCCAGAAGTTTGAATGTACAACTGTACTGGGTAAAGGAGATGGCTCAAATGATCAAAAACCAGTGGTTTGTGGTTGGGGCTTCAAAAATCCGGTTCCTCCTGTGCAGTTAATGTTAAGCTAGTACAGTACACTGGAAATATAATCCCTTGCAAATTACTTTCTGGATCTGAAAGTGGTCAATTATCTGTGACTGATTACTGTCTCAGGGCCAGAAAAGTACCAGACACCTGCTATTTCCATTCAAGCTACTGAGAATTGTTGGTGCCCTTCTTACTGTTAGATCATTCACGCTCTCAACATATTCAAATTTGGTATTGTAGTGTATTGTTAAAATGAGGACAAGCACTGACTTCCCAGTAACAACTGTCCCTAATGATGTCCTTATTCTAGGTTTGAGATAAGAGCAGTTCAAATACCCCTCTGTTTGACTGCCAGTTTTACACAATTTCCTGATTTAGCATGAGATCAATGGCAGTGCAATTTTATTTACTATTGTGCATTCAAATTATTCCTCTAAAAACTTTACTGATTTAATTAGTATTTTTGAGATCATGGAGGGGAAGGATGAGAAGATTAAAATGGTAACTGGCTAGCTACATTGCAAAGACATTTTCAGATCAGATCTGAAACCAGATGGAGACATTTGAGAGGTCTGTTGCTGATGCAAGAAACCTCAGAGGAGAGCGGTCAATAGGGGTGAGACTCTGCTCTGGGACTGCTAACAAAGCTGTGCTCTCACTCTGCACAGAAATGGGTTTGCTTTCTGCTCCTACTAATCTCATGTGACTTCTGTTACTAAGCAGGGAGGGTGTCAACATGCTAACTGTCAGCTGGAAAAATTAAGTAATGCTCTGTGTAATCTGATTAGTAAGGAAGTACTTTGAGAGTAGATTAATCAGATGGTGAGGTAAAATTATTAAATAAAAACATCACTACTGGTTTCAGGATGATTTAAATAATTGCCATAGCTATTAACAGTGCAGTAACTGGAGTGGTTTTGAACAGGGAAAATCTGGTCCACAGATGGATTTTCTTCAAGTCTCTGCCCAGATTGAAAAAGCTGGCAGGATGGGATATGGATGCAGACATGAATTAATTTCATCTAAGGATATGATGACATGGCAAGAGTCAACACAGGGAAAGGGAAGGTTGGTTACTGTATGGATACAGAAAAAAATTGGAGGGCTCTGATGTTCAGAGTGGTGAGAGCGCTCATTGCTGCAAAAACTCAACAGATGTGCCTTATGACAACAACATGCAATAAAAGAGCCTCTTGATCCAAACTTCGTTTCAAAATAAAATGGCAGAGCACTCTTTCTGTAGGTCTGATGCTTGTGTGAAGCTGGGTGAACACCTGTGAGAAGTCTCCAAGGGAAGATTGTGAGAGAAACCTGCAGTGAAGGGAAGATCCCTGCTGTAAAGCCAGGCAATGCCAATGCAGCATCTCTCATTTGTCCAGAACCCATCTCAGACTTTCAACAGTTCTCCAAATCCAGCAGAATACAAGCAAAGCTATTTGCTTATATGAATTTTATTGCTTTGCATTAAAAAAAAAAAAAAAAAAAACAACCATAAATGTTTAATAGGGTATCAGTAAGCACATATGTATATATGACCTTTCCTTTGGATCCTTCTCCCAGTTTGTAATTGTTCTTGAGCTATTTGTTTCCTTTCTAGGAAAAGTGAGAAAAATATCTTATTTTGCCAAAACTTTAGTAAGACTAGGGAAATTTGTTTCCATCTCTTAGACCATTCAGCAAGCTACTCAGAGAGACACTACTCAGAACAGTTCAACTGGAAAATCTGAAGCATGTTCCTGTTTCACATCTACATGTTTTTGTCAAGTTTTCCCATTTCCTTCAGCCTCAGAGGGGTGAGTACAGATATTCCCTTCTTCACTCTCACAAAATACTCTGGCTGCAGCAGAACAATGACCAAAAGGCTCCATCAGCACAAGGCAGACACCATTAATTTCCTTGGAGATCTGTTTTGAGGTTCATCGCCAAGGGGCCAGGCCAGAGCTCTGAACCCTTTTAGTCCCTTCAGCTGTCAGTGCAGAGGACACCTTGCTCCCCTGGCTCCCATGGCATACACGTTCCTGAGAGCAGGCACCTGCCTTCCATTGGACAGAAACTGCTGCAGCTGCACTGCAGTTTCCAACTGGTTGGACCTAAGATGGTTAGAAGGGTGCAAAATATACATCTAATTCTCTTTGCCCTCTGGACCAAGAACAGTTCAGGTGCTGCACCCAAGAATGGATTGCCCTGCATGTTAGTAGCAGCTTTAAAACCCGGCCCCTGATGTGCCCAGGCCATGTTGCCTGGGGCACTCAGGTCATTAGATCACTGGGATAACCCAGGCAGACCTGCACAGGCTGTATAAAGTGCTTCTGCAGAGAAGAGATGCATCTGGGAGGAGGCACCTGCTGGGATTTCGGCTCAGGGATCCCTGCACCTCCCATTCTCTCTCTGTGGGGTATGGACACAGGCACAGAATCCAGATGAATGGAGAAAGGAACACTGCAGGATCCACATCTGTGGGTGTGGCCATCTATTAAACACTCAGCTGGTAACTGAAGAGCCACAGTATGTTTCTCAGTATTTTAGGAGTCAGATGATGGATGCCCCCCAGGCCCCCAACAGCAGTGGTAGATACTTTCAGAGCAGCTGTGTTGCTGCTACAGTTCATGTGCTGGTGTGTCAGTGGTGGAAGATGTAATGAGAATGCCATACCTCTTCAAAAAGAATTATACATTGGATGCTGCCTTTTCAGTTGGGAGGAGGGGATTAGAAAGTAAGTGTGGAGTCAGAAACAATGTCCCCAGTTTCACCACTAACATACCTAGCAACCTCACTTCTCTCAGCTCTAAAATTAATATACATCGGTCCCCACTTGTATTTCAGGTAGTTTGTTCTTTTGGTTCAGGGGAGGAAAAAACTCTGTTTCTCTGGCACATGGCAGTATTGTCCATGAGTTACCCAGGTTAGTAAAGCTGCATCTGTGGTAAGAGCAAATGCAGCAATATTGACTGGATTCTTTTTTCTAAACTGTATGATCTCTCACTGCTTTCATTTTATTGTGTTTCATCTGGAGTTTTTACAGTTTCATGAAGTTCAGATTTTGGGGAATTGCATGTTATTAAAGTCAAGACCTCTTAAAAATGTAAACACCAGAAACTACTTGGCACTTGCAAGTCCTCCCAAGTATTGCCACCAGATTCCTGCTGTGTCAAATTGGTTGTCTCTTTCCATACCAATCAGGCCAGGAATTTCTGGTGACACTGGCACTTCAAACCTGGCATTTGACACTTTTTTCTGTAATCCCATTAGTTCAGAAGAGATGCACAATGTCTCTGCCATTAGCAGAGATAAAGCAGCAGCTTTGCTGTGAGAGTGGAGCTTTGATGGCCTGCAGACTTACAGCCAAGCCAGCTGATGTAGATGGGACAGAGGAACCGTTCAGTATTTGTGCATGCAGGTCTAGATCTGGATGTGGATGTCCAGTCTGACTTCTTTCCCCTTCAAGATGCAGAGTGTCTTCCAGCTGCTGAGAGCTACCACATTGCAATAGTGCTGTCATGTGTCTGGGTGGGCTGAGGACCCCACCAGAGCACTGTGGGGTGGCCACACTCTCTGCACCTCCTCCACTCCTGCTCAGAAGCAGCAGGGTGTGAACACCCCCAACATGGGGGCAAACAACCTTGTAAGATCCATGTCATGCTGTATAACCTTTAATTGCTGGAGGCTGCATTTCTTACACAGCAATTGGGAAGATTCTTGTTGGACATGGTTTATATTATTTCAGAGTTAACATCTGTTTTTAAGTGCACATCCAATGTCAGTGTCTAACTGTGCTAGAGGTCACACTGTGTATAATTTCCACATTGTCTGAATATAGGGCTACACTGAACTGATTTATGTATTGCTTCCCCATGGCTGAGTTCCTGGATAACCAGATTTTTTTAAGGTTGCAAGGACATTGGTGACTTCAGAGTACTCTTGCAACAATTCCCGGTGAATCAACAAGTTGCAGGCAGGACAATTTAATAAAATAATTTTTGAGCAATATTTTCTCTCCCTCTCTCTTCAAATCTAACCTGCTTGTCAGATATCCAGTCTACCCAGTCTCTTTACTTGTCAGTGCACAAAACACTGGGTATGTAGCGTGAGAATAAGAACATGACCCCCACTGTGGCCATTATTCTACAATACTCTTGTCACTGACAGAGTTTGAGGGCAGCTGAGTTTATTAATGCACAGAATTTTATTGAGTTCAGGCAAATACATTCTACAACCCCCCCAACAAAACAAAACAAAACAAAACAAAACACAACAAAACACACAAAAAAACCTCCATGAAAAGCTGGCCCATCACATAATGAGTTTCTTTTACTCCATCAGGAAACTCTGATGATAGCAAACTCTGCTCTTTCACATAGACGTGAAGAAATTCAGATGCTGAAAATTTATCAAGGTATTTTAAATAAGCTGAAATAAAGCTGTGTTAATAAAGTCAGGACTGCATCTTACTTTCTCTTTAATTCCTGGAAGGAAGAAAACTGCCTAGGATTATGTTGTTTGCAGGGAACATTTAGTTCAAATTGCTACTGATTACATCCTCTATTCTCATACAGCTCCTCAAAACATCAAGATTTCCATTAAAAGACAAAACCAAATCTAGTTGTCTTGAATTGGGATTTTTCAGAAAGAAAAAAAAACCCCACTGTTGACTACTTTGACTCTAAACCAGCAGATAAAAATATCTTGCATCAAACTCATTTAGAGAGTAAAGTTGGAAAGATGTCCAGTGAAATCGAGGGAGAAATTTTGTCAGAAAGAAGCACTTCAAAACTAGAAGAGTTAGAATATGGTTTCTGGTTAAATGGAAATAAATAATCAAACAAGATCAAAAGTGTCAAAACCCAACAAGCTAAGTGCTGAGAAAAAGCTGTTAGGAAATATCAGATATTTTCCAATACAGCTTATTGAAAGGTGGCTTTACAGTTCTGCAGGGGTGTCTCAGGAGTGTGATCTCTTAAGCTGCTCTGGCCACTATTTCACAAAAGGTTGTGTTGGTCTTGCTGTCCTCCCGTTCCTCAAGCCCTAGAGAGGTTTACAACAACCAGCAAGGACCAGCATGCAGAGGGGACAAAAGAAAGGTGTCTGAAGGTGGGACACAGTACTGACAAAGGAGCTGCTGTGGCAGCATGAATCAGGGCTTTCTGTGGCTCAGGTTACCCTCCCTTGCAATATTACTACAGCTCTTCCATGCAGAAGTTGCTGTGTTCCTGTGTGCAGTGCACAGGATGGAGCATTCCTGATCTACCCTGATGGGGTCTCTCAGTGTGCTGTGAATAGGCACAATCAGAAATGCTTCCCCCCAAAAAGGAGCAGTGGTTGCTGGTGATGCTGGCCTTGGCAGTGCTTTGCACAGTGCAGTAAGGATGCTCTGAGCATCCTCTACCTAAGGATGCTCTGAGCTGAATGTTCCCAGCTTCCTGGTCTGAAATTTAGAAATTTCTCACAACACTGAAAGCTTCTCCACAAGTTGATTCCCTTGTGTTGATTCCTCTGCTCAGCCTTTGCTATTAATTTTTTCTTCTATCTTCCTCTCAGTGAATTAAACTGAGGAAGAGAGGCTGCAATTGTTATGGCTAGTGGACCCTAGCTCTTCCCCCAGTATCACCTCCACATGTGCTTTTCCTTGCAAACATTGTGTAGGGAGTGTACTTTGTCTTCCTCCATCTCTCCTGCTCTTAAGACAAAGGTCCTGCTCTGGGGTTGTGTCAGTACTAAAGAATCATTAGCGCTGCCATGGCCTAAGGGCACCCGTGGGGAAAGGTATGGCAGGAATGGTAATCTATTTTCTTGAGCCACCCAGTATAAATGGCAGAAATTAGAAACCTTTAGGTGCAGAGGGCCTTTCCCTGAGGGTTTATTTACAGGGACAGCCATTAGTTACCCAGGGGACATCTCTCTCTCTCTCTCTCTCTCTCTCTCTCTCTACCAGCTGTGCTTTGTTACCTGATACATTGGTCATCACCACGCTCTGCACTGTCTGGTCACCTTTTGTCCTTGGTTCCCAGGGACATACACCTACCAGCAGAGCTTCACAAGTGTGAGTAGGTAGGGATCTGACATTTCACCCTATTGATAAATGCAACCTGCTCTGTAGGGGGATGCAAAACCAACAGTATGGAAGCACCAGAGAATTAGGAGTATTCAGAACACACTGAATAGACACATTCATATCATGGAAGCATAAACAAAATACAAAAAGTGACACCCCAGCAGCATTAGGGTAGGTGACAGATATCTGAGGCCCATGCATCTGAGGCCTGATTCCCTAGCAGAGGTTCATTTGGGATGTCTTAAGTGTCTGTAAAGCAGCCAAGCTAATTGCCTTGGGCTCCCCCTGCAACTAGGAAGAGCAGCACATCTCAAGGGTGTGATTAATCTCACCTATAATAGGTCAGTGTAATAGTAGGTCAGATGAATCCTCCCCTGGAAATGTTTGTTCCTCTCTGCTATAAAAAGGATTCAGAGTGACTAATGCAGGTACCAGTGTCTGCTTAGTCTGCAGTTAGAGGAACTCTGCCCTCCCTGCCCAGCTTGGCCTGTAACCAAAGCACACTTAAATTGCTGCCTAAACTTAAATGTGTGTTTGAGGTTACTCCTGAACTGGTATTGCGGGTAAAGTGTTTTCACTAATGCTGGAAGGCAGAGAGAGGGAAGGTGGCTTGGGTTGGTTTTTTTCCCTGTTCAAAGGTAGAGTAAATGCTTGAGAAACAGGGACACCAAAAAAATAAGCCAGGACTGAGGGTATAGGCCTGGAAAAGAGAAACTGGGAGCACTTGCCACAGCTGAGAGCTGGTAGAAAGAGGTTTGTAAATAGGTGTGACTGCATCAGAGGACAGCTGACTCATCCAGAGATTGTTCTCCCTTACAGAAGCAACCCAGGGGGGACTACCCACCCCAGCTGGTGTGAGCAGCTTGCACACACCTGACTACAGTGCACAACTGCAGCCCACAGAACTTCTTACAGTCCATCCCATCTATTCCCAACCAGGTCAGGACTCACCAGTTTTAACTGACCTGGAGGGTTTTGTTTCAGTGACACTCTCAAAGTTGCAGTCTGCTTTCTCCTCCATGGCAAAATAAAATTTTTGGTTTTGCCATGCAGTAGCTGCATCTGGTTACTCTGTTGTCAAAGGCAAGTGGAGCCAGGACACTGATCCAACTGCAAGGTTAGAAAGGGAAAAGGAAACACAGGCAGAGCTTGTGGTTCTGATGAACATGATGACCCTAGTGTCAGGGGGCAGGCACTGGTACCCTTCAGCAGCTCTGAACAGATGAGTGAAATTGTGCTTGGTTTCATTACACAAGCAAAACCAGTTTACCCCACCTTACCCCATGGTGCAGGCACCCACCAGCACCTGAGGGCTGCCTGGAGGAAGTACTGCTCTGAGGAGCTATGAAGATCTGGTTACAGGAACCAGGGCTAGGGACCTCTGCTTTTGGGTTCCACTCACTGTGATGAGAGGTTTGGACAGGCCTGACAGGGAAAAAGCTGGCTCTGCCACCCTGGTGCTATATAGGTTTCAGCAGTGACAGTGGGAGTTTCTCCAGAGCCTCAGGAGCACTTGGTTTAGCTGTATGCTGCACAGCTGTAATTCTTCTTTTGGACGTGACTTTTGGATAGAAACCTCCTTCATTCTTCCATTCCTTTGAATCTCCTTCTGACTGTGAGGCACTGCTACCCTCCCTTAGAGAATTAAAGAACAGAACAGTGTGTACCCTTGGAACATGAGATAAACTGGTAAAAGCCACCAGGTCTTTGCTGAACGTGCTTATTCTGCACCAAACCACAGGCAAGTTGACAGAGAGGAGAAGGTGAAGGAACTGATGAAGTTGAATTCTGCAGGTAATGCACTTTGAGAGATCAATAGCAGATAAAGCACTGCCCCTCCCATCTGATCCCATGTTCAGTAGAGATTGTGAGAGCTGTACTTGCAGCCTGCCTTGTTCTGAGCAAACCTCCAGGCTCGCTTTCAGCCTTATCTGTTGATAAGTACAGTTGAATTCGTGGGCCAGTCCCAGCTGCCTCAGAGGGGTGGGTGTGTTTTGCCACCTGGGAATAGATTGCTGTTCTTCGGGTTCAGTTTTTCACAAGAGCAAATCTGTCTCTCAACAATGGGTTTTGTAGCAAAGAGAATGTGGGGGGGAAAAAAAGCCCAAGGAAACACATAGATCAAGTGTGCACTCTGAGTTATTTGTATCCGGCTTGTCATATTTGTACCTGGCTTGTCATATAAAGCCATTGCTAATTTTCTGTAATTTTCCCATAGGTTAAAAGAATGATATCCAAAAGCATCTGCATGAGGACACATGGAATAAGAGTATTAATGTTAATGTGTATTAACTCCACATAAATCTATATTCTGTTTGAGTCTGAGCCAGACTACCATGAAAGAGCTGAAATGTGGCTTCTCATGAAGGACGTAAAGGTAACTTATCCTGCTGTACTCATAAGGAAAGCAGGAAAAATCACCATTTATTTGAGGTGTTAGGAATTATTTGCTCAACAAAAACACCTATCCACTTTGTTTACACTTTGATTAAATGGAAAGGGAGAGAGATGGTATCTAACCAGGAACTGGAGCAGAAAAAAAGGTAAAACCTGAAAAACAGCTGACAGATAATCTGCTCTCTCCAACACCCAGGTTTTTAGAATGAATGCTTGCAAATAGATAGTTTTTTAAAAAGGACAAAGCATTGTCTGTTTACTTCTGGCATTATCCTCCAGTACCGTGAGAGAAAGAGAAAGGTGCCGAATAATTATTCCCTCCTGATAGAGAGTAGGAAGATATTTTCACAAGAGAGCAGTGGAATTGGACTAAATTGCATTATAACTGCATAGAAATATTTTTACATGTTGAATCAAATTCTCGTGGGCCACTATTCTTCCTTTCAGCAGCAGAGATGCATCTTTCTTCTGGCATCTGTGACTACTACATGCCACGATTCCAGCAGCTTTTTTGGTGTAGTATGAGAGGTACTGAAAAGAATAAACGCTTTAAGAAAAATTATGACCCTGGGGACAAACGGCATTATCACTAATTGCTCTTCACTAATTCTGCCTACTCAAAAGCAAAGAAGGTAATCTGGAACAAAGTATGTGGTTCCTGCAGGATGAAGAAACGCTGCTGGGAGCTGCAGCTCGCAGGGAGTGCCTGATGCTGCACGCAGAGCCGCGGCGTGGGGAGCAGCAGCAGCAAAGTGCGGCAATGATTGCCGCGTGCAGCTTCATGAATGAAACACTGAGCAAGGGCTCCCTGAAAGCTCCGGCTGTGTGAATGGCGAGCCTTTGATTTTAAGATAGAGCCCCATATCATAAATAGTAGGTTTGATAAACACGTTTTTAAGGTGTTTAATAATATCCATGAATGAGGTAGAACGCTGAGACAGCAGCAAGTCTCTGTGTAGCATATCGAGAGACTCAAAATGTACCTACATGAAGGCAAACAATCTTCTGAAAAGTACTTTCCATTTTGGGTTTGATGTCACGCATAAAAGGGATGTGACTGCTATTTTTATTCTAGTGCAAGCTCATGTTTTCAGATATTCCATCTACATCCCAATGTTTGTAAATGTTCTTCCCCTATCCACCTGTGGTAGCAGCACTGCACAGACTGTGAGTGAAAAGAGATATTTTCCCCTGGCACGAGTCAAATGTTTTTGACAGAGCACTAAGTTGACTGACAGCAGACTAGGATTTTAGGCTCCCAAACTGCATCTGGCCTGTCCATGGCCTGTGGCTGCCTGGCTAGCAGCTAGTGGGGCAGTCAGTGGAAAGGAGCAGGTGCACATTTCATTCTTATGTCAATATAGCCCTTAGCAGTTGTGATGATATTTGACAACTGAGCTGAAAGTGTTATTTTAGGTGCAAGGTCCATGATTTGCAAAGGCTGGACTCTGAAATAGCCCAAGAAGCACTGAATTGTGAATTATTCCCAGTCTTCTGTTTGAAGGAGTATTTTAAATACAGCAATGATTGTATCTTAATAATCAGATGTGTTTGTAAAGGCTTATTGTGTGAACCTGTACTTCTAAAGATAACAGGTTATATAATGAATGAAAAACTGAAGAAGCAAATGATTCTCTGCAAGATATCTTTTATGTGAATGGTAAACCTGTGATTTGAAGCTAAAGCTTTACCTTTGATCTTGATCCGAGAATGTACTCAGTGCTGTATTGCAAGATGCTTCTTGCTGTGCAGCCCACCTCTTTGTGTTACCACCTCAGCTTAGCAGCTAACATAGGTCAGGTGCTGAAACTGCATTTACTGATCTCCTACTGTCAAAGCAGCCCCCTGCAAAGCCACAACAACAACAAAACCAAAATTATTAGCTTACAGGAACAGTGTGTTACTCAGCACCAGCTTTATTTGGCTGATTTTAATTCCCAGATTTTGAATATGACCACCCTTAGTTTACAAAGTGCTTTTGATCATGCTAAGCTTTAACCACATCTGAGTTGCTGCTCTTCTGCTACGTCCTGAACTTGGTGTCTGCCCTCTGTGTTTATGCTGCCTTGCACTTCTAGATACAGATGTCCTGTATAAATACCAGCTAATCAATGTATTCAATCACCTTCCTCCCACCTAGCTGAGATATACGACTCTCAATCCCACTGAAACAAACCAAGTGAAAGACACTGCCACTTTTTCCATATACTTGTAGCAAAACCACTTTAGGCTTCCTTATGCATACTTTTTGTTCTGCAAGTCTTAATAAAAGAGACAGTTGTTTGAATGAAACTTTTATCAAGTTGGATGGGTGTCACAGGCACAGAACAATGTTACTTCCCTTATAGATGCTCCTGTTGTTTCTGTACCACTGCTGTTGATTTCTAACTGCCTTTTTTTTAAAGAAGCTCTTTCTTTCAAGAGGGAAAACTTACGCTTTCTGACCTTGCTTGATAACTTCTCTTTTAAGTGGTCTTCTGACAGGATTCATCATTATTCATTGACCTGTTAATCCATTTTTCCCATATGCACAGTCCTGCTGGTTTAACTATGTCTTTGTTAAACAGTGTCTATTGTGCTGTACCCAAGGAAAAAAATCCATTTCTGGCATAGTTCTAATAGCAGAATCAAAAATGGGAGAAGCTGAACAAATCTAGGATCCATTTGCAGCACAGGGTTAACTTACTTTCTGTGCTGAGAAATGGGCAGTCTTTGGACCTTTTGGAAACAATACCCCAGACAGAAGTTTATATCATTTATGAAAAGGAAGGTGATCTCATGTGCTACAGAATCACGGAAGTGAGAAATGGAAAAAAATGCACTTGGTCATCTTGACATCAGCTTAGGTTTATTCTGTGCAATACATTTTCTGCTGCCTTCTCCAAATTTCTTGTGGAGGTTACTAGGGATTTGTTGTTTGTTGCAGTCTTTATTCATTTCTTCAGAATGGTTTTCACTCACAGCTGAGAGGACGGGTGGTGGGTGGTGGGCTCTGCTGGTTAGTAGCCATGACTGTTCTCAGAGCTTGATTAAAATGGGATAGAACGGGCAAGAAAATCAATATAATGGTGTAAACTGCTGAAAAGGTCTAAACTAGAAAGGTTAAAGATCTAAAGGTAAAAAACTGAAGGGATAGAGGAATGTATGGTTTCACTTATTTTTGTGTTCAATTTGAAACCTCTTGGAGAACTTCACAGAGGTTTATTTGCATAGCTGCTAGACTTCCTCCAAATCACACTCTCTCCATGAATCTGAAGTCTTCTTTCTCCTCGTCAGGCCATTTGCCTCTCAAGAGATTGCAAGCACTCATATTTCAAGCATTTAAGAGGGTACCCTTAGATTCTAATTGCTTTTTCTTTTTTTCCTTAGCTTTGAAGACAGATTGTTTGACATGGGATCTAATTTGACCAGTTGCAGTACCAATGACAGAAGAATAAAATGAAAAATAAGTAAAATATTTTTAGTGAAAAACTAGCCTTGCATTGCATTAAAAAATTTCATGACTCAGAAAATATCAAATGGATTGAATTCTCCATGGCTCCTCAGTGACCCCCACAGATGCTTCCTGTCTTGATTTCAGTGTGTTTGCAGCTCTTTGTAGTTTACTTACATCCCTTTACCAACATCCTGTGAACCTCTGGCTGTGCTTCCTTATGAGTCCTTGGCTTCCTACGAGCAGAAGGACTCGTTTATGTGAGGCTGCTTTGTCACAGTCGAGAGCTAAGGGAGCTCAACTCACCTGGACAAAAATGCAGACCGTGATAAATGAAGGGTCTCTGACCAGGACAAACATATCTACTGTAAAAATGGTAGCAATTCTGTTGGATTTTGAATGTTGGCTCAGACTTTGTGTTTCTACTAAGTAGAAATAGTGGCTTACAAGGGTGAAACTACAGCAAGATTCAGTCTACACTGACACCATTCCACACATAATTTATGCAGACTTATTCCAGCCACTCTCCTGTGAGTGCAAAATTTGTTCCTGATAACAGTATTAATAATGACTCAATGCTCAAGCTTGTGATGGGCCATCAGTCACTGATCTTTGGAACAGCTCAATCTCCAGCCAAATAAAAGCTTTCTAGCTCGCAATGACATGCTAACACACTTGGTGTGCTTCCTTGGAAATAACTCCCCATAAACATATGACATGAATCTTAACACAAATTTTATAGGAAGTTTGCAGCCAAATGTAACTGGGTCTGAAATCCCCTCTCTCCTCTGCTCCATAAATGTTCTTTAACATCTCTTCTGGGAACACTCCCTGACCATTAAATCATCATGTTCCACTACTGAGTTAGAAACAGGCTTGGCATAAAGGGTTACCTAAAGTTTACAGAAACCAGTTTTTCCAGGTTCTGTGTGTGGTTTAAAAGAGTGGAAAGTTACCAGAAGCAGCACAAAACCAGGTGTTGGATGATCAGAAGCAAGGATTGCAGAAGCAGTTGGGAAGCCTTCATCAGGGGGACAGGATAGACAAGCTGGGACTTAGTGAGGGGAAGGGAGAGGGCAGTTCAGACTGGGTGACTGAACTCCAAGAATGCAAAACACAAGTTGTAAAGGCAAACTTGAGCTCACTGAAAGTCACTTTGTCCTGAGTATAGTGAAGAAAGGGAAGCAGAAAAATGTGCATGCCACATAGTATGTCTAACAAGAACTATTTACTCTTCATGACACAGTAAGCTTTGGGTCTAGGTTTGCTCTGTGGGGCATGTGTACTCAATGATATATGTGTAGCCTGTGCACTGCATGTGCCCGTGCACCATCCCATGAATGCCATCTGCCACTGAACAGATGAGTGGTGCAAGGGAAGCTTTACTTTCTGCGGAAAGGGAGGTGCTCAAAGCATGGGGCAGCAGGCCAGAACCCGGTGTTGTGGGTAGGGAGGCAGAGCAGCATCTCTCAGGCAGCCCACTAGACAGGGAATTTGCACCACAATGGTATAGATAAAAATTCATGACAAAGTTACCCACTCCAACTGGGCAATGTACAGTCTCCTGTGATTTCTTACTTAGGCCAAATTTAATTCTTTTAACCACATTTTTTCTTTGCCTTTGTATCATTGCATCGCAAGAGCAGAGGTGGAGGCAGGGAATGCATGGGGTGCTTCAGAAGTTCCAGGGGTGGGAGGTGCATCAATGTGCTCTCCTAAGCAGCCAAGGAGGTAGTTTGACCAAAACCTGTTATACTGAAATAACTTTCCCCTTGCTTTCTGCTTTGGGCCAGGCCCAGAAAGCACGGGGCAAGACGTTTCCCTTGGGGCACTGTACCTTCTCTTACCTTGTCCAGCAAGGCTGCACCAGTGCTGGGGTGAGCAGGGCTGCCTGCAGCTACAGGGGATATTTTAGTTCCATTTTCTCATGAGTTATTGGGCAATGAGGTGAATCCCATTGTACAGCCAGTGCTCCCCTGATGGCATGAACTGTTTTTCTGCTGGCTGTGACCTAGGTCAGGCTTAGATGTTTGTACTCCAGCTGACTGTGTAGTGTTTGGTGATTCCCTTCCTTTGGAAGCTATTTTGTGATCTTTGCATAGAGGAGGCTACAGAAGTGCAAGGTGTTACTAGATGTAGTGATATATTTCCATAGGAAAAAAAAATCATCAATTAATGAGGTGGCAGAGCTAGGAGACAGGACTCCATTCACAAGTCTGAGGATATCCCAATTGGTTTAGAGATTCCTTGTACAGAAGAACTGATTTAAAGTTTCCTTATACAGAAATTAGTATCATCTGCTCCCATCTTCTGCATGGCTCCTGTCAGTTTGGATCATAAAGGCTTCAAGACCAAGTTACTGTGCACATCTGCCAAGGAAAGGCAGTGAAACTCTAATTGTGGTCTGGCCACCCTTAGGGCTACTGCAATATGAACTAAAAGACAGGCAGATATTCTAGGCAGAGAAGACTCTGCCAGCCTTCCTCCTTCAGAATGGCCTCATGCTCTTAGCAAGGACATTTTTCCAGGGTGCCATTATGTGACTTTTACTTTTGTATGTCATATCCTGGCTTTCTTAGAGTGTTCTTCTTTGCAAGAGGCACTGCATCCTATTCCATGGCAGTAAGCCATTATTTAATGTGAGAAAAGGATCCGAATCTAGTTTGTCAATGAATTTGCATTATTAACTGTAATTCTTGCTGTATATTTTTGCATCTTCTCCTTCCTGAGTGCTTCTCACCACATATTTTAGCCACAATGTTTAGTTCAGAATACTGTAACAAATATATGAAGGTTTTGAATCTTTTTCCTCTGATGAGGCCTTTCAGGCACGAGAAGGTGGGAGATCAATAGAAGCTTGGGATTTTTGTCCTGCCAAGTCCCATCCTGTCTGTGGAAGTCACACCAGCCAACCTGTTGAGCAGAGACCCTGCATTGCCTGGCCAGAGGTGGTGGCTGTTTCTGCAGCACCTCTCTGCAGCCACGCAGCTCCCATCTGAGCAGGTGATATGGCCCCAGCTGGGGGTGCCCTGTGCTGGCACGGTGTGTGCCCAGGGGAGCCTGATGGTGCGTGAGAGCACTGTGGGGGCTGTGTGTATGTGGGGCCACCATCCCTGCCACCAGTGGGACACCAGCCCTGCTGGGGCTCAGTGGGCAGGCTGGGGCCACCCTTTGCCCTCACACTGATGTCACTCTGCCTCCAGGTGCCACAAGGTGAGGATTGGTGTCTGGCAGGGCACAGGCAGCCGTGCAGGAAGGGGAGGAAAGGCTATGGGGGAAGGGGAACAAAAGGAAATTCATTGACGGAAAGCAGAGGGGGATATGGTCTTGTTTTTATTTTTAACAATGGGCAGCTGTGAATTTTTACACAAGATTATTTTAGGTTTGAGGCCAGGCTGTTTCATGCCTCATCGGTGCCTGAGTTTCCCCTCCAGCTATCTGAATCCAAGTGATATTATTTGCAATTACTTCAAGGAAGCAGAAGCTCAGGGGGAGTGTCCTTGGTGAATGGTTGTAATTTCTGTGCTGTGGCTGCCCAAAAGCTATTACAGCTCTGCTATCTCTGGCTGCCTGCCAACGGGAAGGATTCCTTCTAGAATTAATTGCATTTCCCACCTTATAGATACTCCAGGGAGCACAAACCAGGCTTGCAATGTGTGTATTGCCTTGCAAGAAATGACAACGTCTTCTGACGTGCACCATAGAAGGGCAGTGCAAGCAAGAAGGTTGACATGCTACGGACTTTCAGATCTTTGCCTATAGCCAAAAATTAGTAATGAATGGTGGGAAAGAGAAAATAACCTCAGTGCTAGGCTCATTCTTGTTTCTGGTACGGAGGAAGCGTGGGCTGCTTCTGCAGACTGTTATTCACAGTGACGTGCAGAAGCTGCTGCCTCTGTGCTTTGCTATGTGAAAAGAGGATCTGCAGAAAACTGCATGCTCAGGCTCTTTGGCTTTATATTATTTAAATGTTATTTACATGGAGGTGCCATGACTGCATCTATATTGCATGGTGAGTAGGGGCACAGATTTGAACTTGCCCCTCATCTACTGGCATAGTCACATTCTGGTGCAGCCTGTGAGCAAGGTTTGAGATGTGCTGGCTGACCTCAGACTGTCTTTGGTAAAGCCCCTTGCTGTCAGCACAGAGCAGGACAACCACGCTATTCCCTATCTGGCCCACTCCCATGGATCATGTGTGCTTCCCTCACAGCAGCCACTGGAGGAAGGACATGCAAGGCAGAGTGCCAAGCCACACAGAAAAAGGGCAGGTGAGAACTTTAAGGCTGCTGTAGCACATCCTGTCCCTGTGAAATGGGGGATGCACTACACAGAGCTGGTGGCCTCCTGTGGTGGCCCTGGGGCACGAGCACAGAGACTCTCAGCCTCTGGCCAAACACCAAGAGGCAGCTCTTTGAGTAGTGTTTATGAAAAAGAGCCTGTAAAGCTCAATGGCATGATGGCTCCCTCGTCCCTTCTCATGTGCTTGAGGCAGGGAGTTGTGCCAGCCACCTGCTACTGTTGGGCTGCCACCACAGCACTGTGCCAGGTCCACACGGACCAGATACTCCTCATTTTCCCTTTGTGGGAAGATAAGGGAAGGAGGAATAGCCTGAGAAAGCTCCCTCCATCTCTTCCTCCCTCCTTCACAGTATAATGAGCTTACAGGATGGATTGCAACTTGGCCCTATAGATTTCTACTTGACAGGTTTGGTATTTTTACGAGAGGGCATGTTGGGACATAATGTATTGGTAACATTTTCATTAGATAGATTCAGCAGACCTGCAGTGGTGGTTGGATAGCAGGAACCAGGCAGACAAAGGCAAAGGAAATATAAACAGAAAAGGAAAACAGAAAAATCCCCCAAAAATTAGTAACAACAAAAAACATCCCTTCAAAGCCAAAACCACAACAAAAATCCCCTGGTTTTTTCCTATGTCTTTTAACACCAAAGTGCCAAAATGCCCTGTACTGAGACCCTTTGTAAACTGTCACAAAAATGTTCATGTTAAAAAAGACACCAGTTTATTAAACGACTGAGGTAATTTCATCTACTGTCTTTTTATCTCTTCCTCTCCCAAGGGAACAAAGAAACTTAAACTCATTGTTCATATAACATAAATGGAAACAGAAAATACTGCTACTGCACATCTCTATATAGCCAGTTGCTGTCCTCTGGTTCTGCTTTATTCACTTTTGTTCTATTGCACCAAGACTGATGCAGTACAATATTATTGATAATATTTGTATATGACAGATTAGATAAGTGAGATCAGTCATACTCAAGAAGGGGGCACATTCCTCTTTCTTCACCTGTCAAGCAAAATGCAATTCATTCAACATCCCAAATGAGCTGTGGTAGCTACTTGTGGTCTAGAGATAGCACTGAAGACACACATTGGAGTCAGCATCTGAGCAGCGTTGTGAGTCAGGGGCCAGCTCCCCAGGATGATTCACATGTCTGATGGATGTCTTGCATCCCTGCATTGCTGCTTGGCTGCAAAAAACAAGGAAGCAAGTCAGTCCTCTCAGGGTCTGTGTTTCCATTCATGAAAGCACTGAGGTACCTATGCTGCTGCATAACCATCTTTGCCAAAAGCCTGCACTGGAGCACAAGTGGGAGTCATAAACTTTGGCTGCTTTGCCTCTGGGACCCAGTGGAGAAACTTAGAATAGAATGAAAGGAATGCAGTGCCACCTTAAACCCAGCAGCACTGGGGAAGCCCACACATGCAGAGTGAACACTCTTCCCATACCTTCCCCACGCAGAGGCAGGAATGGGAATGTATAGACTTCATGTTCCAAAAGGCCCATGGGAGCTCCCAGGCTGTAAAGGGGGTGTAGACAGGCACGCTATTGCCATCTCCTCTGGCTAAGCTGTTCCGCTTGGCATAAATAATTAAATTCTATTGCATTGCACAAGAAAAATAGCGAGATTAGTTTGGGAAGGCACTCACTTGGGAGACAGAATAGTTAGACTGAAATCCTTGTTTGGGCATTTAATTATTTATACCAAGTGGAACATTTTTGCCAGAAGACATCAAGAGACATCCACCTAGTTGAGCAGCATGCTTATAATTAAGTTTAGCTGTGATCAGACAGAACATTGACATGACTACTAGTATAGCTCTGTTACAACTGAATCTGGTCTATTGTTTACCATGCTTAGGTTGACAAAACACAGACAATGATTGCTTTATGCACAGCTCCAGTATCAGTAATGCAATCAGCATTGTTGTAACAGAGCATTAATATTTCTCTAGTAAGAAATCATTTGACTTCCCAGTCATAGACTTTGACTTCGTAAAAATTATACAGATGCATAGAAATGATTGAGTGCAGTTGCAGAAAGGCGAAATTTTAAATTAATTCTGTCTCATGTGGGATGCAGTGAAAGAGGCAGCTTACAACATGTTATAGGTCATTCATACCAGAAGAGAAATCACAGATTTGGTAATATGTTAGAGATGCCTTAAATGTGAACTGCATAAACAAAAGGATGCCTTTTGTGTGAAGGAAAAGGTTTCTTTAGAATTCAGAGTTTGCTTCTTCCTTCAGCTACTATCAACAAAATGACCTCGGTGTTTAAATGTACACGGAAAATTTGATTTAGCTGGTGAGCTCTGCAAGTGCAAAGAGCTATTATTGGCTGTTTGTGTGAAAATGAGAGCTGATGCGACAGCTGACTTGGTTGAACAAGACATAGTTGTTTAACCTACAGTAGTCATGTGGTGAAGCCCAGTCTGCAGTCATGGAAAAAGCACTGAGAAGATGCAGAGCCTGAGATTTCATGCATGGGCAGATAGCTTGAGCCACTCTTACACCAAGAGGTATGCTTCAGTAACTTTATGAGAAAATGGTACAGTTCAGTCATACGTTTTGCAATAGGTTTGAAGTGTAAGATTCACATTTATCACCGTGCAGTCCTGCTGAGGCTACTGGGCAGCCACGGGACACGGCTGGTCAGGGAGCATCCTGAGCCAGGAGAGAGCAGCTGTGTCCCTCACATGCCTCTGATTCCCTATGGTTGTGCAAGCCCCACTGCACCCCACAGCTCATCTCACACACCAGCTGTCTAAAGGCAGTGCATTGTTGCTGGCAGCATGACCATGCAGATTCCAGGTAGCCAAAAGGCAAAAATGGGACTCTCAGATGTGGTCACAGTACAAACTCTTACACTGCTCTTTTACCTTACGAACTGCACTTGCTAAAATACAAAGGACTAGAGTTGGTGTTGTAAAGCAGATGATACACTGCCAATGTCAGTAAAGCCATTTATGTCAAGATTTTCAAACTCCCAGATGATCTGGAAACTGCTTTAAACAGACACTTATTCTGCTCCTGTAATTTATTTTGCAG
Organism: Rhipidura dahli; assembly: GCA_013399225.1. Taxonomy (NCBI): domain Eukaryota; kingdom Metazoa; phylum Chordata; class Aves; order Passeriformes; family Rhipiduridae; genus Rhipidura; species Rhipidura dahli. Next base: position 596,971 of record VXAC01003383.1, read on the forward strand.
ACAAGGTTCTCACTGATTTCACTCTTTCAGTGCTATTAGCACTTCTCATCAACTCTTTCCTTGTTAGAGCACCAGTTGGAGAGCTTTTATGTGCTTATTATTGCTAAAAAAATTCTTTGCATATCCATCACACATGATTTCTCTTATCTGTGTTTTTCAGACTACATCTTGGCAGGAATATATCACAGTATTAGTGTTCCCAGTTTCTGATTAAGGCACTGGCCACGAGTGTGCAAACCTGCAGTAACATCATGCCGTATTTTATGCTGACATTATACAAACAAACTGTTCAGGTTATTTCACAAAGGAAAAAGTGGCAAAGCTGGGAACAAGGATCACTGTATTAGTTTGGACCCCATTCACCACATGAAAATGTCAGAAGGTTGTAAAGAGATCCTCACTGATTTTAGTAATAGAAAGTCTTCTGAGCCCTGTTCTTGTAAACAGGTCTCAAAGTGAGCAAAAATCGCTCCGAGTACCAAAACTCTCAGGTCTCCTTTCAAATTCTGGTCTACATTTCCTAAAGGTGAACTGCAGGATCACTTGCAGAGTATTTAGTTTCCTTACAACTGCCACTGTTCTTTAAAGCCTTCTTGCATTTAACAAACTGGGTCGAGAAAAGGTGGAAACAGAGGGCAAAGCAGAAGAAATTCTTCCTTCTAAGAGCTTCTGTGTTTTGCCGTAATTGCCACTTCTATTCCCTTCTCAACATGCAGGTTATATAAAGTTCTCTCAGCTTCATGGCAGTCTGAAAAAGGGATTTAGCTTTTTTGAGTGAAAATGGGGCTGATATGATGCTCAGAAATGAGAGGACAATTGCAGTGTAAAATTGGCTTGCTTGTGCGCGACAGACGGGATGGTGATGTGAAAGGAAGATTGTAAGGGCTGATTTGATTAAAAGGCTGTGAAAGCAGCATCTGAATGGGTATGTCTGGAATGAAAGGGCGTCTGGGGGGACAATTTTCCTGCAGGGTGGGGCTTTTGGTGTTTGGCATTGCAGATGCTAGCTACAGAAATGCTAAGATTTAAGTGCACACACTTGGCTCTTAGTCTAGAACAAACAATATTTTCAAGAGTGCACATGGATGTATTTTAATAATTTTAAATATTTGTATTTCATTTTCTGAAGGTAAGAGAAATTTTCTTTTTCTTTTCAGAAATAAAGTGATATCTTAGGAATACTTACAAGACCTTTTCGGTATCATGTAGCATCTGCCTACAACAGGCCTTCTTTTCTCTATCTGACTATCATTTAATAAAAAATTCTCTATATAAGACAGTCCAGAACACGGAAAATTCATTAAGCTTACAGGATCATTGTGTATCATATTCAGACATCATGTTGGGTTCCAATGCAAAAATTGGACTCTCAGATGTGGTCACAATATAAACTCTTACACTGACAACCGTGCTGTGGATTTACAACATGCCACCAGCAGGTGTCTATGGTTAAAGATGTGACCTAAATTTTACATGTTGCCACAGATCTTTAAAGAAGGGGAACTGAAGTGCAACTGAATATGTTGATTCATAAAATGTTCTGGCCTTTCCTGTTTCTTTCTTAGGAATCTCTGATCAAGTTGAAATTGTCTTTCTAATGAATTACCTGCTGCCATAAACCTCAGTGCTTTATTCACGAACATTGTTGAGGTGCCTGGGCAAAACCAGTCATAAATCATTACTCACATAGCTGAAATTTTTGTCAACATCTTTCATTTCCAATTTGTGTCAGGACAGAGCTTGCGCTCAGTTGAGTGCACATAGTGACAGGTTGAAACCTGAGCCAGGCTTAAAGTGATTTCCGTGCAGAAGAGAGTTCCCGTCCTTTGGTGGGAGGTACATGAGGAGATTCTTACTGTGTGTGATACTCAGCAAGCATTCACAATATTTATTGAGCATAAAGTTGCCTCCATTAGATGAATTTATGTCAGCAGTGTTATTATTCATATGTGAGAGACATAAATAATAGAGTAAGGAGACCTCAGCATGCTGCAGTCTAAAAGCCATGTGATAGATAGGAATCTGAGTGGGGAGCATTAGTATTATGCAAGTAATTTGTTAATGAAAAATGTGTAATTTAAAGAATACTTATTTCTAACAATGGAGCAAAGGGTCTTTAAGTAGCAATCTTCTGTCAAGTGGAAGTGGTGTAAACTGACTTTAAGGGTCTCTGATTTACATTTAACAAGAAAGCAGGACTACAAATACAAGCCTTTCAAAAGCTAGAAAAAGCTAGCCAGTCCCTCACTCAAGCCTCAGGAAACAGGGTCAGGCGCCATGGGGAAAAAAAAAGAATTTATGTAAATATACAAACTCCAGCCAGAGATTTAGTTGAAATATTTAGTCCTTTAAAATCTGAAAAATAACCTTCCACAGAACTGGCTGCTTAGGTTCTGGGTTTTGGTAGAGCAGTGTTTTTATTCATGTCACCATAATGAAAGCTGACTTGCTTTTTGAATAATATATACTTTATCTACATATTGAAAGGAACTGAAATGAACATCATTAACTGCACGTTTATTTATAGGGTGTCTCATACTAAACAGAATGCCCATTATACCTGTAAGGGTTTTTCAACACAAGGAACAGAAAAAACATGGAGAAAGTGGATTTTCAGTGTAAGCACAATACCTTTAAAAAGCTTGTGTCTCCTGCCTCGTAAATGGATGAAGAAAACATTGTACTGGCAAAATGCACACTGGCTTTGGGATGCCACATGGCCAAAGACCAGGACCTCGAAACCTTGAGCCTTTTTATGACAAAACATATCTGTGAACACAGAGCAAAACAGACTTTGCTCTGGCATTTCCCTCAGCAATGTCTGGATGTAAAAGGAAGAAGATTTAGGACTTGCCTTGTCACACCACCCCTGCCATCCAGATGCTGGAGGAGCTGTTACCCGATTTGACGCCTCTTTCAGCAGCTTGCAGATGGAGCAGCCATCAGTTGTTGCTGGTGTGCAGCAGTCAACTTACTCCCATAACAAAATGCTACAGACTGCAGCTGGATCTGGTGAATACTGGGGAGCCATGCAGGAGTGGATGGAGCCAAACAGTAGAAATGTCCCTGGTAAAACATTACTAGTGATATAAACATTTGGGGTTATCTTTTCCTCCATCATCTGGTTCTAAAATTGATTTCAAATTATTGCAGCAGCCACTGCTGCTGACTTCTTTTACATCTTGTATAACAAAGCACCCCACAGTGCCTTAGCCACCAGCTGATCAGAGCAAGCAATATTTGCCCTGGATATTCAGGGAGATTCTGGCCCTGCAATCCCGCTGAAATGTCAGGAAGCCAACAAGCATTCAGAATCATAGAATCACTTAGGTTGGAAAAGACCTCAAAAATCATCAAGTCCAACCATTAACCAAACACTGCTTCCTCTCTCCTTACTTGTTCTAGTTAATACAGCCCCTTTGCATTGTCCATAGAAGATGCCATCACACTGGCAATTTATTTGGGATTTAGCTGCCCTTCCACACATGCCTCTTCCACAGATCACTTGGATGCAGGACCCTACCCAGCAAAGTTAAGAGGCAAGGGATGCCACAAGAAGTGTATTTTTCATGCCTCAATGATTGTCACCTCCTCTGCTATGCACTGCTGAGATCCCAGCTGTTCAGGTGAGTGACAGTGCAGAACTCACCTGTCTGTTTTACCTCACCAGTGCAAGGAAGAAGAATCATTCTACACCATTATCAACCCACCACATTGTCTTTCCATCCCTCCCTGGGTCCAATGCAAGAACACAGTCCTCCACTGATTTTTGTTTACTGATGTCAAGATTATTATACTGGTGAACAAAAGGAATGGTAAAGTGGCAGAGTATATAACCTCAAATAGCAAATCTTCTCAACAGTTTTTGCAGTAGAAATAGGTGCTGGACCTAATGAGGAGTTCAGGGAATCTTGGAAGTCTAAAGGATTAAATCCATATACCCTCTTCTCAGGCTGGAGGTAGAGCAGAAACAATCTTTTCTGTAAGCACCTTCATTTCTCTTGAGTGGTGGAAAATACAGCCTTCAAAAGCAGACAGTTCTATGAAATGAAAAAGGAAAAGTGGGCCCACTTAGATGTATAATTATTATACTAGAACAAAACTTATTCCCAATAATCAATGCCAGCAGCCATATGAGTGTGCAGCTGGACAAAACATCTGTGCTGCAAGAACACAGTGGGAAGTGACCATATGTTCAAGGTATTAGGATTCCTTTGTCCAAAGCTAAACATGAAACTGTGACAGGAAGGATTCCTGATGATTTAAACCAGGTCTCACCACAATACCTGATAGCCAAACAGGTATGAGATATTTAGATCTGCCTAAACCTTGTTCCAGCAGAAAACCATTGCATCTAAATCGGTTTTGTTGGAGTCAAAAGGGTTGCATTTTTAAGAGTGTCCAAACCAGCACAAAGCAATCCAGCTGAGAGACAAACCAAGGAAGGAATTGTTCAGTAAAGCAGAAGCAGGTGCAAAACTGGGGAGAGTAGACATCCTCATGGTTTTATAGGACTCTGGGAGTATTAGGAACCCCTGCCACCAGGTGAGCTGTGACTTCAATTGCAGACCTTTATATAGCCCAGGGCATTGATGCTTTTTTTTTTTTAATTTGAAGAACATGAGCTGGGGCCTCAAAGTAATTAGCTGGAGTTCTACTAGTAGAACTGCTCAGGGTGTTCAAACATGGACTGGTTTCTGCTGGCAAAAAACCCCTTGTGCCAAGGCTTGCAAATGAGGAAGAGCATGAAGTATTTCCCTGGGTCTGTACAATTCTCTGCCAAGAAGGATCTGAGTCTGTCAAGAACTGTAAATAGTCCCAGTACTTTCTAAGTTAATTAACTGTGCAATAGGCCAGGTGGTACTCCATTATTAGTTTGTGCACAGGATTTTTAACTGGAACAGGCAAGAGAGACAAAGCCCCAGTAGGACACAAGAGCTCCCTCTGCTCCCACTGTTGTGTCCGTCAGGAATTTGGATCCAGACTTCAGCACTAACCACAATAACACATGTAACTTCAGAGGGAAGGATTCATTTTACCTAATTTAAGATGTTTGGCAGGTAGGTGCCCAGCCTAAGACAGTTACAAAGATTCTTTTTGTATTTATTGAAGAGATAAAGGCATTTCCATGAGCAAATTTTCCCATTCATCTCAGGTGGCAGCCAATCTGATGTAGGATTTCTGCACCTCTCTTCCCATACTTGGTTGCACATCCAAAGCCTTGCACTGTCTCTTTGGTCCTTGACTAAATGCATGCTTGAAGGAGTTGATTCACCAAAAATATCTCCCCTCCCCTCCCCTCCTCTCCCATCCCCTCGTTACCTTTTGGCTGAATCAGTTCTTCATAATACAGTTTTAGGATGGGAGTCTAAGCATCATACAAGACATAGCCTAAATGCAAAATTTTGAGAAGATTCAAGTTGAGATTAACACCATGTTATTTGTAAGGTCATGGCTGGGAAAGGAATAGAGAAGAGGAAGGGGAAACGATTTAATTTCATGTTGTTTTTCCAAGAAGTATTAACCCTGAGATGCAAATGCATTTTGAACTAGTCTGCCTACCCCTTCTTCTGCTTGGTGACCTCTATTTCCCCTCTTTACCTTTGTTCCCTGCAGTAATGTGACCTTGATAAAATGAAGTGAGTCATGCACAAACTCTCACCACACCGAAGAGGCCAAAAAGGAACAAGGACTAGGGAAGAATGAAAAAATAAGCTGTATGAGAAGGAACAGTTGCAAAACTGTGCAGGGAGGACCCACACAATTTGCTTGAAGTATTGAATGCACGTCTTTTCTGACTGGTGCCCCAGTGTCTCAGAAATAACCAAAGAAAAGCAACGGTTTTGCCTCAAAAGCAAACAGTGGATATGAAGGGATTTCCTTTGTTTTGGAACTATTTGTTAATTTTTGCCTTCTTGTCTTAAATCTATTTATGTTTCTTCATGATTAGCTGTTGCTGTCCTTAATTCGGGCACTTAAGTCTTTGATCTAGTCCTAAAACCATATCGATTTTAGAGTTAATCAAATTTTGACTTTGTGATCAGAAAACCACAAGAAAGTCCTGATATTCCACTGACTCCTTGGCAAAAGCGGCATTTTGACTGAGACAATTCTGCCTCATGATTTTCTGCTGCCAGACTTTGGCCACCATCAATCATATTACTGTCTCCTTCCACTTCAGTGGGACTATGCCTCAACTGGGCCTTCAGTGGCTACAGGTAGAGGAGGGATGAAAGAAATGACTCTTGATGATTCAGCTCAGATTTTTCTGTCATTAGTTTAATACTACTTGATCCCCAGAAAGGTGTTCTTAAACCTCATCTACTTCCTTAACAGGATCCTGATTCCATGCATGTGGCTACAACCCCACAGTAGTTCTATTGGAGCTCCCACTGCTGCTGTATTCAACTGATTTGGGCAATTTTTATTCACATGAACACGTCTAGAACATGTTACTCGCATGAATAGCTGCAGAGTTTTTCCTAGGCTGGCAGCCTCAGAACCAGGTTCAGACACCTGCATTCACTTGGCTGTAATGCAGGTGCTGTGAACCTGCTGTGCAGGCTCCTGCTGCAGGCAGTGAAGAGCTGGGCCCTGATTATTTGCCTTCATATCAGTGTCTGGCAGGGCCAAAACCATCTTTGATTACCCTTGATTGCCTAATCACACTGAATACTTAAATTCAAGCTGCAGACCTGAGCCCTGATTGGCTCAACCAGCGGAGCCTAAAGAGGGATTCAGGGCATGGCAGTGACTCCAGCCCCTTGGACTGTACTGTCTGGATGGCAACAGGAGCCTGAGCTCGGAGCAGGCACGTAGAGCACCTGAGCCTTTTCCAGACAATTTAAGGGTAGGCCTGTGCTCACACAGAGTGAGCTAAAGCCAGGCAGGCAGGTGAGGAAGATGCTCAGCACCTGCAGCACAGACACCGACTCCCTGCAGGGTGTGTTAATTTAGGATCGACAGGCTGTGCTGAGCAGAACCAGCTCATGGCTGCCTCCAAATGCCGAGCAGGCATGCACTAGGAATTTAGGATCTTTTCCATCTTTTCTATTTAGAAATTTGACCAGATGATTATTATTTAAATAAGTTCAGTTTTCCATGTAATCAAATGTAAACACAGACCATTTATTTTCCTTAGTGTTGAGGGATTAAGATGGGTTCTGTCTCTTTCACAGCAGTTTGCAGAAGGGTGTTCATTACTATAATTTGTTTTTCCAGCACATTCTTTCTGTCTGCCAGGTTTGACAGTTTGAGGCCTTATTTGCTCTGCAGTGTTATCTCTTAAATCTATCCCTGGCTATATACTGACTTTTTAATTTTCAAACTGCATCAGAAGGATCCTTGAAGAACTCAGGCTGACATCCAAAAAATATTTGCCACCTAATGCCCCTCCGAGCAACTAAGAGCCTTGAGAGCAGTAAGACTTTTATTCTAAAATTCTTTCTCCAGTTAATACAAGTATTGAATTTGCTATTTTCTGTCTTTCAAAAGAACAGAAATATATGAGTGAGGGAAAATATCATGAAATATTTTGATTTCAAAATATCCATGTATTTAATTTTGGTCTGTTTAATTGACATGAGCTCCATTTCAGATCACCTGAGGGTTGGACTGAATTTCTCTGTTGGATCAATTTCCTTGTGATCTTGGGATTTTGGAACTTGATGCTCTTATTTTCCCATGGAAAACAGTTTAACCATGCTTTGTTTCCCCAACAATAAGACCTTCTCAGAGATGTTATTTGGCAACTGTTGGCCTTAAAGAACTTCATCCCAAAGCAATATAGAAGTGCTTGTTCATATTATATTATATTATATTATATTATATTACTGTATTTAAATTATATGAAAGGAAAGGTTAAAATTGATGAGACTTGAAATTAAACCTCCTGAGCAAAATCTGAATTAAACTGAACTTTTTTAAAAACAAAAATTGAAAAAACCTAAATAAAGCTTCCCACTGACTTTTTGTGGCACAACAGGTGATTCTAGAATGTGTAAGTCATGCACCAAACACAAAGACAAGTTTATTGTTAAGGAAATAGAGGCTGATTCATAACAACCCCTTAAAAATGTCATAAGTCAACTCTTCATATTCATGGCCAAACTACATTTTAATAAAAGCATAAATATATCCTCGATGGCAATCAAATATATTGCAAGATACTTGTAGATTTGAAGTCATCTATTAAAGTTTATCAAACTGATTATAGATTCATTTTATCCTGCTTTATCTTATGTGAATGCTTCTTAAGACAATACTTTCATTGATAAGATGAAGCAGTTCAGAAGTAAAATTTCTGAAATACTGAACATTTCAGATAACTGAGTGCATAAGGAAATATTACTGCCTGCCCAGACACACTGCTACTCATGTTTGCCACCCACATTTTTTCCCTGAGCAACTATCATCCAGTTTAGCTCTTCCCAAGCCCTGAGTAGACACATTCACAGTAATTGCCACTTTTTAAATTGTCACTTCATGTCTGTGTAAAGGATGGCATAATTGCAGAATCATATTACAGATAAAGTTATTTATTGGATAGTCTTTCCTAGACACCTGTCAGTAAATAGCTCTTCTTATGTTTTTTTCCCTGGGAATGCATTTCATAAATACATCTGCAGCAAGCACTGCATATCAGATCTTTTGATTTTCTGTCTCCAGATATTTCTGGGTCTTTTCAATGAAAACTCTTGAAGATGCATATAAAGGGGAGGATTTATCTAGAAGTAAGGGTTGTCCAGAGAAGTTGTAGATACCCCATCCCTGAAAGTGTTTAAGTGTTTATGGAGAGAGCTCTGAGCAATCTGGTCCAGCAGAAGGTGTCCCTGCCCATGGCAGGGACATTGGAACTAGGTGATTTATAAAGTTCCTTCCAACCCAAACCAGTCTATGATTCTGTGATTCTACCTACACCAAGACAAAGAGATGTATACAGAACATACAGAGGAGCTACAGAAGAGAAAGTCACAGAAGCTTGATCTTCTCTGTCTTCCTCCAGTAAACAGGCCACTGTAATGTTCCACTTTCCACTGCTTTGAGCCTCAGAGTACTTTTGGCCAGAGTGTATCTTTCACAGTTTGAAGATCAGAGAGAGTCCACCATTCTCCATTTGTTCCAGTGGCTGATTTCCTTCACTATTATAGAATGTGTTTCCTACATCAGAATAACCTCTACATTAAAAAATAGAAGAGGTATTAGTTTGAGACAGTTAAATATGACTTTAGTGAAACACAAGAGTGATTGAGCCGTCCCCTATTTCAAGATCATGTTATTGCCCATGAAATATCAAATATTATTTCTTCTGGCACTGTCTGTCCCTGAAATAAAAGGACCTCAATTTAAAGAATTGCTTAGTTACTCACATAAACAATGATGAGGTATTAAAAAATACATGAGAACTGAAGGCTCCATCTGTCTTGTAAAAATAAGTCTCACATAGTTACTGCATAGGCTTCCCAGTGGGAAAGCCCCTGCTCAGTTGGGAAGGATCACTTGTCATTGCTAGAGAGAGGAAAGAGACTGTCTGTCCTGGTCTGCCTGGTTTGCTGGGTGGAACAGCTTTATGGTGATAGGGATCACAGCTATCACAGTTTGTGAAGGACTCGAGATTATTTCATTGTGCTGCTGGCCTTGTGGCAGAGCACAACACCACACACAAGGCTGCAATCCTTCCCACTGTTGGAAGCACAGGTAATGCCATTGTTCCTTGTGCATGACTGTTTTTCTCTTCACCTCCTTCTATAGCCATCCTTGGAGCAGGCAGTGTGCCCCACTGTGTTTGCTCAGTACATAGAGGAGCAAGGCCTGTCCCTGCTGTGCAAACAGTTACACATATTAAATACTGATTTTGGCTCCTGTCATGGCATTGCTCACCAAGAGGCTGTCACTGTTTTGAAACTGCAATACATTGGAGGGACTAAACAGTTAAGCTCATGGAAATCGGATGTTTCACTCCAGCGCTTCCCCTTCCTTTTGTTTTTAAACTTGCTTTCCTGTTCTATGTTATCCTGTCCCCCACCTTATCCCCCACTGCCAGCTGCTGACCTAGTGCTTGCTTGTGCATGGAAGCACAGAGGCTTTCCTTCAGGAGCAGCACTGCTCCCCACAGCAAGGCTTGCTGGAGCTGACGTATTTCAGTGTCATTCGTGCTCTCTTCCTGGAAAGGAGGGCAGTCTGAAGACTCAACACCCTTGGCCTGGAAATCCCAAAATTCAATCCTGCACCTACCACCACCATTCCCCCTGAGGATTAGGAATCATAGAATCATTTATTCAGTAAGATTAGAAAAGACATCTAAGAAATGTTAATGCAGCACTGCCAAGTTCTCCACTAAACCATCCACAATTTTTTTGAACTCTTGTGCCCCATCCACAAATTTTTTGAACACTTCCAGGGAAGATGATTCCAGCACTTCCCTGTAGAGCCTGTTCCAATGCCTGACCACCATTCAGTGAAGAAATTTGTCTTAATTTTTAATCTAAACCTTCTCTGTTGCAACTTGAGGCCATTTCTGCTTGTCCCATCCCTTGTTACCTGGGGGAAGAGACCAACCCCCACCTTGCTACAGCCACTTTTCAGGTAGTTGTAAAGAGCAATAAAGTCCTCCCTCAGGGACCTCAGCCTCCTCTTCTACAGGGTAAACACCCTCAACTCAGTCGAAAGGTCCTCATAAGATTTCTGCTCCAGAGCCTTCTCCAGCCCTATTGGTGAAGGAAGGAGCTGACTGCAGCACTGCTCTGTTCATGCAGCTGGTGTGTCTGTGGACATTTATTTCTAGCCCTTGTGTCTGCATACAGCATGTAAGGAGAAACATCAGGAATGCAAGCAGCTGACATCTACTGAACTGCAAACAGAGAGAGCAAATGGCTATAAACTGGTGGTGGTCTTTTGGGGCAGACACACTGCCACAGCAAAAGAGGAACATAGATCAGGCTGGGGCATGCAGGAATGATAAGAAACCTAGGTGGAAGCAGCAATGAGACCTTGGCCCCAAGCTGGTGGGATGGGCTTCTTTGGAATGAGTTGGCAAGAGAGAACAGCTGCTGGTCTGCCAGGCTTAATGCTGTCCTGGGTGTGGAGGGAGAAAAGGTGCTTGAGTAGGTGAAGAGGAATTGTAAGAGCCATTTTGGAAAGGAAATGAGGACTGAAGAAAAGCAGGCTCCCTGTTTGGGAAGCAAAGAAATAAAGCATTGAGGGAGCTGAAACAATAAATGTCTCTTTCTCATTAGCTTCCTGGTCATTACTTGCTGGCTAAAAACAAACGTATGTTATGGGAAATGGAGGGGATTTTCTTGAAAGGTCTGGGAATCAGGGCATAGAAATGGGAAAAGAGGAAAGGGGAAAGACTTGCAGCAGCTGCTTCCCTGAAAATGTCAGGTGCATGGATATACTGGTCTCCTGGCAGGTAGGCTCCACTGCTGAGGGGCAAGTGACTTGTGTGGCAGCAGAGATGGGGGGGTGGGCAATCTGACCCCACTGTCTGGATGCAGAGAAACACCCCAAACTGCACAGCCTGTTACAGTGGTGTGCTCCTCAGATGGACATCAGGAACCAGCTGAGGGAAAGCACAGCCTAAATCCTGCAACATCTTGGCCCAGATCATCAATTCCTCTGGAAAAATGAGGGTTGCCTTTTCTGGCAGATCTGCTTAGAAAGCAGTGAGGAGAATTCAGTATCATAACCAATCATCAAGCCTGGTAATTAGCAGTAACATACTGTCTTCAAGATTTTTCTTTACTCCTGTGACCATACTCAGGGCATATTACAAATTTCAAGCTTCCCTTGAAACAGTAAGGGTGTGTTTAATATAATGTTTCCCACCAGTTAAATCAGACTGGGAAAAAAAGTCTGCCTATATTTGGCAACAGAGTTAATTCATTCCCCAAGCTTAGTAGCAACCTGACTAATCAACTTGCATATTCTTGATTACAGGCTCTTACTTGATTTTATGGAGAGACTTTTCCCTGCAAATTGGATGATTCTTTGAAGTTCTGTATCTAAAAAGAAGAAAATGAGCAATAAAGGATTTATTCTTGTCTTTGTTTGCTTAGTAGCTATCAGAAGTGAATGATCATTTGTTTGCCTTTCTTTCTTTCTGGCAGCTCCTTCCCTTCTTAAATTTTACATTAAAATTTAATATACATTAAAATTTACATTAAAACTTACATTAAAACATAGATCTATCTGTCTGTGTAAATATAGACAAATACCTTGCAGGGCAATGGCTTAACAATGCTCATAAAGAGAAACAGCAAAACCAGAGCCATGGTGTTACAGTTTTTCTATCAGTTTGCTTTAGGTGCCAGCTACTATGCCCATTTTCATAGCTGGGACTTTTATTAATGCAGTGAATACAATTTCTGCAAAGCAGAAATGCACACATAGCTTTTAACTTCTAGGATGAAAATATTTGTTTAGGAAGATGAGGAGTTATGTGAATGAATGAATCAGACAAAAATCTGAAATTCCCAGCTGGCTTTCCCTTTCTCTTTTCAAGCATGGGAATCAGCAAATATGGAGAAAAAAGAGTTAATACTCACATGAAAACTATGTCTGTGATTAGTCAATGTGATTTAAGGTTTCTGGAATGAAGCAAACGCTATGCCGAATATGGGGAGTTCCTTTCTAAATTGCACCATTGCTGCCTGTAGAGGTTGTTTGCAGTTAGAATAGAAGGATTGGAGGTTAACTTCAGAGTGTCTTAAAAGATGGCAGCTGAGCTCTGTTAGCTTCAGGTTCAGAAGTGTGGTTTTTGCTCTCTTTGAGCTGAAGTCTGGTAGCTGAAGAAGGAAGCTGTGTAGTGCTGCTTGTGAACCAGCTGATGCACAGGCTCCCTTGCTGATTCTGATGTCGGGAGGAGCGTGGGTGACACGTGGGACTCGTGTTCACTCACTCTGCCTGGTTATCTGTCTGGGTTATATTTTACCATTTTTCTCTTGGGACCCAGCCTCTTGATAATTATACAAATGAAAAAGTGCCATCTGAGGAAAATAAAAGAAGGGTTCAGTGGTACTGGTGAAGAAGTATCACTAGAAAACAGAATTCAGAGAGGATGTGTAAGGCTTGGATGTGGTGATGCAATATGAATGAACTTGTCAAAGATGTCAACCGCCTTCTTGTTCTTGCATGCATTTTGAATCAGGTCTTGACAATATTTTCTCACTTGAGAGTTTGTTCCTCTGCTTTCCTGATACCAGAGATTCACCTCAGGGGAATTCGGTCTTTCAGAATCAGTGAAACCATTCCCTCAGGGCAAAGGATGAGCCACTTGCTTAGGGGAACACTACCAGGCAGAGAACTGGTTTCTGCTTGGTTGTAGAGACAAAGTGAATTTTCATACCAGATGGAAAATTCTGGTTTCAGGCAATTTGGTTTTAGTGGTTAGGACCCACGAGGATAGGGCAGGGATGCAGAAGAGGGGACTCCTCAAGCTTTTGTTGGTTTGTTCCTGCTTTCCCACAATTTTCCTTAGAATTCAAACAACCTTGTGCAGCTGGACACTTTCATTAGTTATATTTGTACAGTTTTATAAAATACATAGAACACTGTGTGTGGAGGAAAGCTGAGCCAAACAAATAGCAGGTCTCCATCACTGAGAGCAAAGATGAATGCAGAAACATGCAAGCCTAGAGAGCCTGGTGAACTGGTGATTTGAAAGCAAGAGCAGCAATATTTCGACAACATTTTACGGGAGAAGTCTGGCATCCATCTTCACCCTGTTCTGTCATCCCTGTGCTTATGTAACTTGTACAGACATGAATGTGTGTTTTATGGGTGTAATTGAAGGACACAGGAATTCTTTCTATTGACCTTAAAGGGCTTTAAATCAGGTACCATTATAGCCAGGGTTTGCCAGTGTTTAGTGACTTTGGATTACCCTTAACATTTGGGAAATTTATTTGTGTCAGAGCTCATGGCAGGCATAGTTAAGTTTGAAATATATGTAAATAAAACACACTTGCACAAAGTGTGCCTATCAGTGCTAAAAAGCCAATTTATATGCACTCTTTACAAAGAAAATTCTGTTGTGGAAAAAAAAAATTTCAGCTACAAAAATGGCATTTGGAGGACAAAAGGACCTGCACTTGCACTTGTCTGTAGAGAATAGAACAGGTTAATCAGGAAACAGGCTAGATTGACAGCTTTCTTTATTATCTCTGTTATTTGGCTGCATTTAGCAGGAAGGCTCCAAAAAGGCTTATAGAACCTTTGTTTTGCCCCAGATTTTCTTCTAGATGGAGTGCTCTTCTGTATTCTCCACTTTAATTGCAGCCCTAGGATTTCGGTCTGTGTTTCCTGCACCTCTGCAGCACTGCAGGGGAACCCCCAGGAACACCCAGGAACCTGATGGATTTGGCCTCAACCCTGTAAGAGATATATCAGGCATGTACCTTTCGTGTTTATTTTAAAAAACTCAAGCTGATCACTGTGCTCTGGGGAGCATTGTGTAGTGATCAGCACATGGAAGTGCACATCAAACACTGTTCCTCTGAACACCCACCCTCTGCCTACTGAAAAAGCTCTCCTGCTGCAGGGACTTGAGCAGCCCGACACATCAGCTGAACCTCTTAAAAGGAGCTCACATAAGAAACTGAAGATTATAATAGGAGATTACTGTACAAACAGCTGTGGACATTTAAAACGTGCCTGTCCTGTTGGCAAGGGTGACTTTCCCACAGCAGGCTGGCAGAAAGACTGGTGTACCTGAGCCTCAGCTGCTGCATTCCCTAACCTGGGTCCCTAAGGACGTGGTTTTGTATTACACCCCAACTAAATAGGACACCTTCCAAATGGTCCTGCTCCTTTGTCTTTCCCTCTGTTCCAAACTGTACCTAGCAATTGTCTGGATAGAGGATGAGAGGATGTAGCAGCTGAGCTAATGAAAAATATTTTCTGTCTCCCTGACTCCTGTTTTGTACAGATTATCCTTTCCAGCTCAGACAGCTGAACTGACTCACCCTGCAAGGTCTGAACACACACCAGAACAGGCAGGAGGGATCAGGGATGAGCAGAATAGTTGCTTTCCACAGTAGCTCTCTCCTGTACCATTAAGTGTAACCTGAAACCAAAAACTGACTTCAATGCCACTTTTAACAAGCATCTAAACTACTACATTTGGAGGTGAACTGTTTGTTTACTTTTTTATTTTTTTTTTTAATTAACACCCAGCTCACTTTGGGTCAGGCTCGATCTGCCCAGTTCCACCTTTGGCCTGTCTTACTGGCAGCTGGTATCTTTTTTTTTGCCAGGGTTATCATGAAAGGGTTATCAGGATCACAAGCAGAATATGGATCAAGGGATGAGAGGTCTATCCTTCTTTCTGTGGTCACTCCCTGGTCTGCAGCCTTGACCCAAGAGCAGAATGGAACCTGGCCCATGACCTTCTGCAGGTATCCTACATCTTACTTGGTGACACATCTTTCACATGGTGGGAGTGCCCCTGTGCCTTGGTGACAGGTTTAGCTGGGGTCACCTGCCATACTAGCACAGACACCTATGTCCTGTGGCAGGAATTACCTGTTCTTGCTACAGGAGAGGAGGACAGCAAGTCAAAAGTACCAGACTGCATGAGTTGCCCAAGAAGCTGCTACTCTCACATCAAATATGAAGCCTTGAGAGCAAATTAGAGAGTGGTGATGTCTCATCCACCATGTATTTTTTGTCTGTTGTATGAGGTAGACTGAGTTCAGTTCCTCCACTTTATCTGTGTCACACCCCCTGCATTTTCAGTCTCTGCAGTGATCTTGATTTATCAGCAGGAGTTATCAGCAGGTCCCAACCTGAATAATGTGGGGTTTGAAAAATGGAGAGTGGGAATTCCCTCAGGCTAAGGAGCAACCAGGATATGAGAAAAGGCTGCCATGGATGTCTCAGGTGCAGAGCACAGTGAGTCTGCTGCTTATGTGCATCAGATTGTGGATGTCCATTGCAGTCCTCTGGCAGTCCTTACTGAAAGGCTGGGCTTACCTTGAAGATGCCCAGCTACCTGGGGCAGATGTAGCTGAACTCTCACCAAGAATGAAGACATTCTTGATAAAATCCCTCAATATATGCCACAGTGAGGAGAAAGGGAGATGTCTAGGAAGAGCAGGCAAAAGTTACCCCTGTGCACAGGGAGAGCTCATGAAGTTAAACCAAAATCTGTATAAGTGTTTTATATTAATGAAGCATTTGAATTCCATAAGGATCCTGCTGCTATGCATCAGGCATGTCCAAGGTAAACCAGGCTGACCTGGCTTCCTCAAGGGAGGAAAGAGGAGGAACACTTTGACTCTAAAATGGGCTTAGGGAACAGGTATGTGCCCTGTTGTTCAGTCTGACCAGAACTAGGACACTTCTGGAGAGAGAGAGCTAGACAAAGCACTTGGAGAATTTCACAGGGATAGAACAAAGTATCTGAAATTTAACTGCCTCTGCTATGAGGAAACTGAGCAAGAGTTTCTGGACTTTGTTTCAAAGATTTAAACATTTAAAAGAAAGACACTGAAGTGTATGAAGTACATTCTTTCACTGTCCTATGAAGGATGCTGTTGGTGAAACTAAGCATCAAGAGCCCAAGGTAAACTCTAGGTCTAACTCGAGTGCTTTATGCCATAGAGATTAAAACCACTGCAGACCTATTACACACCACTACTGCACAGTGGTGTCTCAGTGAATGTGGCTGCTCTCCACCCAAGAAGAGCTCAACATTTCATGTTTCTCTGAATAGTGCTGGCTTCATTTGGTAATGGTTCCAAGTGACACTTCTTCTCTCAGTTTTGGGGGTTCTGGGATCAAGGCTAGAAGAAATGGATGAGTGCTGTTTTAGCAGAGGTAGATAATGCTTCACATGGATGCTCAGGCTCACTTCCCTTACACCAGCAGTTCAGGGTATGTAACTCTCAGACTCTGTAAACTAGTATTTTTTTCCTGTCTCATCATGCAGAGAAGCTTGTGTTGACACAAATTTAAAGTGATCCACTCCCAGCCTTGCTTCCTGCTTTCTGCTTGAAAGAGGTTCTGTAGCCTCATCAATGACAGCTCTCTCCTTCAGCTCCTTAGAACAGCACTTTTTGGAAGCAGTGTCAACTCCTTCCTGCCTTTTCTGAAGAGTGCCTAGTCTGTTATATGAGGAGAGATACTGAAATTCTATGTACCAGTACCTTTCTCTGAAGTGCCTGCCTGAAGCACTGAAACACAAATCACAAAACTCTGATAGCAGCATCCCCAGTGGGACTTCATATGAGGGCAGACAAGGTGATTCCTATCTCCAAGTCAATTTGTATCTGAGCAACTTCCTTGAGGTCAGCTCTGGGCACGAGCTTACACAGGTGAACATCAGAGCTGCAGTGCAGACCCCATGAAGGTGAACACATGTGTGCAGCTCCCTGTGCAGGCCATGTGCCACTTGTCCCCAGCCCACAGTGTCTCTGCCTTGCCAGAGCCACTCCTGTGTGGGAGTTTGCTTGGGGGCTGCTCCTGTACATCCACACCCAGGGCAGGCAGGGCACCCACAGCTCTGCTGGCACACGCTGACTGCTTCTCCCTCTTATGCCTCAGGCACCTCTTGTTTCCAGGGGGAACAAACTGAAGAGAAGCCAATATGAGAGGATAGGGCAGGGGATGTAGTTCACATCACTGGAAAGATTACTATGCTGCAATGACATTCTCTTTTTGTGTCAGATAGCTACCAGCCTTTGCTCTGATCTGAAGCATGACCATGTTCATAATTTTAGTGAGGCTGTACTAGGCACCCCAGGTACCCACATCTTGTGCTCTTACGGGTTTTTTCTTTTTTTTTTTTTTTTTTTTTTTAGCATGTGGGATGATGCTTTTTGTGCCAAATGGCTTTAATTATTCTGAGAAGTTATAAGCTGGTTGAAATTGAGTTAATTGTAGATCCTTCACTGTAGTCACTAGAAATCAACTGCTGTAAAGAACTGAGCTCATGCTGTGTGCAACCTTTATCTTGAACCATGAGTAACAGGAAACCTGTGTGGGTTTTCTTGTGATAATCCAGCATATATAGTTGCTTTAGGAGCAGCAGCTAGGGAGGCTATGCAGCCATGCACCACAGCTCTCAAGGGGGAAAAGTTACCAGAAAGGGTCCTGTCCAGCATTTGAAAGAGAGTCACCACAATTTACCAGGATCAACTCTTCAGTCTCAAAATGAAATTCAGTGTCAGCTCTGCAGTTTCAAAGCCTGAAACCTCTTTAGGTGCACCAAGAGTGCATTTCTCAGTCCACACATTCATGATCTGGCAGTTCTTTCTTCACTGTGATCCAGTGGGATCCTAAGGAAACAAAATCTACCTTTCCTCCTGCTCCACACTGGCTAAAGAAAGGACTAAGGATTAATAATAGTCCCACTTGCCTCACCCTCTGCTGCCAGCCAATATTCTGTATCATAATTGCCACAATCTCTCTAAGATGGGGAAGTGCTGCCTGGAGATGACACTTTGAAAAGAGCCTTTCTTGATGCATTACTTTCCAATTGTTATGCTTAGCTGCTTACTGAGGGTTAAAAATGAGTCTTGATAACAGAGATTAGAGTGGCTATGAAGAGATGGTTTCAGGAGTCTAAAGTTTGTCTTTCCTCTTTTTCTTTTCTTTTTT
>VXAC01003383.1:619013-673494 GCA_013399225.1 Rhipidura dahli
TTTTTTTTTTTAATTGCAAATGTTTTCCATCAGAAACTACTATGCTAAGTCAGAAACTTGTGTCCACTCTGACAAGACTAGGAGTAGCTTGTCAGGCTGAGTGATTCCTTGGTAAATAAAAGGGGTTGGGACCTATCCATCTGGGATGGCCACTGGCACACAGTCAAGATGCCAGAGACTCAGCACACCTCCAGAGCTCACTGTCTCTGATGGCAACCTGAGTGAGGCACATAAATAGCTGTGCTCCAATTGCAGTGATGTGTTGGCTCCTAGCAGGCTGGAGACACATTTTTCCTTCCTTCACATGCAATTGTTCACTCACAAGAGAATATCTGCAGAAAGAGAAAATAAGGCAGCTGCATGCACTCATTTCAGACTGAGCACTTTGGGATGTAGTTGTGTGAATCAAAGATGGTGCAAGGATTTGAACCTTGGTTGTCTGCACCCTGTAGCAGTGTCAAATTATCTCCAGGGTGCAATGTACTCCCCAAATCAACTTGTGCTTGGCTTCAGGAATTCGTTTCCCTGTGGATCCTCTTTGGATTTCATTTCCACAAGGTTTGGTTCAACAGCTGGATCACAGCTGGTGGCTGGTGGCTCTCAGACTACTGGCCTGTAGGATTTCCTCCAGAGCCAATACCATCATCCTTTCCCCCATTCTTTGCAGCAGGGAGGAATAAAAAGACAATGTGTGGAATTCAGGTCATGCCAGGCTTTGACTTGTCCTTTTGTCACTGGGGAGTCACAGATGTCACAGCGATTATTCTTTGGGCAAAGCTTGTCTGACAAACAGGAGGGTCCTCACACCAAGACTTTGTCACAGGCTTGAGGAAGTCATGGACTGCCATACAAGAGTCACCTCCCTTAGCTGGTACCCAATTCCCCACTGCAGTCAGCACCTCAACACTGGTGTAAAATCTCTGTAGCTGGCATTAACGTGTCTGTCGAACAGCTTTAATTCTCTTTTACCCCCTTCTCCATTTTGTGTTCTTGATGATTTTACTACTTGGTTCCATTTCCAACTGCAGCCAAGCTCCTCTGAGCTCTAAAGGAGACAGCAAATTAGCAATACCCGATCTGCTTGTGCCCATCTGAAACCTCCACTGCAAAGCCTTCTGAGGTTTGGCTTGGAATAAGTGGCAGCTTTCTATAGTTTTACCAAGCACTGTATGTCTTCTATGCAGTACTTTGACAGCACCAGAATAGTCTGCAGTGAAATACTTCTGACGCTGAAATACCAATAGCACTTCTATAACACCAGGTGTCAGAAATAAACAGACAGTTCTCTCGTCAGGTTCCAAAACAGGTTTGATTTATTGAGAACACTAACGAGAAAATTCCGAGATCCCAAATCAAGAGGAAAAGAAAGTGTGGCTCGTCAAAAATGGCGGGGTCGGTCCCGGTCGGGGATTGAGTGCCTCAGGCTTGCCTATCGCAAGCCTAAGGAGCCCGAGCCAGGGAAGAATTAAGCTCAAATTAATCAAGCTTAATTCTTTAAGGTGGAATAGAGAGTTTGAGACCACTTCCTGGCCCGCGCCTTCTGCAGCAGCTAATCTGCACAGAGGCAAAGGAACTCACTGAGCACCGTGAGGTAGGTTACTCAAAGTGAGCCCCCTCCCCTAGGGGAGGTTCCAATTTATAGAGAATTTAGAGGGGTTGGGTCTGTGGATGTATCCTCCCCTCAGGCCCGATGTTATTGGGCATACTAATTAATTAGAGAGTCCCTCCCGCCAATGGGATGATGTTGCTTAGGGGAGGTTCTTATCTCATTTACATTGGCGGGAAGGAGCCTCATTAGTATGCCGGCCTGGATACATCCAAGTCACAGACCCAACCGCCAGTTTCCAAATTTAGTAACAGGGTGCCAGTGAGCCTTTAATATTGGGCCAGGGGGCTGGGCACTCTCTGTTCCACCTAGGATTAAAGCATAGGGAAAATCTTTATTATTTTAATTTTAAAACACTTAACAAACATTGAAAGCTCCTTCTTATTTAACTTATAACTTTTCATAACTGGATAAAACTATTGAAAACATTTAGAACTCTTAAAATCCCTTTTAGAACTAGTTAACATTTGAAACCCTTAAAACCAATTAAAACACTTAAAATTTCCAAACCCTTTAACAAATTCCTTAAAAAGGTCCATCAATCTTGATAGTGAAGTCCAGCACCAAAAGTGCAAGTGCAAGTATCTTTGTGTCTTTAAGGAGGGGGTTTTAGGTCTTATTCAAATGCAGAAATTTACAGTTCTTTCTGTTTATAACACCAGGGCACAGAAGCCAAGTTTGCCTGTGATTATTCTTGAGGCTAGATCAGCTGGTGATGCCCAAACTAGGACCAGAGTGGGGCATTTTTCAGTCTGATGGCTGCATCACATTATAACTAAAGTACACTTTTTAAATTGCATGACTTTTTTTTTTTAAAAAAAGTGAGTTTTTAAAATTGTGCTTGGTAGAAACCAAATATTTTATTTGATCTGAAAAGTAAATGCTAAATTCAGTTTTCAGTATTTAAACCCCCTTTATTATTAGCTCATTACTCCAAATAAGCCAATATACTACTCCAAATGTTGTTTCAAAAAGTACTGAGAATAACCCTTTTTTCTCTTTTTCTTAGTTTTCATTTTCTACCTGTAGAAATCACATGACCTGTTAAATTCTAGGAATAGTTTCTGTCATCCTATAAACCATAATTTTGAAGAATAACCTATCTTTCAACAAAATATCTGAATGTTACCTGGTTTACAGAAAATGTGACAAAGCCACAAAGTTCTTGTCTGCTGTTACTTCTTGGTTTAATCAGAAAGGCCACTGGAAAAGTGGGAACTCAGGATGTTATTCAAGATAAAAGCCTGGTGGGCTGGCTATGGTGTTATGATATGTACACAGCTCTTTTCTTATTAAATATAGTATAATGGAGCTTTAGGTAAAAATTGTTCCATGGAGGACAAAACAAGAGCAGGTGTATTTATGATTCACAAAACTTTCCATAGGATCAACCAAAAGCAACAGAAAAAGGAAAATATAAAGACATGGAGCATCAACCAAATATAGCACCAAGGGCACACAGCAACTGTTCAGTGTTCAGCAGAAAAAAAGCCATATAAACCTCTTGGAAAGCTGATGTGTGTTGGCCTTTCTTGCACTTCAGTGGATGAGGATCCAGCTCCCAGCAGGAACTGTGGTGGAGATCAGACATGGCTGGTGGTGGACAGCAGCACAGGAGTCCTGCTGCTGCAAGGAGAGTGGGAATGACACAAGCCTGGGCAGAAACCACAATGGGATCACAGGCTCGCTCTGACTCCTGCCAGACCCAGTGGGTGCTAATCTTGCTGCTGTGCTCTGCACCCAGGGCTGGATTCACCTCTCCTTTCTTCAGCACTGAGCTGAGCTCTGGATCCCCCTTTGCAAGGACTATCCCTCTCCAGTGTTTCTGCATGGGGCCCTGGTGATTCTTTTCCTAATTGCAGCACTTCAGATAAAATTTTGCTGGCATGGCTCTGAACCCAAACATTAAATTAATAAGATCTGATAACTCAGCATCTCTATTACATCTTCCATTTCTGTGCGTGGTTTGTTTTGGCTGCAAGATCTTTAAAGCAGCATCTGTCTTTCATTACATGACTACATGGCATCAGGGACTGTGGAGTCAGGCATAAAACTGCAAATGAGAGATGTATTTAATTTATTTTACTTACATGTAACTTCATTGTGCTGAATGATGGTAGGGAAGTATGACCTCCAAATAAATAGTCTGCTATTTACTCATGATGATTTTTATTCATGCACTGTGGCAGTTTCTCTTCAGAGCGAAAGCCAACACTGCTGAATGAAAATACCAATTGCTGTGTTATTGTGCTGTGCAGTCTCTCCAAAAGCCTCACTAGCACCTTTTCTTTGTCCTGGGAGGGCATTTTATGTATTTGTGTGTGAATTGTTCCTAAAACAAAGATGCATTCTCCCTCTTAGACTGTGGACCTGGCACATATTTTCTTTAGAAAACATCAGAGCTGTCTGAATGAAAGCTACTTCAACATTGCCTTGCTGGTGTGTTCAGCCCTGTAAGAAAATGAACAATGGATTTGTTACTAAAAGTGCCATAAATTATATTTGATTTTGCTTACTGCCTAGAGAGTAATTAAAAAGCCATTTAAATGGAAAATAAATTATGTGGAAAGCATAAATTGAATTTTCATGCGACAAGATGGTTCAACAATATAATAGGACATAAAGTTCATGGTAGAGAGCTCTGCTTTTTTTCTCTGTGGGACTTCTGAGGCAAATTTTCCCCGAAACTCTAATGAACTGTATACACATACACTTTCCCATTAAAAAAAAAAAATCCATTTAATGGTTTGTCAGATGTGGCAATGCTTGGATGGCATATTCTGGATGCTCTACTTATGTAAATGCATTTCTGGTGCTGGCACTTAAAAAACTGAACACAGATTCAGTCAAGATCAGCTCTGGAGGTAGCTATGTAAGTGATGCCAGAGATTGTGCCTGTTCTTTTGGGTGGGAGGCACATTTCTCATCATCATTAGCTTTTCAGCACACTGCTCAGCTGCACAAAACCAGTGGTGGTTATTCCCAGCAGGACCAGCAGGTCCCTCCCACACACAACAGGCTGAGGCAGGTAATGCCAGCTTCTCAGAAAACATAGAAAACATTATCACTAATAAGCCTGTTTGCCTCACTCAGTTGTTTGGCTAACAGGAAAAAATGTGGCGTGAGCAGAACAAGGAGAAATTTGGATCAGAGCATCTTTTGCCTGGAGGTTAGCATAGCACTGGGGTGAAGGCAAATCCCTCAGTATCAGCTAATTGAGAGATTTTGCAATGAATCAGAAACTTGTGGTTCATTCCTATCCTAGACATGCCTGCAGGGAAGGCAGCAGTGTGGGGTGAATGAAGTATTTGCTCTTGAATCAGCCAAGTCCCTTTGCTTTTCCTTCATTTCCTTGTCTTTGACTCTGACAGCCATTTGGATCTGTTGGTAAAAAGCTCCATTGGGACTGTTCAAGGCTGTGCCAGAGACACCAGTTGTGTGCTCTGCACCTGTGAGAAATTCATCCTTAACCAGAGAGCTGGAAGAGATGCTCATAAAAGGCAGAAAACTGGAGAGCTGAGATGGTGAATTGGAGGAACTGGCACAGTTCCTGGCAGGGGACTCGGTTTACACTCACAGCTGCATGAAAACTCTGAAATCTCATTTGCTGATAAAGTTTTGTATATGGATCTGTACTGCCAGGGCAAGGACAGCAGTGTCACCCCTACGGGTCTGCCTGGGACTGGTGGATTGCATTGCACTAGAGGGTGCCTGGCTTATCAGTGTAAAACCAAGTTAGATTCTTCCTCCTTCTGAGCTGGATGTTGGTCCATGATTATGTCATCCCTGTGACAGTGACATTGAAGGAAAAGCCACAGAGGGCCAGGTGTAAACAAATGAAACTCAAGACAGTGTCACTCCATCCCCACTAAGGTGTTATGTGAGCTCAGCATTGCCGAGGCAGCAAAAATGCATGGAGGAGAGGCAAGAAACAGTACCTGTATTTGAAATGTATTGGACTGTTTATCTTTTTTTAGGAGAATTCATTTGATAGATGTTGACTCAAAGCAGAATAAGAAATGTTTTAAGTGTTTGAGTGTTGAGTCCATTATTGCAATGCATGTGTCTCACAGAGGTGCTGTGAGAGAAGCTGGGCAGTCTCATTGCCTCGCAACCTGGAGCATAAGAGTTAGGGGTGGCCACTTGGGGAAGAAAAACAGATCCTCTCACTAAAGAGATCCTAAAAAATAAAGGAAGTAAAGAAGCAAACATTTTGCACCAGTCAAAACAGGAGACATTTCTGCAGAGAGGATCAGGCTAAATATATCCCAGGGCTTGAGGCATCACCAGGGCTCTGGAAAGGGCCATGGGATAAACATTGTGTGGTGCTGTGGCCACGTCACTTTGCCCTGGGAGCCCTTTTGGGTTCCTTTCAGGACCAAAGGTTTTCATGAGAAAACAAGAGCTTGAAAGGAGCTGTGCTCTATAGCAGAGCACGACCCTGAGTCCCCAGCATCTCTGGAAACAGCAGCAGCAGTGGCATCCTGTGCAGGCCAGCTCTTAGCAAAGCCATGCCAGGGAGGGCAACTCCAGCCTTAGTCCCTCCTTCACAAAATGTTGGATCTTTGCTTGTGAGAAGGCACTGTTAAATGAACCTGGCCATAAATTATTTCTTTCCTCTGGGGAACAGAGGTGATTTTCAGTTTGAAAGCACGAATTTCTAATCAAAAAGAAAGCTAGTGGGGAAAAGTACTTCCAGCAAACTCTCTGGAGGTTTTTGATGAAAGTGCTAGGGAGTAAAATGCAGACTTGGAGATTGTTATGAAGTGCTGTGACTTAAAAAAAAAAGCCATAAACAAGCAAAATCCTGCCACAGTCACAAACAAAACTCACATTGTTATTACCAGAGCAGAAAAAAGATGCTGTATAAAATAACAGAGATTGTTTACACAGGGTTGCTGACACAGCATGATCCCCAGCTCTTTTCACAAGTAAAGGCCATGCTCTTGGTGGTCTGCTAACAGAACTAGCTTCATAATTTTCAGATTTTCAATAAAGGTATGCATGGTTTAGGGATGGAAATACTTAAGAGAATAATAGGGATTAATGGAAGGATTTTTTTAGCTTCACAGGAACACTAATGTCAAAGAAGATCATCTGGCAAAAATGCAAGACAAAAAATGCAAGACAACCAAGTAAAGGAGCAGAAATTGGTATCATTGGGAAGAATATTTTTTTCTTTTTTTGGGGGGAGGGTTGTTTGTTTGTTTGTTTGTTTTATTTAGGTCAGAGTAGGCATAGGTAAATTTCACTTGTTTGGAAGAAAGGGTATTAGTCTCAAGATAGATTTACTAACTTTTCTAGTAGTCAGGATTCATCTGAAAAAATAATGCTTGAGTTCACAGTTTGGTTAGCAAGGATTTAATACGTGACATAATATTATTATGGATATATCAACACCCATCCTATGATCCTCTGTGACTGTTAAATGAGGAAGCCATCAAAATAATATGTCTTGTAAAAATAGCATGGAGTCTGTCTCCAATCTGTGTTTATTACTGCTACTGAACAAAGCTTCACTAGCAAAGCACAGATTAACACCTACTGATAGCTACTTCTCACAGACAAGGATACACTTATGGTACTTTTTGCTACATGGTAGTTTTGCACAAGATCTCCACTAGCAAAACAGCACAGTATAATCAGGATTGCTGATATACCTTATTCAGATTGGACACCATGGACTCAAATAGCGAAAGAGTAAAAATACTCTTGTAAAATGCACTTTGAGAGAATTCCTTGTCCTGTCTCGTTTCCAAAGGAAATAACACTTGTGCAACACACATTGTGTGTCTCTGTCTGCCTCTGCCTGACTGTTTGAGATCTGAGCCCATTCACAGGTGCCAACAAAATCTGAAAGGGGGCAGAGGTGTCAACAAAACCTGTTTCACGAAAGCCAGTGGCTGGGAGGAGAATGCTTTTTGTCAGTGTAGGAGAAAGGCCGTGGTGCAACAGAGGGGAAGGCTGCAGTCAGAGTTTACAAAGTCAGGCCCTACCACACCCAGAGGGAATATACAGAAGATGAAGCTGTGAAAACCCCCCACAAAGCCAACACTTGATCAGAGCTTGAACATCACTAGATGTAAATCAGCCAGAGGACAAAAGTCTATGGGAAACAGATTTTCATAAAACTACCTGAATAATAAGTCTGATTATATTGGGTAGCCAGGCATTGGCTACATCCTGTTTTTTATTAACTTCAAGATTTTATCCAGGATGTTTGGTTACAAAAAGGTTAGGCATTAGCACAAATTATGATAAGCTGTGTTAGTTAAGTCATGTAGAAACACATGTGAGATCTTGGTTGCAGCAAGGTCACAACTTATTATTTTGTGTTTGTAGTAGGAGGAACCAAGTCTCTGGGGACCCAGGCTGACTTCACAAAATTGTCTTCAGTTTTGGAATTCAATCAAAATTCTAGTTTCCAGTAGTGGAAGAACTTGGCAAAATTCCCATCTGGATTTTCCAATAAAGACTGTAAAAACAACATTTCCATATTGTTAAAAGGGAACTGAAAAACCTGAGAAGCTGAGGAAGAGCCGAAGCATTATTTCACCACTTTCATCCTTTTCCAAGCAACAGTCAGTTTTCTGTATACAATGCATGCAGGATGGAGGAGAACACAGGACAGGATTGAAGTTTAACACATGCATAGCTGACAAGAAAATCTGCAAGATTTTTTATTTCAAGAAAATGAAATATAGTGTTCGGAATCAAGGGATGCCAGGAGGTACATTTGCCTTGGACTCCTCTACACTTCCATCCAGTCAAAAGTTTGAATTCACTGCAAGAGGGGAAGCTAGAAATTGCTGCATCCAGCTCCTGTTTCTGCTTTTATCACTGTCATCAAACCAGGAGACAACACTGAGGATAGCCTCAATATACAACTGTGCAGTTGCACAACTGAAATTGCATTTGTTTTCTTTCCTTAAATAAGGCTTTCCTTTCAGGTTTTAAACATGCCTGGTCCTGGCCATGACTAAATAAGATGAGGGTAAGTCAGGCAACCATGTTGTATTTTACATCTCTTTTTCTAACACTTTATTTTGAGGCATTGTTTTATACTATAGTTCATCCACTTGTTATACAGTGCATCAAATCACACTCTGCTCTGCTTTGCAGTGCTAGATTGTAAGTTAAGCATTTTCATTTTCTTCACCACACTCCCAAATATTTTGCCAGCAGTCACTACAAAGTTAAGCCTTTTGACAATAGCCAGTCACACCATGTTAATGAGAAAAATTTAGCTTGGGCTCTAAAGTTCCACCACCCACAGACATTGTACCACCCAGAGACGTGTTGCTGTAACCTCATCTTCCTCCCTTTATTTTCCTTCCCCCTTTCAGTTCACACTAAGCCTGTGAGCCCTCCATGAGCAAGGCTCCCCACAAGCCCCTCTGCCCTTCAGTCTTGGCCCCTTGTTCCCCTCACTGGGAGATCTGTGGGAAAGCACTGGGCTGCTTTCTGTGGGAAGCAAAGTACACAGAGCACGAGCAGGACTAAAATCACGTTTATCCAGGTCCCAGTCTAAAATTCAGGTGGGACCTGCCAGCTATGTTTGTTTCTACCTGGCAATTGGGAAGTGCATCTTGGATCTGCTGCTTCAAGGTAGTCCAAAATGCTTTCTAGAGCATATTTTGAGACACTCTACATGCAATAGATTTAATGTTGAAGTATTTAACAGTTTCTTGATTTCACAATTCAAACAATTGCTATGGTAGGTAACATATTATTACATACAGTTTCAAATGCTTCCTATGAAAAGTACTCTGACAAAAAAGAGAAAATTCTGAAGAAAAAAAAGAAACAAGAAGTGGAGTGAATAGTGAAAGGCATGGATAGAAAACTGCAGAGCACAAAATATGTGTTAACATTACATTTGGTGAAACAATGACAAGGCAAACCCTGGTAACTGTCCACAACAATATGAGATTGTAAAAAGACAAGGGGGTGGGTAGGGCGGGCAGAAATTATTTAGCCTGGCAGTCAAAAGCCATTTGGGGCGGTGGTGCCACAAAACCCAAAAAATTAAACCCCACCCCAAACAAACAAACAAACAAAAAAACACTGCCAGAGCCCCAGCAGAGCTCACACTTAGTCATGCAGAAATTGCCTCTCTGGGTCAGCTGCTCCAAGGAGAGATCTCCTGTTGTGCAGGGCCAGCTGCTGCGCCAGCACAAGGGAGATGCAGGAGCCACAGCACCGAGGCCCTGTGCTTCGTTTTTGCCTCCCAGACAGGATTGTGAAAGTGGAGCCCATTGTTCCTGGAGTCTTTAGACGTTGCTTTACTGGTTGCCTCATTTCCATAAAGCTCCCTGGCCTCTCAGTAACCCAAACGGATTTCATGAATACAGTTCTGTGTGTTTTAGGATTCATTATACCCCATGTCTCTCCCTCTCAGTTTTGTACGAGGTTATCTCGGTCCTGTGCAGAAAGATCCTGTTGGAGCCTTAATTAAAAGCTGTGGGCACAGTATAAAAGTGTTTTCCTTTGCTCATCTGAGTGCCAGCCACATACTTCTGCCTGCTTTCCTGTTTCAGCTGAAATTGAACAGGAAGGAAGGAGACATCACAGCCTGTAGCTCTGGAATAGGCAATAACAGGACTTGTGAGAACTGGGGAGGAGGCTCCTGCGCATCTAGAAAACCTGAATCCATGGAAATATAAAATTCAGAGCAGAGAACATAAGAGAGAGTGAATGAGTTCTTCCTTCTTCACCCTCCCATCTCCAGGCATGTTTACATTTCTCTGCATTATCATTGCAGCTTAAATTCTTGACACAGAAAGTTTACTACACTTCTGTTCAGAAGCTCCTTGCTGCACTTGCTGGACAGTGACCTAGATATTTTTCAAAGGTTTGAATTCAGCATTTATTTTTCAGGCTCTTGAAAGTCTAGGGAAGGGTGATGAACCACAGAGATGAGCCACAAAAAATGTAGAGCCTCTTGTAAAGAACTTATGCATAATTTTGAAGCTGAGATTTTGCATGCCTGTATGAAGTAACCTTGAATGTTGTATGTCATAGCAAAGTTGTGGAATATAAAAGTGTTAGAGCTAGAGGGTATCAACAAATATTTGTCTGTTTTTACCATGTTCTTGCCATCACAGGCCAGTTCAGACAACAGACCTTCTAGTTGTTTTATTTACCCAAAAACCAGGAATTTTCCTTCACCTGGGGGAATCTTTGTAGATGGTGCCTTTAAGAACATTTTTTCTGCCATTAAACTTCTGGTTTTTTTCCTCTTCTTTACCACCTTATCCCTGAACTGGCACCAGGTCAATAACTCCTTTATCTCTGCTGAAATGTGGCACCACTATCATCATTCATTTGTACCAGTGTGGGGATCCAGAAGACACCCTGTCAACCCCAATGATGCTGTTTGGTGGAACCCTTATTCAGCAGTACATCAGATTTAAGAACTCACAGTTTCCTGTATAAATATTTGCAGGTGCTCCCTCAGAGTCAACAAGACTAATATATTTAGTTCCTTCTAATAAGTCACTTGCTATAGCTCATTAGTCACTTTTATTACCCTCTCAATGCATTTGGTGAATGGAGCAATATGGTATTTGAGTACCGTAAATAAGACTCATTAATTGAGGCAGTGTCTAAAACCACTTTTATTTTGCTATTCATTAACAAATCTACAAGTAGATTTTAGTTCAACAGAATCTTTGCAGAATTCACTAGCACTGTAAATATTTGTGTAAATAAATAATCATATTCCAAATAACATTCTGAATAGGAGTTCATATTTGCACAAAAAGGTTTATCTGAACAGTGTGTGGGTTTGTGTCTATTTCATCTGCTTAAGGAATACATTAAATATTCTCTAAGGTTATTAACCTTGCTGTTTCAACAGAGGCCATATGTAAAAACTATTTTTCCAGTGTGACCTTGACCCTATTTGTGTAAAGCATCCTCAGGCAAATGATTAGCATTGCCTATCATCTCACTTTTCCTTTCCTCCTGTGAGTTATTTCAATACTGATGAATGAGAGGTGGATTTGTCAGAAAGGGTGAGGGGATCCTTGTAGGATCCCATTGCTCTCCCCATTTTGAAATTCCTATGTATACTGTATTTTAGTTCAAAAGCACAATACTGCTGATGGGGAATAGGAGACAACGAGCTGTGGGGAAAGAGAGCCTCCTCTAAGCCTTGCTTGTGGTCAGTCCTGTCAGCCACACAGCTTTCATCTCTAGTCCTCACACCACACTAACCCGAGATCCTAGCAGTGCTCCTCCACTCCATCTCATGGTGAAATGTTTTGGTAACCTATGTCCAAATATCTCCAAGGTGGTCCTGGCTGTACCAGAGAGCCAAAGCCAGGGTAGTGATGCTTTGTTTCTTTCCTCCTCACTCACATTGTGTCTACACCTTGATGTGTTGTAGAATATCTTCAATGAGAGTTGGTTTGATGGTAGGCTCAGACCTTTGTGCTGTACTGTAGCTTCCTTTGTTCATCTGTGTTCCCCCAGACACCATGCCACTGCTGCCTGGGAAATGTTCTGTGGCACAAATCTGCTCCTCAGCTCTGCTGCACTGGTGAGGCAATGGAAAGAACAATAAGATAAATGAGATTGTGGTTAATAAATCAGCAAGAGACATGAAAGCTGCAATCTTAATTTAGGCTCAAAGATCTGGAAGGTCTCTATCAGCAGTGGCAGCACTACGTGTGAGTGTTCTATGCACAGCCTAGAATCACAGGGTCATAGGATCATTTAGGTTGGATAAGACCTTTAAGATCATTGAGTCCATCTGTGAAGGTTGCATTGCCAAGTCCACTGCTAAACCACGTCCCTAAACACATCTACATCTTTTAAATACCTCCAGCAGTGGTGTCTCAACCCCTTTGCTGGGCAGACTGTTCATTGTGAGTATAGCATCCTGCACCTAAGGAGATGTACTTCTGTACCACAGATTATATGGTGCTTGAAAAGATTATGGGGAGGAGAAAAAAAGCACAGGCCTGGAACACAGAGATTTTTTCTTCAATCCCATGTTAGTGTGTGTAAAACAGAAGGGAATGCTGTGCTCTGACATTGACAGGCACCATTGGGTAGTCAAGACAAAATGCTAAAATATTAACCAAGTTTTTGAGACACAGTCAGTAAATCCTACTTCCTTCCTCTGCCCTAGAGGAACCAGACATCTGCAATGGTGAGGCAGAATTGCAAAACAGAGTTTTTGTGTAGGAAAGTGTGCACACAGGCTAAACTGATGCTCAGAGGGTGGATCTCCTGCCCTAAATGCCCACTGCACCTCCTTCCTCCCTCTGTCCTTCAACAGACAAGACTCAAGACTGCACTACACACCTCACAGGAGCAGCTCACATTGACTAATCCTGGGTTATGCAGCCATCAGCCTCTGTAGGAAGGAGAGCTGGCCATATAACCACATTCCCTGGCTCCTGGCTGATTTTCCCCAGATTTCTCTATGCCTGTCAGTGGTGTGTTTTTTCTGTGGAAACATCCCATAATGTCACCTGTTCTCTGTAGAGCGTACTGTGCCATTGGATTGATTTACCTTAATTCATCTGGACATACTAATGGCAGGTATCAAAGTAGAATAACATTAAAGCAGTAGAGACTACTGGAAACAATGTTATTTTGTCAAGGAAAGATAACACTTACCAAACTGGACATGGAAAATTTCAGAGTTTGGTCTAAAATATTTTTTTCTCACTGCAGGTCTGCTGAGTTGCTTCTTAAGAAGCAGATCATTTAAAACCACACCTAACTTACATTTGTGTTTTGTTCAAAAAGTTTCTATACACTAGATGTATTCCATGGTTACTCTAGATATCTTACATGCTTCTTACAGGGAAGAAGTGTTCTCCTAGTTACCACTATGCTAATTATTAGCTAACATTCACCAGCAACAGACAATTACCAAATAATTATTAGGAAACAGAAGCAATCAGGCCACGCAAAAATGTCTTCACTGTGGTCATGGACGAGACAGAAAATGCAAAAAAGGGTCTTTTTAGAAGTTTGAAAAATTAAGACTTAATTAATGTAGAAAAAATATTCAGCACAGCAAATTGAGGCTGCAAATATCTTTGAGGGATGCTGCAGCCCCAGCAGTAACCTCTAGACTCATTAGGACAGCTGGTGCAGGAAGGTTATGATTAGGAGGTTTGCAGTGTGTGTCTTAAGAGCAGTGATCAGTTGGCAAGGAGGAAAGCAGCCAGCACCACACACCACACCAAACCACTGCTGTTTCCATGCAGAGGTAAATGAAAAGCACTCAGGGACATCAGGGCTGGCATGTACTATTCACTAAAACTGGAGGGAGGGGACAAGAACACAACCTCAAAATTGCTAACTCTTTTGGAAAGGCCACGTCAATTTTAATTCCTTGTGGCTGAAAAGCTGGACTTTCAGTGTGAGCATATCTTACTAAGTAAGTGTATATCCATTCATCCTCGGGGCAGCATAAACAAGGAACTCCTGTTTCCGAAACAGCCCCCTGTCACATGCAGAGCA
The DNA here is from genome assembly GCA_013399225.1 of Rhipidura dahli. Lineage (NCBI taxonomy): Eukaryota > Metazoa > Chordata > Aves > Passeriformes > Rhipiduridae > Rhipidura > Rhipidura dahli. The sequence continues at coordinate 633,109 of VXAC01003383.1, forward strand.
GCTGATGGAACAAAGGACCACATTTGTATGTGCTCAGAGTGACACCCATGGATCCACACTGCTGCTGGAGCCTGGTGCTGCTGCAGGGGTATCGCTCTGTGGCCACAGAAACCATCCTCTCATCACACCCTGTGGTGCATCCAGCCCCAGTGTTGCTATTTTGGCTCAGAGGAGTACAACAGGCAGGGATGCAAGTGGAAAGGAAATATATTACATGTGAAACTGATGGATTGCTTCATACTTCACTCAATATCAAAAAGCTTATTGCTTTTTTTCACTCATAAAAGTGCAAGTTCTCTGAATTTACCACTTACTAGTCTACTTTCACCCATGCCAGATCCCATTTCTAATGTCCAATCAACCCATTCCACTTTGGGATATGGGCAAGACCTGGGGCTGGTTTTCTCTTTATGAAACAGAGAAGTTAACGCTGTTGGAACAGCTGGGACATAGCTGTCAGTTCCTTTTCATTATCAGCAGCACCCAGCTGGATGTCTGGAATTCACAGACACTGGGGGAGACTCATGTTTGCTTGAATTTTAAAAGCAGGTTGCTTGCTGGGAATGAATCCCCTGCAACAGTTGCTCAACTTTGCCTCTTGAAAAAAAGTAAAAGCAATCCCAGTGGCTGCTAAAAAGCAGAAGAGAAATCAAACTGCTCTGCAGTTCAGAGCCTGGTTAGTGTTTGGGAGTTTTACTTTTGCTGCAAAATAATCCGCACATGAAATATTTTTGAAAATACAAATATCCATAACAAAATCAAAACTAAGAAGAAGCACTAAATTCTCATAACTTGAAAATCCATTCCACTGTCACTAATTACTTTTGAGGTAAATAATTATACAGCTCTAGTAACTTCAGGATTTGCAGGAATTTTGGATATGAATCTATTGCTGGGCACTGTAAGATCATAAATAATGTTCTGTTTGCCATATGTCAAATGAGCAAATTACGCCTAATTTATAGTCCAAATACTGTGATTTGTGCAGTGGCACTGCTTCTTGGAACGAGAAAATTTGTCGAATTTCTCCTAGTGGCAGGTTCTCTCCACCAGCTGGATGGTACCCAGCCAAGGAGACCAGCTCCACATATGATGGAACTACAGTTTTACTGGTAGTTTTAAGTGGTTTAAATGAACCTTTTTTTGTTTCTTTGTTTAAATATGCCTAGGTTACATGGGACTGGATGAGTCTTGCAAGTTGTTTGAGATGTTGTGTCTTTATGATTGCATAAAGGAAGTCCAAGGACTTGTCTCTCACCACCAAGCCAAGTCTCATGTTCCACTCCAGAAGAAACTTCTTTTGTTAGAATGGTCCAAATCAGGGTTAGGAGGTGAGTTAGCAATGGGATATGGAAAATAATAAGGGTGCACTCTTGTGTGTACTTCCTGCTTCACTTTCCCTTAGCACGATAAGCATGCTCATAAATAGTTGCTGAATTACTTGTGGGATTTGAACAGGCAAAGGTTGCTTTAAACTACCTTAATAGTTCCCACAGTCCTTAGGACATCTGGCCACACATCCATTTCCAATGTAAAACACATTGTCTTGAAATGGTCCATTTCATAATCCCAGAACTTCTACAATAGCAGCAAATATTCCAGCCATACTCTTTTGTTCTTAAACAAGCTTTAATTTGGAATAGGTTCTAAATGCAGAGAAGCTTTACACAAGCATTCTCCCAATTTGAAGATATTTTTCAAAAAGCAAATAAAACTGAAAAAAACCTTTTGGGATTTCTTGTTATGTTTTCTTAAATGTTTTATCAATTTCTATATTCCCCATGTGCTAAACCTAGCAAATGGTGTGAAAAGTGCACCTGGCTCCAAATCTGAAGTTCAGAACTGATTCCAGAAGATGAACCATGACTCTGAATTCACACACCATTTCATAAGTACTCTTGTTTCTAAAACATCAAATCTGTGCAAATCACTTTCTTTGTACCTTCTTTGTATCCAATTACCTACTTACTTGTACAACAAATACCCAGAAAAAAATAGATTCAAGGTGACACTGAATTTGAATTCAGCCTCCAAAACCAGAGATGAGTAGGAGGGACTCAGTAAAGAACTGTTTGTAGCACCTTCTGTGTCACTGTTGAAATCAAGAGGATCACTAAATCCTCTACAACATGTGGCACATAGAACCTTATCTCCCTCAAAATCCACCGAGATGTTAATGGGGCTTACCTGTAGAGCCTGAGAAATTATTAAACCAAGCAGGCTGACTCAGTGTTTTTTACCTACGTGAATTCTGTGCTGCTGCATGGTTCAGAGTGATTCAAAACAAAAGCAGAGATTGCTTTGTTGAGGATCTAATGCATCCAGGCAGGATCCCCTTGGCATCAGAATATTTTAGACTCTGTATCAAAGCACTGCAATGAAAATCTGCATGCTTCTGCCTCAGTGTGCATATCCAGGCCTCATCATTCAGCAGCAGCTCATCAGCTTGTCTTATGGATATGTTTCTGTGGTGCTATGGCCCTCTGAGGGCCCTGTGAGGGCTGCACCTGGGGGGACACTTGGTGGTGCTTTGGGTGTTCAAGTGACCCTGAGTTGTGAAGATATAAACAGGAAATGCTCTTTGTATGGGGAGACACTGACTGGAGAAATACTTCTACAGCTTCTGGTGGAAGAACAGGTCCCATGGTGGGCGTCTCACTTTGAAACAAGATGATTTCATTATAACTGTTCTAATTCATTATGAATAGTTACCCTCCTCTGGTCAGAACCAGGACAGACTAAATGAAACCCAACTTTACTCCAAAGAGAGGTGCCCACTCAGTTTTATAACTACTCTTCAAAATGAAACATGTAGTAAAGATTAAGTCCTCAGGAAGGACAAGCCTGGACTTTATATGAGAGCCTGGCTGTGGGAAAGGTCCCATCTCCAGTACTCCTTAGGTGTGTAATCAAACCATGTGTTCATGACAGCCAAGGAGGAGCTGAAGAAGCTTGCTCTTTCACCTTCCCATCTGGAGTACAGTACAATGGTTTCTGGGATGCATAACCAGGAAGACACTCAGTGTTTTACCTCTTCCTGCCTTGCTCCTCTCAGATCTGACACAGTCAGCCTTTGTGGCAAAGAGGTGATTCAGACCCTTTTGGTCGACTGACTGAAGGCAATTCACAGCAAACATGAAATCTGTCACCTGTATCACAAAAGCATGTGATGACATTGGTGAAAAATAATCAGTGGGTATTTATTTCAGGAAATGTTCCAGGCCAGATCAAATGGAGCATTGAGCAACTTGGTCTAGTGAGCAACATCCCTGCTCCTGGCAGGGGGGTTGCAACTAACTGATCTTTATGCTTCCTTTAAGCCCAGAGCATTCCATGATTGTATGTTTCTACAACCCAGAAAGCACCTCATGCCTTTGGTGAAGTGTCACTTAAGAAGAAAAAACGAGATTTCGCTTCCTGTATGTATCATGGCCAACAGCTCTGTGATGTGCAGCCAATTTTCCCATATATTTGGAAATAAAAGGATACCTTCTTATGGTAAGTAGTATCAAAAGTAGACAGCTCTTATGGTCAATTGTGTCTGTCTGGAGAGGAGTGTTATTATGCACAGGAGATTTATTGCATGGTGGCTTTTTTCCCGAAATTAACAGCTGTCTTTTGTTTTAATCATTGTGTATATAAGGAAAATAAAGTCATAAGACATTGAGCATTTCTAGTTCTTAAGGGCACTCTGCGTTGCCTAGGAGAAAGCCTAAAGTTTGCATAACAGTAAAAACAGGGCAACCTTAATTTTGCAAGTGTGTAGTAATTTTACTGCAGATGAAAACTCCAAAAGGAAGCCTCTGTTCATTTCCAGTGCAATTCACTTGTTGTTTGTGACTTTTTGGCATGCGAATGCAAGGAGATATAGCGAGGTACTTTTCAGCTAGCAGGCATCCATTTCCTTCTCCGAGGCAGCAATAATCATTGTTGAAATCTATCTCTAAAAACAGGAAGCTTTATCATTTTGATTTTCTAGCAACCTCGCCCTTTCTTGTGAACCTGACCCTGGCTACGAATCATCTGCTTTGATTCAGGCACGTCTGTTGTAAGCCTGAAGCACAGGTATTTCCTATTTTGCTCTAAAGCGCGTACGGTGTGTGCTTAGAAACCTCCCTGCTCAGGGTGATTCACCCAGCCCTGAGCAGGAGCTTTGGCTAATGGAGCTTTACACAGGAGACCCACATGTTTATATCATGCTTTTGTTTATGTTCTATTTCTGTGCAATAGAGGGAATGAAGCAAGATCTCTTGCACTGGGAAAATATTATCTGAGAGTAAAGCAGAAGGCAAGTGCTGAGGATGAATTTGCAGGGGCCACAGCACAGATTATATTTTTTGACATAGCAGCAGCAAGTAAATTACTCTCCTAGTGGTACTTAGCAAGAGGGCTAAGTACTGCTCTCCACACAGAAGTGTAGCAGACTCACAGCTGCAGTGATGTTGTGAAATACATTTCACCCCTTCTCGAATGGATCCTTGGCAGTGCCTGCAGGGTTAGGCATACGCTTGGTGGTGCTGACTAATTGCTCCTGAAGAGAGGAGCCAAGACCACTGCCCTCCCAGCATTGTAGCCACTGAAACCTCCAGTCCCAGTTTGTGTTTCGGCAGCAGAAACATTCTCTGGGATGCCCCAGGCTCTAGGTTACCCTATGGGAGGAAGCCCCTTCACTACCCACTCCACAGGCAGTCTGGTGCCCAGAGGAGGAGCCTCTGGGACATGTTAGCCTGGGAAACTGCTGTCATCACTTTTGTCACAGGCTTTTGTCTTTGGCTGGCTGTGAAGTAATCCTGGGGTGATGATGGTAGAAGAGGGGATATTGGCTTGAAGGCAAAACACTGTTAAAACTGCTTTATTCCCAGGAGGGCTGGCTGAACACCTCACTAAATCAACCCAGGGAGTGGGCATTTAAATGGCTGACAAGGAGATCCAGAAAGAAATACTTTGAAAGGGATCACAAGCAAGGTCATTGTAGGTTTGTAGTCATCTCCAGTTCCAGAAGAGAACAGCATTTCTGACGCCACTTCTTGCAGGAATATTACTGCTTTCCTCAAGCAGGCTGGAGAAACATAATGGGAGGTGGTCTGGGAATTTAGTTTCCATGTTGCCTTGTAGTGTTTGGACAACCCTAAACTTTCTGTTTATCCTGGGATCTTTCCCCTCTGTGTCTCCCACCCACAGCACAGTGGTCATCTAGAACAGCATCGTGCAGGGATACAAGGGTGCAAGTGCACCAGCTCCATGCAGCTCCATGTATTAACTGAGTTACACTGAGGCCAGTGTACCTAAAGACAAGAAGAAGGAGCTCTGGTTTCCTGTTCCAGCACTTGTGGCACCCTTTTTATGGCATTGTCTGCTCTGTGCCATTGTGTCTTTGTGGCATATCTGCTCTGTCACAGACAGCTGAGTTAGCTGCAGAGCCAAAACCAGGGCTGTGCTGGAAGTAACTGATCAGCCTTTGTCAAAACTGCTGTTGAAATCACAGTCAGTTCCTGAATCAGTAGATAAGACATCCTTCAGCAAGCTCCACTCACTGGCATCACTGCTTCTGCCTTTTGAGGGCAGCTGCCTGCTCTGCCTCCAGTTCTCAGCACCTCCTCCTCCTGCCAGCTGTGGTCTCCAGCCCCTCCCTTGTCTACACCCCTGGGAAAGTCCACCCATGATCTCCAGTGTAGGAGCATGTAGTTGCAAGCCACCCAGCTTCCTCCTGCTGCCCCCTGAGTGCCTCTGCAGAGCCCTGCATGGCGTGAGCTTGTTCCCCACGTGTCCCAGCCTGCCCAGAGTATCTGGGGAGCTGCTGAGGAAGTGATGAGGGCTGGCCACAAATACAGATTTTGTCCTGGCTGTGAACTTTGTCAAGTCAGGAACTGCAAAATACTTCTGTGGTCTAAAGCAACATTTTCAGTGCTTTTTATTCTCTGGGGTTTCTTTTGCTTTGTTGACACCCGAGATCACTGATAATAAATGAGGAAAGACAAGAGGAGGATTTCTCATTTGCAAACACAGCACTCTGCTTCCAGCAGAGGAGATTCTGCAAATCTTTTGCAAGCAGGGGAGCAAAAACTCACCACGGAAAATGCACCAGGCTTTACCTCCACAGTACCTGCATGATGATATCCAGTTGGCTGAGAGGAACAGGCTCTCTTGAGTTTTTTTCTGCTTACTGTCACCAGGAGGTTTTGGACATGCACATGTCACACCCCAGGAAAATGTATAGCTGCATGACACAGAACAGAAACTGTTTCTGTGAAAGGTAGAAAACAACTCTACAGACTGGGAAGGAAACAAGCAATGTGGGCTAAGAGTCTAAACTCTTTCCCCTGAATGCTTTCCCAGTCTCTGACCTCTCATTGTTTGATTACCACAAGAGAAATCTAAAGAGTGTATTCACTGATTCCTGAATAAATGCTAACCTGCAGTGTGGGTCATACTTGCATATTTCACATTTTTACTGGTGCATATGGGACCTGAGCACTCTGGCAACATGTTCTGAGTCAACTGTGAAGAGGCAGAACAGCTGAGACACTGCTTATTTCAACAGATCAGTCAAGACACAACAGCTCAAATGTTTCTTGATATTCTATTTTATATTTCTGCTTATTACAGGTTTAATGAATGTAGTTCCCAGCAACTCCATCCATGGTTTCTGCTATGCAAGGCTCCAAGCAGAGAGCTTACTAAAGGCTTTCCTTGGTCCCATTAAGTAGCAGGTGTGAAGAAAATGGACATGGATGGTCAAGTTAAGAGAGCAAAGCAACACTGCAACAGCACAGCAAGCTGAAGGTATCACTTCCTTGTTGTAGTTCAGATTTTTGTAGGCAGCAGAGCAAAGGATGTTTTTAAAGGTGCATTTAAAGAGCTGCACTAGAGCCTGCTACTAGAGAGCAGTGGACTCTGTAGTGAATGCATTCAAAATCTGAGGGGAGGTGTGGGGGATCCAGTGGGCCTAGACCAGATGAGGCTCTGGTAGGCAAAATGGGCAGCACTTGCATATGTGGTCACACTTGGGTGCAAGCAGTGGGACATAGACAAAGTGGTATGCCAGGAAGAAGGCAGTCCGTGGTGAAATCTGATAAAGGAAGAAGAGGCTGCAGGGGCTGTGCCCCTAAAGCAGAAGGGTAGGGCAGCTGGTGACAGTTTGGGAGGGAGAAACAAGAGATAAACAGCCTCTTTCATCCCTTGTGGTATACAGTGATGATTAAGATCTGAACTGATTTATAATGGCTGCAGCTATTGCTGTCTCACTTATCCCAGTTCTTTGCAACATAACCCCATTCTCTCACCCCAGCCATCACTCTGTTCTTATTGATCATGATTTTGCATAAGGAACATGCTGACCTTCCTTCCCACCCACACACATTTGTCAGCTTTTTGTGTACAATACTGATTCTTAAATCCTTGGGCAACAAATTTCTTGCTCTGAAATCTTCCAAACCACTTTTGACAGTATTGTTTTATCTTTCTAGTCTGCTATCTCTCTTTATCATAGTGCAGAAATTCAATGGTGCAAATCTTATGTCTCAGCAAATTTTACATTTTCTCATGCAATGGGGATGTGCATGCACAAATCCTGGCTTTGCATGTCAGATGTTGTACACATCAGTCAGACACACACAAAATTGCAATTCAGTCTGAGAAGCAGGATCCAAACAGTGTTAGTGGCAAGACCCTGCATTGCTGCTTTCATATACTTGGCTGCTTGAATCCCTGAGAATAGTCCAGCTCCTAGCCTAATAAGTCTTTTAGAAAAAAACAACCTTCCCTTTCTTTTTCTGAGGCCACGACTTAGGTACTCACAGACATAGATCCAGGAAACCCAAGAAGGATGTGGTTTTTTTAAAGCAGCATTGACAGGTAGTGTGTAGGCAATTAAATCATTATCACAGTGTTTAAGCCAGGTTACTGAGTTACACAAAGGAGTAGGCAGGAAAGTGGTAGAAAACCATTCCTTTTGGTTTTTTGAACAAGCCTAGAACTTCAATCTCCTTAAAGAAACTGAGCAGTTACTGGTCTATTGAGAATACACAAATACTAAGAAATACATACTAATTCTGCCTGTAATACACCCCCTGTGGACCCAAGAAAAGAGACTGTTCAGAGTAAGATTGTCATTTTTTACATGGGTAGAGTTTTGCAGGCCAGCTGACTTGGTGCACACATGCCACTGCTGAGAGTAGTGGTCTCCCTGCATCTGAGTGCCTTGCTTCCCCACAGAATGGAACAAGTGGAGTATTCACCATGCCAAGCAAAGGCGTTATCTTAGCACCCTGCTGTCAGAGGGCTGGCAAAGGGGAGGAGAGAAAAGGAGGAAGAGTGAATCCCCTCTCAGATGTAATATGGATTTGCACCATGCAGTCTTGCCCACGCCTGCCTCTTTGCTTCTTTCAGATTGCACAACCCATTTAAACAGATTTACTAATGGGATAAAAATTCACTATGTTCCCAAGTAACAATCAAGCCTATGTTAAACATAATGTTTTAAACTCCTTCCATCACCAGCTTTTTCAAAGTGAGGCTGACTCTGGCTCAGCCTGGTGCCCTGGCCACTGTGCCATGCATCCCTGCTGCTGGCAGGAGCTCTCTGCACTCTCGCCTCATCCCATCAGCTGCTTCCTCCCCTGGGCAAGTCTCCGTGGGGCTGCTTCTGACTGGTAGGCAGATACAGCTTCTGTGGCCCCCATCTCAGCTGGCCATGCCACCTCACAGGGGAGGTACTGCACGAAACCTGAGCTTTCCTCTTGCCCTCTTTCTGGTTCTTCATCCTGTGGCCATCAAAGAGGAAAGAGGTCCCAAACACCAGGGAAGAAAGAATGGAAACAAAGGTGAGATGTACTTACCCTCATCCATCTGAAATTTATTCTACACTTCCCACTTTGAGAAGAATTGCTCTGTCTCATTTTCCCTCACTCTGATTGGGTTTTTGGGTTTGATTAATAAGAGCCACAACCTAAAATAAATCAAGGTGGCAACTAGATTTTTCTCATTTTCTTTATAAAGCCAGAGTAGACACCAGGAAGACTTAATATAAGGAATATTCCCAGATGAGTTTTCTATTTATGTCCTAGTGTGGTCTATATTTACTAACGATGTATAATGCCTGCTCTCAGTTTGGTGGGTATTTTTGCAGTTTATACAAGTGTGATGAAGGGATGCCAATGTTAGAGTTGTGTTTCAGTCCAGCAGGCTGGATAGGAAGGAAACAGAAGGTTTAATTATGGCGTGGATTGCTGATACCAATGCATGACTTCTGAATTTACAGCAATTGGTAAATGTGCTTATTTGCTTTAGGAGGAGAAGAATTTCTTGAATGGTGAGAGAGGACACAAGTATGTGTTGTTTTTTTTCAGAAAAGCTTTTACTCTTACATTACCAGGAGGAGAGATGGAACCCCAGCAGACTCTCTTTCAAGCATTGAGGAAAAAGTAAAGTTCCAGAGTATTGGCCTTTTTTTTTTTTTTTTTTTTGAACTGAAAATTGCTTGATATTTTTATCCTTGCAAACATTTTTAGCATCCAAATTGGCTTTAGGTGATTTCCCCAGGCAATTAGGTAAAGAAAGTAGCCCAGTATTATTCATTTGTCTTTATCTTTCTTCACGCTGTGTCTGGTGGCAGAGTGTTGTTTTTTAGTTTCCCATGCTTTTTCATGAAAAATGAGAACACTGAATTCTTCATTGAACAATGCAGTTTTGTTTATTTTTGCAAATTAAAATCCTTATTCAACACAGTGTTAGCTTTGGATCTAGCAGCTTGTGTTGGTGTTGGACCCAGAAGCAAGTGTTAATATGGGGTAGGTTTAGCTGCTACATTCCTCCAGGTAATGCACAGCTGGCAAGCCTTAGATCTTCATGCACAAAATGGCCTTTTCTGTGGCACAGCAACCAGAAAAATGTACAGGATTAAGTTCATCCACCAGGTTTGTTGTGGTGGTTGAGCTCCTAACATTGTTCAGTGTTCCAGAAGGGTGAGGAACACTGAGTGTTGATCATGAAGGGTAGTAGCAGCAATTTTTGAAGAAGAGCAGAGGGAAAACACACACAGAACAAGAATGAGAAGGGAGAACAAGTGGAGAAAAGAGCTGAGGGAGAAGAAAGAAAATGAGAAGCAGACAGCAAAAGACAGAGAAATAAGTAAAACACAGTGGTGCACTGCAGGCACAAAAGCAGAAATGGAAGTGAAAGAGGGGGTGTTTCAAAGGGACACTGAGCACCAGCCCCAGTGGCACTGGGTCAGCATTTCTCAGCCACAAGGCCCTCAGTTCCTGTACCATTCCCTGGCCCAAGCCCAGAGCAGAGGTCTCTCTCATGACTGCAGCTAAGGACGCTGCTGTGGCAGCCGCCACTGAACAGTCCTGCTCTCCTCCCCTTGGTCAGGCAGAGCCATCAGAAGTGAGGCACTCTGGAAAGCAAGGTTACTGCAAAGTAAGGTGGGAAATCCCTCCTGCCTAAGAGAAATAGCCTGGGGGCAAAACATGCAAAATCTCAAAGTTTTCCATCACTGCTGTAATCACTTCTGATTCATTTTTATGCCAAAGTAGCTTCAGGTATGGTTACAGCAGTTGGCTGAAGTTAAGAAACTGAAAAAACCATAGCACAGCCCTTCCACAGAGTCAGTGGCCTCCCAGCAATTAGCCAGCTTACTGGGAAAGAGGATCCTTGTGGAGTCATGGTCATTTGTTTTTTTCATTCTGCCTTGTCAGCCTTTCCTCTGTCTGTGTCACAGAAAAAAGCCAGTTGCCTGAAACAAGCTCCAGTTGATCTGAAGTCTGAACTAGCCCTGACCCTAATGACTCATTCCCATATTTTCCCTATTTGTTCACTAGCCAAGAAAAGTTCCCCTCAGTTTGCCAGATTTTCAGGATTTTCAGAATTTTCAGTATTTGGGCTGTAAGTTTGGAGAGATTTTCTTCGTGAATAGTTTGACTTATCTTTTTATTTGTTCACCTTTGTCTTTATGTGGTTATGTAGTGTGTTAGATTGGAGCAGACAGGAATGTGCTCCCTTAACCCTTGCACATTTTCACACTAGAGAGAGATAACTTGGAAGAGGGAACTCTTTTCTGGAGCCCAAGCAACACATCCTAATATTCAATTACCCTCATAGCTGTAGAGGTTGTTAGTGAGGCCAGTGCTGCTAACTCTGAAGTATTTGTCTAGCTGTACTGTGTGAATCCAGAGGAACAGCTGGTCTAAATTTCTCTAGAAATGGTTATCTCTGAGCAGATTCAACTAATTTAATTTCTGCTTTGGTTTTGTTCTGTCTGGACTCCACACCACCTCACCACTGGGACAGCCACACTTAGAGCAGAGCTTCCTTTTGAAAGATGTCAATGATTCATATGCTCCTACCACAGCTCTCTGCAGCCCTTCAGAAAACTGCTTTACTTGCAGAATAAAACCCAAACCAGAAATAGGAAGTTCAAAACCAGTTTGCTGGTGTAACACATTAAAAAATTAATCATGCACTCAGTTTACACACTCTTGTTTTGTCCACACAAAAGGATTGTGGTGCCACTTTTATTACACTATTCAATACTCTTACACTGCTTCACAGGCTGGTAGCTTCTCCTGTCAGTGATAAAGTACACAGAAGGACAAAGCATCAGTGGCAAAGACTAAACTTTTAATTCAGGAACTCATTTAATGGTAAGACTTTGACAAAGTTTGAAAAAATTACTTTATGACTGAATCACAGTCTTGATTTTTACAAGCCCAGATTTTAACCAGGCTGCTGCTTTCTTAACTGCCCATTGGTTTGTGTTCATGATAGGCTATATTTTTATAACTTCTGTTAGAGTAATGTTTAAGGCTACCACAAAAATTCATTCCAGCCCTTCTTTTTGCAGTGACCTTTCCATGCAGATGTTCTGCAGTGAACCCAGTCCCCAGAAAACCCGACGGGGATGAGCCAGGAAATGAAATGCTGAGAATCTCAGGCTTGATCTGGAAGGCAGCCAGGGCACACTCCTGAAAGCAAGCAGCAAGGCTTCTGCCTTGAATGTAGGTCACCACTCACTTATGGAAATTCACTGCTCATGTGAAGAGTGCCATGGAGCAGTGCTTTAGGAAGAATAGACAAACATGTAATGCTTTCTGTGCAGTAATTACAGTGGTGTAAGGGGGAAGGCTCCCAGTTGCTTTGGCTTTTTCTACTCCTTTTTCACCACGTCTGTAGAAGCGGGGCATGTGAGCATCTGACATCACTAGAGAGATTCCTCAAGGGCACATTTCACTTGCAAGAATAGTTTAAATACAAAATTTCTTTATATAAATAAAGCATCTGTCTTTTCTCTTTTTAAACAGACTACATCCAAGAAGTTGTTCCAGGCTATATTCTATTGTCAAGGTGAGGAGATGCCAGCGAGCTAATCCCCCCATTGCCTCCAGATCCCTGCCCACAAGCCTGCCTGCAGCAACTGATGGGGATCACTCCTCTCTTGAGGAACACAAATGCACACACACAGATATGCCTCGTGGAGATCTGACTTCTCATGGGCTCTGCTGACACAAACTGCAGAGCATGTTTACTGTTTGCACGTAACCACACAGTTAAATATGCTGGTATTGTGCTCTGAAAGCAAGGAAGAAATAACTGGCGTGGTCAGAGCTGACAAACCTTTCATCTGTTTTCATTTCACTGAGTGATTATACTCATCAGAAGAACATCATATTTCTTGTATATCATTTAATTCCAGGGCAGTAATGCCCAGTTCTCTGCCACTTTCCATCCCCTGTTTTGGAGATGCACCACCAGTCACTTAATGACCTGCTCTGCTTGCCACTGTCATCACCATGTGCCAACATCCTGCACATTCAATAAACCCTAATGTATCTCAGGCATGATGATGCAAAGAAAACATCAGTGTTCAAAAAGAGCTCTCGAGACACCACACTAAAAGACTTGTATTGGTGCTTCAGTCTCAGATGAAACCATCAAGGTGTTTCATATTGGCAATCTGTTCTGAAAAGACAGCATCTCCTCTCGCTAAAAGGTCCTGTTCCTGCCTTTCCATCCTCCAAAATGTACACACTGCCCTTTGCATTTATGTTGTGCATTTTTCATAGTCCCTGCATGAACTCCTCTCTGTAACACCAAATCTTTTGATAAAATGATTTTCTGTCCACAATACCACTAACAGTTGCACTTTCCAGAAACACACTCCTGACAAATAATGCAGTTTGGCTGCATGATACACACCAGTGCTGGAATCCTAGCACAGTAGCTTTGGGCCCCAATCAGGAGTTCCCCCATGCCTGTGACAACAGTTACTATAAAAAAGGGCCTTTCATCCACCTGCATAACAGGGGCTGTAAAAGGAAAGGATTCTGCTTGGCAGACAAAAGTAGGACAGCAGGCCCCAATCTCATACAGTCTCAGTTCTGGCTTAATACCATGTTTATTTCATCTTTCTGGGAAATACTCTGGTTGGAGACATGCTGCATCTCAGTTCAGTTGCTTCCAGCTAAGAGGAGAAACTCATACAAGTGAGTTTCAGATCCCAATTCTGATACATATTTAATACAATTTTTAATACAACTGTCAGGACAAAATTCTTTACTGGCCAGTGACCATTTCTGAAGAAATACATAGAGGATTTAGGGAGGACACAGGGACCAACATCCAAAATTAAACTGGAAAATAAAACCAAAATATAAAACCCAAACACCAAGCCACTAGCTCTAACTCTTGGGGAATTTTTTTCCTTATACTTACTGGTTTAAATTCCTCCACTCCTAGAGGTGCAACGTTGAGCATGCCTAGAAGTGCCTTGCTGCTAACCTGGTTGAACAGGTTGTCATCCAAGCCTAATCAGTAATCAAGGATTGGAATACAAATTCTCTGTTCTAGCAGTTAGCAGCCTGCCAGACAAATCTTCCAGTTAAATCTTCCAGGCTTAGTACAGTTAGTCACAGTGTTTCTGAAAATGGTCAGCATTTCATTGCAGGAGCCAGGTGCAACCACAGCCCTTTCTGTAACATAAATCCTGAATTGCCTTGCCATTTGTGCTCCAAAAAAACTCCTGCTGCTCTAGCCAGAGTCTGGGCTCCAGAACTCCACTCAGCACTTTTAATATCCTCACAGCCCTGGTTGCTAAGATGGGGACAGATATGCTGTGAACTCATCACACGCTGAGAAGCATCATTCAGGGTTTGTGCAATGACACATACAAAGAACGGTCCGTGGGACTTGTCTACAAAGCCTCTAGCTCCAAAATACAAGCCTCCACCTATTTAGCACAGGAATTGCTCCATTAGATGATAATATCAGGAAATGATGTACTTTATTCAGACACCTATAGGAGAAGGGTACAATAATATGTGTCTATTGAGAAAAAAAAAAATAAAATACCCCAAAACCCTTTGTGGAAAGAGCTGATAGACCTTGAGTTCTCAAGGGGTAAATGATTTATGACCCACTCATCTGAATTATTTATCCTCCATTCATCTCTATGCCCTCGAGAGGTATTTCTATTATGCAGCTCTAGTTATTTAAAAGTTGGATATACAGTTAGGGTGGATTGTCTAAAGTCTCTTAATAGTAGATATGCAAACAACTCAAGTGGATGGGGCCCCCCTCCCACCTTAGACACCTCCCGTAGACTCAATATATTGACCAGAGAAGAAGCTGAAATGGCTAGTTCAGACTAGGCAGCTACCTTAAAATGCTGCATCCCCAGATACCACCCTGGGTATGCAACTAGACCCTCGTGTGGGTGCGAGAGAGAGCTATTGCTGTCCCATGCTGGGCCAGGGCTTGCTGGAGGCAGGGAACCCTGCCCATTCCTGCTCCCACTGCCAGACTTGCTCTAGAGCCAAAAGCACCTGGCTGAGGAAGCATACTTTCTGAGTGGAGCAAGAGTGGAATCTGGGGAAGATGGTGAAGGTGATGAAGATGGGGTGAAGGAGAGAGAAAAAAATGAGTCCTCTCCCTCTCCTCTCCTCTCCTCTCCAGCCAGGCATTGTAAATCCCTTCCCATCACACAGGTCTCACACTCCCAGCCTCGTGGGAGCTCATTTGTTACTGTGAGTGGGAATCTGAGATAAGGCAGCCAAAGCAAAGCTGTTGGAGGGAGGAGAGGCAGTGCTGCCCCATCTGCAGACCAGAACACGCTGTCCCCATGCTGGAGAAAACAGCCTCCACAAGGTACTTATGGGAAGGACAGGAAGACAACCAGCATTCAGATGTCCTGAATAAGCAGATTTATATTTGGAGGCTGCTAGAAATAAAATATTTTAAAGCAATCACATTAATCTGGGACTTCTCATGCATTTTCTACACTGAGAGCCAAATGAAAAAAATCACAAGTGCACACTGCATGTAAAGGTTAATCAAAGACGGCTTCTTCTTTTGGCAGCTACATTCTTCTGCTGGTCTTTGCCAGGAAGCATTTACTTCATTGTTTCTCTTTTATTTTTTTTTTTCTTTCTTTTAACTATATATGTGCAACCCCCACTCTCAGGTTTTCCAAAAGTTATATCACACCTATTTAATATACATGGAGAAGAAAGTGTTGAACCTGCAACATTTCAAAGCTGTTTTGACAAACGGGTTTTCTGTAGTTTTGATTGAGACTTTTCTATATTTTTTTGTAGAAGGTGCTGACTGATCTTTTGTTGCAGACATTGGAGGTAATCCCTTTAAGAAAACCACCTGAGTTAGCAGAAAACTGCAGAGCAGCCCCAGTCTGTCAAGCAGCTGTACAGGCTTGTTGATATATTTGCTCTGGGGACAATGCCCCTTACACACTGCCCAGCTGGGAAGCATTTGGAAACATTTTATGGACCGATTCAGCATTAAATGGTGGGTTGACTGCAGTGCAGGATTGCAGCATCTCAGCCAGCTTTCAAGCAGTCCACACCATCTTTAGATGCCATTTACCTGGTTATATTCACCTTGGGGAAGCACAGGTGTCACCCGTGCTCTCATTGACCCGAGCAGATCACCTCACACAGCTTCAATCACAGCTAAGCCACCACAGAGGCCCTGACTGAAGAAGATGCAAGAGAAGAACTAAATCAAAGCACCACCATTCATTTGGACATGAGTGTCCCTGTCTCTCTGAGTGCTGCTGCTCTTTGAGGTGAAATGCATCTGTCTGCGTGGGGCAAGGCTTGGAGGGCTTCCCAGACCCTCCTGCTGCTGTGAGCCAGTGCTAGGATAAATCCAGGTGGTGATGCTTGGTCCTTTGGTACAGCAGCAGGGCTGACCTTGGCTGTAGTCTCTGCCATAAGCACCACACTTCCCATAAATCATTAATTTTTAACTTCTCTCAGTCTATGCCAGGAATTTAATCACTCTAAAATAATCCATACTCAGTTGGAAAAGAGGCTGAGATAAACCAAGATATTATCTTTCCTCTTTGAAGGAATTTTACTGTCCAAGATCTAGTAGGTACAGTAGGACTATTTTAACATTCCGCCATCACTATCCTTCCTTTCTAGGTCTTCAATGGACTTTTATCATCACAGAAAATCTCCAATAATTTTCCTCTTTGTATTCTTACACCATTTCTAAACTCTGCTCTCTGAATTTTCATCTTGTTTTAATTTCTCTTTCTCTACTTTTTCCATTACTATAAAGGTATAAAGGCTAAATGAGGTGAATGAGAGTTTAACCCTACAATGTAGTTGCACTTTCCCAGTCAAGCCCTGGTTCTCAGACTCAAAATTCTTACATTAAAGTTTCTCCTTCAAACTTAGAATAAATGCAGCTGACATACCCAAAACTTTGCTAAAAAAGGCAGATTTCTGAGTTCCTTTTGGCCAAGTAGGGAAAAACCTACTTCTGGCTCTGCTCTTGAGATACATCAAGTGATCATGCTGTCTGCTTTCAAATCTTCACCTGAAATGAAAGTCAGTTTCCACCTTGATCTCTTATCCATGTTTAGACTATTTCTTTTAAAGTTTCTAGTTTATCTAGTAAGTTTGCATGGAAGATATAAATGAGATCAAAAGCCTACTTGGGCTGCTTTTGTTTGTCCATGCAAAGCAGTAAATTTTAGAACCTCAGTGCTTTTTCTCCTTAGATACAGTGGCTTTAGAAGCAGTTGATACCACTGAAGCACATTATCTACACACTGGTGGCATTAAGATGGCTACAGCACAGCAGAAGGGAGGTGGGCTGTTCTGCACCTGAGCTTGGCCACGAGACTTGTTTGTTGTTCTTGTGCCACACAACCCTGCCCCTCCAACTAGCTGGGATCCATCCAGAGTCTCCGAGAAGGAATTAAGCACTGCTTCAGTTTCAGCATGGAAAGAGTTCTTGCCAGGCAAAAACCCATAACTACCCAGCCCCTGGCAGGGGCTGGCAATTTTGATCACAACAACTTGTCCATCCAGGTCAGGAAAAGGTGGATGGATAGAGTAGCTCTGGGCAATCTGTATACCACATGTTGCCAAAACCCATTCAGAATGGTTTCCATATTCCATGCAGTTTCATAATGATTTTCCACAGCCTATAAACTGGAGAAGGTCAGAATTCCTTCTGATGAAATGATATCTGTAGTCTGTGGAAAAATACACTTTTCTTGCAAATTGAACAGTTACTACAGAGGACTGATTTTAATAGAACTTTGACCAGAAAAGATCTGTTAGATACAGACAGGTAAATTTCATCTAAGAATGGTTTTGTTTTAGTCATGGAACAAAATTCACATTTCCTAAAGCAAAACAAACAAAACAAAGTGAAAGAGAATAAGAGAAAAAAGAGAGAAGGGAAGGGCTAAGATCTGATAAGTGTTGGAGACTATGACCTATTATGAAATTACTGTGCTGTGAAAATAAGTTTGTTCTGTTCTGCTTAGGAATTTAGGTACACAAGACAAACAGCATTTCTCTGTTCAAATACAGCTTTTCGGTGGAGCAAATACATTGGTAAACATCACAAGCTGGGCTCTAAAATTGTTTTATCCCATCAAATTCTTCTCAGCTTCTTTGGACATCTCTTATTATCTCCTCTGTGGACACTAGCTTACAACTTTTCTGTGTGTGCTGTTTGTCTCACTGGTGCTGTAGGACAAAGTACAGCCATCCAAGATGTGTCTCCAGTGATAAGATGATTCAAAACTGCCCATATGACTTATGTGCTGCTTATCCCTACAGATATTTTATTTTGCTTCACAGCTGCCTTTCCAGATTTTATGTCATTGCCACTTACCATACTATTTGTTGTGTGGGTGTATTGCTAGTGAACACAGCCTAACTAGATTTACTTTAAAATGCTTTGAGTTTAAAGTGCATTAAGTTATTATGCCTCATCAAAGTGCAAATACTATGTTCCTACCCACATGCCTCTTGCAGAGCTGCAGGTCTTTAGACTGGAGTCCCTTCCTCCTGCCCAGTTGGTATAAAAGCCTAGGCAGAGAATTAGGTACCTATTTATGTATGGAAACTTGAATCAATGAGTTCAAAAGGAATTTAACCAATATTTTGAGTTTGGGTGCACATGTATAGTCATGGTGTATATCCGTTAAGGTTCTTTACCCAAAAAATTCCTTCTTTCTCTTTCCTATCCCTTCCTCACCTCCCCTCACCACAGCTCAAGCGCTCAGTAAAGGTCACCTATCAGAGGAGCTGGAAACAGGAATACAGTGTATCAGAGTCTACCTGTTTAGCACTGGCAGAGCAGCCCATGAGGAGATGGTACAAGATGATGTCAGCCCCCAGGAGGGATCAGAGCTGCCTTCCCGTGAGCAGCCTCCCATCCTGCCCTTGCTTTTCTGGTCAGTGCAGCTCAGAGTCTGGCTGTGCACACGACTTTTAACAAAGCCCTTTGAAAATTAGTGTGGCCATTTCCATTCAGGAACCACGTGAGTGTTACTCAGACCTGCACTGAGGTGCAGGAGACCTAGCTCTGGAAATACAAAACTGGCAATTTTCTTCAGCTGATGGGGAATTTTGCCTTTTTTTTCTTCAGTTCCTATTGCAGTTTTTGTCATCACCAGACAAAGAGACCTTGAATTCTGGCAGATAGCATGGAGGAACTAGGAATCCCTGTTCCTCATTACAGTGTTAGACTGAGCTGTTCCCAAAGTGTTATGAAACACTGCAGTGGGGTCACAACAGGAAGCACAACCATCATCAGCAAGTAAAACGCAGGCGTTCCTTCCTATTCTAAGATTTCAGAACTTCCTTATCCTCCAGCTCAAAATCCTCTTACAGCTGTTGCATTTATTTAAAGCAAATTTTTTTTTCTTATTGCTGCTTGTGCCACATTAAGGTCCCAACCCCTGCTCAGTCCTTCTGCATGGAGAATTTGCATGAGAAACAGGCAGAAGGAAAATAGAAGATGCAGTTTAATCAATCCTTAGTGGAGACTCTGAAGTGTCTGGTCAAAGGTCTGCAGGATGCATTAGGTACTCTTCTGGTTCCATCTGAGCTCCTGCCAGAGCTCTGTGTTGTGTTCCTCCAGCCTCATTTCTCTTTTTTTAATTACATATAGTGTGCCATCAGGATGGAAGGTAATCTCACAGCCTATTTAATATGTACCTGCTGACTCCCATGCAGCAGTTTAATCAGAATTTGATAAGGTTTGGAGGCAATCCGTCTGTTTAGAGGTCAAACAAATACAAGCAGTCTGAGAATTTGCTCTCAAAAACCATAAAAGGGATTATTTCCAACTAGGTGCAATGCCTGGGTCAGAGCCTATTCATTTTATTTACATGAGCAGTCAAACCATTAATGGAATGACATGAGTGCACTAGGTAAGCAGGATCCAACCTATTATATTCAGCTTCCTCAATATGCTTAGTCCTCATTCATCAAGAGTTCCAAGGACCTTTTGACCACAGTCAGATAACACAAACAGCAAGTTTAAGCACAGGATTATCCAAGCAGTTAAAATTAGACACCTGCTTAAGCATTTCCTGAATTAAAATTCAGAGCAGTTCTTAGGGTTTGGTCTTCCCCCCTCTTATTTGTGGACACAAAGGAAAGTCTTCGTGAAGATGTGGCTGCTACCAGCCTTCACACAGATTAATATGATACAGTCCAACATTTTTTTGCCAGCTGGGGGGTTTACTGTGTGAGAATTTCTCCGGCTGCACAAAGAAAATCAAATCCAGTTACCCTCATGAGCTGGATTTATTTTCTCTCCTTTAAGGCTGACTATCTGCACAGGCAGAGATGTAAAAGGGCTATTGCATAAATCCAGGAGGAGGGATGAGAAAGCTAGTTCCCAGGTGTATTGAGGCCAAGTACCACTGCTGTTGGCTGCAAAAGTGATGGTTGAAGCTCCTGGCCAGGGCTGTGAGCAAGGGAAGGGAGTCCAGCAGGGCAGGCAGTAGCCACCCTTGGTGCCAGAGAAGCATGTCTGCCTTCATTCACCACTCTGTGCTCAGCACCCTCTTTTAGCAGGCATGTACAGAACTGTTCCATCATTTGGAGAAAAAAGTTGGGGGAAACATATTATCTGAATATTTTACTTTATCCTTAGTGCTCTGAGGTAATTAATACTTGAGCCTATTACACAGACAGCTGGTAGGTTGCAGACAACCTCCCAGTGCCCCCACCATGTATTTGCAAGTGCTCAGCTTTTGTTTCAGGGTCCTGTAGCTGCTCCAGCTGCACCTGGAGCCCTCAGGGCTCTGGCTGCAAAGCACCCTCTGCAGCTCCAGGATTATCTGGCTGTCAGGGGCAGGGGCTGTTGATTCTCAAGCTGTCTGGCTCCTCAGGCAGGATGCACAGCACACTGATAGAGGGTAGGTATACACCACAGCCTCTCAAGGTTAGTCAGCAGCTATTATTAGCCTGAGGTGTTGATCCAGTGACCCTTTCTTTGCCTCTGTAGGTCAGGTACAGAAAAACTTGCAAAGGAGTGAGCGGTGAGGGACAAACTTCAGAGGACAAAACCATTGTGACCCAGATGGGTCAGCCTCCCTCAGCATTCTTCAGTCTCCATCCATCCTGGGTAAACAAGCATTGGTGCTGGGTTGCTATGAAATGGTCAGAAAAGGAAGGCAGCAATATAAATTGTAAATTGTCACTTTTCTTCAACTGCCTGTATAAAAATACCTTCAGCCTGGGGATTTTATTGACAAACTGAAACCCATTGCAGTGCATACCCCTTATGCCCATAGCCCCAGACTTTGTAGCCTTCATATTACATGTGCACAGAACACAGACAAGTCTAAGAACCAATGTTCATTTTGCAAACAGCTGTTCTGATTGCAAATGGCACTGCCTTGACTGTCTGTCCCTGCCCCAAAGTGAAGATCACTCCCTGACCTCCACACATACATAAAAAGAGGGCTTGTGTGAAGTTCTCCTCACCCTCATCAGAAAAAAATGCACTGGGCTATTCTTCTTGCCCAGAAGAATGCTGATTTACAGAACGGGTAATGCAGTAAAAATTGGGCTGTTTGAAAATCTTGCAAACCAGGCATTCAGAGTCTCCAGACACTGTTACAAAACTTGAACCTTGAAATTTATCAATCAAAAATTCTCCACACTAGCACTAAATGATTCAGAACATTTTACTAAAATCTCACTGTGAAGTAAAATGGTGCTGTGCAGAGACACCCATGGTTTTTTCAAATCCACTTTCAGACTTGACTCCAGTTTTGCACATTAGCACTGCTTGTGTCTAAAGATCTAAAATATATCAAAACTTCTTTCTCCCAGCAAGTATGAAGGAACAATACCTGAAATCATGAGCCCAGCAACTAAATTCAAGCACAGCACAGAAAAACATCAGCTCATGGAGATTCTGATACTTTTCTGTGTTACAATGCTGCTTCTTTGAAGGCACTGTTTAAAACAAAGTTAGCAAGCTATTAGCACTACAAAATGCAACTGGATTGGGTTAAAAAGCAATGGATATTTCCTGAGATAAGTGCTTGCTTGCAAAATTTCAACTCTACAGTAAGCTCTATGGATAAATTAATTTTTTAGCAGATATAAGCATCTGAAATAGGACAATTTAAAAAATAACAGGCAAAATGGGCACATCCAGAAGATGAATGCACTTATCCACAGCAGTTTCAGCAAGTCACTCCAAAATACTCTGTCTTATACATTTATCTTTTTTGTCTTCCTCTTGGCAAATATGAATTTTGTTAAATATTCTTATGAGTTTGTCTGCTTGTGATTCTGATAAAAATAATCTTTTTAATCTAAGCTGAAGTAGAATGAATTAAACCCAAGCTTACATTAGCATATAAATGACTCTTACAGAATCAGTGTAATGTTTATTGTAAATGGTTGTTGAAATACAGCATGATATTTTGCAGGTTCAAAAAGGGCTAAATTTTTAGTGTCAAATACCATTTTTATTTCATAGGTATGCATTGTACTGTGGTACTGAGTGCATCCATTAAAAAAATGTATGAATCATTATTTTTTCCATATTTTTGTAGCCATTATTGCTTCCATACAAGGGTACATTTTAAAAGGCAGTCTGCAATTGCTCATCACCAGCAATTATTCTTAATAATATATTTCAGTCACCTAGCAATTCTGCTAGACATATGTAAGGTAAGACACACCTCACCAAGGAATGGACTATGTTTTAAGGTCTTTTTCTTTTTCCTTATGAAATATCCTGCCTAGAGACACTTTGAACTGTTTCTGAACTTCTGAAAGAAGAGAGAGGTAGAGAAAGAGCAAGCAGCATGGTGAACAAGCTGGTTAACAGGGTGATCCAGAGCTACAGCTCAGGTCTCAGCTCCTCAGGTACACTGGTTGGCAGCTCAGGTCTATAAACATTAGTTCTTCAAACTGGCAATGGCTTTCATCATCCTTTTGTGTTTATAACAACAACAACAAAAAAATCTGTTTCTTTCCCAGTCTGTTAATACAACAAAACCTCTCTCTCCAATCTGTTCTGAAGTGTAAATGCCCTGAAAAGGGCTGATGGCTTCTCCTACTATTTTGTTTCATTGCATATAAGTTGGCAATTACCCTGTGTGAGCTCATCTCATAAACTACACAGGATGGGGCCAGTTCAGTCCTTGGGATACCTTTGAGAAAACCCCTGGGGCTCTAGAAAGTGTAAGTCATCGTTTGGTGTGGGGCTGGCCTCTGTTTGAAAGCTTTAATCACTTACAGACCAGCAGGCAGGATGGGTCACCAAGGCTGCAGCAAGCCTAGCACACCCTCACCCAATTCTTCCTGAGCAACGTGAGGGTGCCCAGCTGCTTTCACAAAACCCAAGCACAAAGTGTCCCAGCCACAGTAGCTCTTCCAGAGGAGCAGGCACCCAGAGCTCAATGCTGTCTGAGGCTGACCAATACCCCATAGTCACAGGCAGTGGGCAGGAAAGGTGTTATCTTGTTATCCAGCCTGATCATTGCCTTTTCCACAAGCCACAAAAGCCTTTTCAGCATCCCCATTCAAATGCAAGGGCCAGTCCTACAGGTTACAGAGAAAATGAGAAATCAAGCTCCTGTTTTACTACTCTGGGTGCTTTGTTAGCGAGTTTATAAAGTGCCAGTTGAGGATTCTCACCTCTATTTCTTCAAACTCTGCATTTTCCCTCCTCAGAAGTCCCTCCTGAACTGATAGGTAAAACTGTTTTATGACCCCAGTTCAGGTAATTATTCTAACCTTGAGCAAATCAGCAAGGCATGCCAAAGGCACTGCAAGCAGTGCTCACCCACCTTCTCATCCCTAACTGTGTCCAGCCTCTCAGGCTAAAGACAAAGGCAGAAATCCCCTCATATATCTTCCCAAAACTGGTTACTCATTAAGAAGGAAGTTGGCAGGTTATGTTTAATGAGTTTCGTTTGTTATGAGTCCATGCTCATGGCTTTGCACTTTGTGCTTCTGTAATGAGCCCTGTTTCTGTTGCTCTGATGGGCTCCCTGGTCCTCTCTGATGGATGATGTTCCATCCTTTTCAGCTTCAGCGACCCTGGGCCACTTCATACTACTGACAAATGTCTTAAGCTGAGACCAAGTTCTCAGACCCAGGTGAGAAATGGAAGCATTGGATTGCATTGGTTTCCTGAAGAACATCACTGGTAGCTTCTCTCATCCTGGCTCCCAGTGACACGTTCACCTGCTCCCCACTGTAATTCCTGTGTGAAACCCTCTCCCCTCATTACACAAGTAGTTGCAATTACAATTTCAGCAATGCTCAAGGCCCATTAAGTTGTTCACAGAAAGCCTAGTAAACAAGTGTTCAGTAAAATATTCTTCTGGGTTTGAAAACACAGGATTTTGCTTTTGACAGAAGTAATAATGAAGGCATTACTCTAGAACTCTTGTGTTCTAGGATGAGGCTGTTGGACAGTTAATTGTTTGAAATCTTTTAAATTAAATATCAGAAGATGCAAATTTAGGATGTATATAAATGTATTTTTTTCTTGTTTTCTGATGCACTGTAAAATGACTGAAGCTGAGCTACCTCTACTCAATAACATAAAGAATAATAACAAGAATAATACATTCTGAAATGCATAATGACAACAGTAAATAATATGCAAAAAATTAAAGGAAAAAACACATAGAAAATACTGAATGCAGTATATTTTTTAAAAGTTCTACAGTGGCAAAAGTATTTTTCTGCAATTGTGCAGCTACTGACTGTGACTTACAAGTTAAATAACACCTTGGAAATTGTATAGCAGATATTTATTGCAACTTCTCCCATCCTCTATTTCTTACTCTCTCTGTAAGACTTGGAAATAAATTGTGTTTGTAAATTGTAACTGTGAGAATTTTGAAACAGCTAATCTTCACAGGTTATTACAGTCATAAATTACCTTTAAAAATATTGGGGCAGTGATGTGATTTGCAACACATTATGCAGTTATCGGGAACTACCTTCAGAAGGTGTTATTAATGGGAGCAAAAAGTAGTAGTCAATGAGTTTTTCTGATACAGCATTATTAATACTAAACCACAAAATTTCTTGGATGAATTTGCAAGGGAAAAAAAAAAAAGAAAGTAGGATATCTGATTCCTGCCAGCCATGATATAAAAAGAAATATATTTTGCATGCAGAAC
This sequence comes from Rhipidura dahli, assembly GCA_013399225.1. Classification (NCBI taxonomy): domain Eukaryota; kingdom Metazoa; phylum Chordata; class Aves; order Passeriformes; family Rhipiduridae; genus Rhipidura; species Rhipidura dahli. Next base: position 658,052 of record VXAC01003383.1, read on the forward strand.
TATTGTATCTCTGAAAATTGCCACCAAATTGTCACTGGAAACATCAAATCATCTTTTTGTTCAGTTTTGTATTTATTTACCAAACCACTTATGGAGGTCTACAATCAACAGCCTTTTCTTAAATAATCTGGAAATGCCATTCAGTTAAATTCTCAGATAATTTCCCAATAAAACATAAAAAGGCAGTTTTATGGTTAGAAAGCAATAGATTTATAGTTGAGTATGAAGCTTGGCAGGTCTGAATATGGGATAGAAATAGGGAGCTGACTTTTGTGGGTATTCCTTTCCTTGTGCCTAGAGATATCTCTCCCTATCTTTCAGAAACATTGCTTAAGGCTTTTCCCTGACAGACAGACATGGTGGCTCTGAGCAGAGCCCAGATGAAACACGGGGTCCAAATCAACAGACCCCAGCCTTCCTCTTGTCAAGTAGTCCACAGGCCTCCCTTACCAGCCTTATTCTCTTGCAGTTCTTTGTTATTTTCACATTGTGCCACTTCAGACAGTGCTTTGTTAAGCAAAACAAAGTCTGCTGCTCCTGATATTTTTTATCCTCCCCCACTTTTACAGACCTCTCTTCTGTGACTAGTAAAAGATGGTGCCTTTGGTGACTTGATGCAGAGAGGGCTTTAACTTAATACACTCAGAGTCAAGGAAACCTGCCCAGAGTTTTCAGAAACAGCTGACCTTTATTCAAGCAAAATGAGACTTTAACATAGGTCACTTCTAGATGCAGGACTCTCTGGCTGCCTTTGCCAGCTCAGCATCATCTCGCCAGGTCCCTGGGTGTGCTTGCAGCCAGGAGCCAGACCCAGAGCCAGACCCATCCTCTCTGCAGTGCTTGTGGTCTGCTGAGGCTCCAAAGCTCTACTCAGGGCAGGTTTCATCAGAAACTGAGTGAATGCAGTGAAAATGAGAGAATGCAAGGCTTTTCATGCCATGGACTAAAGTTATACACCACTATTTGACAAAAGGGAGAGGATCCAATTCACAGATTAGCACATTTGAAGTTACCAGTTCAGGTTGCCAAATTCAGAGGCATGAAGCTGAGCACTGGGAAGGTGGCCACAGGTAGCAGAAGCCACAGTCAGGAAAAGGGCAAAAGCCACAGCAGTGAGCACCCTCCTCTTCCCCACACTGCTCCCAGACCTCGGTGAGAAACACACCAGGTTATATTGCAGTGATAACATGCTCTAAGGCAGTTCCCCTGGTGATATGCTAGTTTTGGGTTGACAGTGCAGCCTCAGTGTAAAGGGTCAGAGCAGCTGCTGAGCCCCAGGTGAGAAACGGGGACGGATGTGGTTCTATGTAAGCTTTAGGTGCTGTGTTCCTGTGATCAGGAGTGGAGGGAAAGTCCAGAAGCAGAAAGGGGTTGTCATCAGCCCCAGGTGTTTGAATGCCTGCCTTGGGTTAGGGTGGGATGGTAAGACCCCTTTGCTTGCTCTGGGCTTATGGATTTATGGAAATCCTAACCTTGATCTTGTGTTTATTATCACATTTGGGATAAACAAAGAACAAGTCAGTGATCTGCACATATATTTGAAATAAACAGTTTTTAATCACTTCCTCCTTTATTTGATACAGTGTCTCTGCAGGCTGCTGGCTTTCTCTGAACTCAAGCTCACAGCAGCAAACACAGGCAGCCATCTCTCGCTTCCTCCTGCTGCTGAAAGGAGATATTTGCAAGTGTGTACTGTGGGGAGCAGAGTCACTTCCTTACCATGTTTGGCCAGAGAAAGAGATTGCACCAAACACGGAAGCACTCATCATTGTGTAGTTCAGGAAAATATTTCAAGCATCTCTTTTGCCTTCCTGCCCTTTTTTTTCTCTTTGGTAAAGGAAGATGCATATGCTTCTACGTTATATTGTTTGAAAACAAAAGGCTGAGCCGACTCAGATTTGTCTCAACAGTTTTATTTGACAAAGTAGGATTCTGCAGTTGAGCTGAAACTGGCTAAAATGCAGTGCAAGCTTCAGCAAACGCTCTCAGGGCACTTAAGGAACAAAGTGGTGGAAGGACCGAAGCACCTTGCATGTCTCTGGCTAAGTAAAATGATACCACAATTGATAAAAAACCAGCTAGGACATGAAAGAGACTAAGCATGGAGAATGAAAGCAGCTACCACGGAGCAAAAGGAGTGCTTTAAAAAACTCTTGTTTTAGCATTGTACATGAAAATTAAATGAAAATGCAGTTATTTTCAAGTAAACTCTGCTGGGATGTGTGCTACTAGCTGGGCATTAGTTTTACACGCTATCAAAGCTGTTACTTATGGCACTTTTTTTTCAGTCTCATAAAAGGTCAGTGGCTCAAAGAAATCCTATCAGACTCCCACCTTGGCAGCAGCGTGCACATGGGTGTCTTCCTTGGTGTAGGCAGCACCCATGAATACTCATGAACACCCAGGGTCCCAAGTGCTGTCACTCGCTGCTGAGCCGTGGGAAGGTTGTGCAAGCAGCTCCACCTCACCTGTCCTTGGGTTTTGCAGTGTCAAAGGGCTCAGTAAGTGCACTCAAGTTGAAAACTTGTTGCTCCAGGTTTGGCTGGCACCCCTGAGTGAAAGTGACTGAATTGTGGGGATCTAAGTAAGGCTGAAGGGTGCCTGAGGTAATGTCCCAGAGGCTGCTCAGGAGGGGGTGTCTCTCTTGTCCTGGTTGGGTGCCCATACACCTCCTGTCCCCCATGAATGCCTCCTGCCCCACAAGCAATGCCTCCAATGCAATGCCAGCATGACTGCATTTGCAGGAAACCAGTGGGTTTGCTTTCAACACACCTTAGCCTAGCAGAAGGACAAGCAAGCAGTGAGAACGACCCAATAGCAATGCTCCCAAGACATATGGCCTTTTTGCTCAGCTGCCTTGTACTGGGCTGTGTGGTGCCTCCCTTTGCACAGCCCTACAACTGCAGCAGGAAGTCTGCAGCAAGAGGAAATCCATCACTTTCCCTAGCACAGTGCTCCCCACGTGTTGGGGCACTTTGGGTTTTTTTCCTCTCACAGGATGGAAGCTTGCATGCTGACCTGCTCATTTCCTGCCTTCATGCCGTGTGCTAAATTACTACCAAATCCTTTAGTTTGCAAAGGAGGTCTGCTGGGCATCTGCAGGGAGGGTGTGCATGCTGCATTTCTCATTTCAAAATTCTGAAGGAATTATCATCTATAGGACTGGTCATGCCCTTGTCCCAGGCTGGTGGTGCTCCATCCCAGACACATGAGCAGAGCTGGTGAGAGCAGCCATGGGAGCAGGATTCCCACAGAAACTTTTTCCCTTGATTGCTGTTTGGCAGGGCAGGGGCTCCATGCCTTACATTGCACTGACACACCACAACACAGGGGGTCAGAAAAATCCCCCTCTCTGGGAAAGCAGTAGATCCAGCTTCTACCAGGGAAACATTTCAAAGGCAATTATAATGAAGAAAGAGCCATTCTTCATTAACAGTAATAATAGCAACAGCAGCAGCAGCAGCAACAGATTGCATTTATCATTCTCTGCACTGAAAAGCTTTTAGCCTCATCTGCCTAAGTTTTTAAATTAACAGCTTCTGGGAAATTAAAGCTTATTGATTTCCCCAGGATTCATCCCATTCCCTGAAATTCAACAGGGGTATATCATCACTCTGTGACTGCAGCTGATTCTTAGAGCAAGGCTGGTGGTTCTCCACCTCTGCAGAGCTCCAGATTCCTGCCCAAGCTGTTGCTAGAGACCAAAGGCGTGCCCCCAGGAAGAAGGTGTAAAGATTGTCATCTCCAAGTCCCTGGAGTGAGAATGACCAGAGGAAAGATCTTTCTCGGATTACTGTTGATCTTAAATAAGGACAATATTTTCTGACAAACTCTTCATCCGGAGAAAATGTTGAATTCTTCATTTTTCCTAGTAGCAATCGACAGAGGAAGGTCATTCCTGTACTGAATCTAGGAGTTTCCTGTCACTTTGGATCTGGCTCTCTCCTTTACTTCCAGCTGTCTGTTATCCTGCTCTGAAATCCCAAACATTTTCATAGGATGAAAATAAAGATTCCCAGCCCCATCTGCTCACAAACCCCTGTGGCACCCTCATGCCAGGGAGGTGCACAGCTGATGGAAGGAAGGGACAGCCTGAGTGCTGCCAGTAGTTACTATACTAGTTAACACTCCTAGTAGTTAGTAGTACTGCTGTCTGTACTATTACCCTCTGTATCTCACCTGTGATCATATGCCACCTCACCTTTGCCACTCCAAGGCTCAGTCTGACCTTCCACATAACCCAGCAAAGCTCCAGCCTTTTAAATTCATGCCTGGTTGTGCCAGTTTGGCACCCCAGGACACTGGTTTCCCCTCCTTTTCCTGTTTTTGCACACATTTTCTCCTTGCTTCCTGTCACACTTCAGTGCTCCCTGTGCTTGAGAACAAAACTCTTGACAAATGTCACTGGTGGTTGCTAGCATGAGCATTAGACAGCTGAGGTTAACCATCAACCTTTGTTTACACCCCATAAGCACCCAAAAGATGAGCAGCAGCACTTCCAGGGACCAAAGATTAAAGCAAAGACTTTTCAGCATTAGTGGCACTTCCCAGTCCTATGATCACCTGAGGGGTGGTTCAAAGCCTGGTCCTGACCACGGCACCCATGGAGGTTTTCCTGTGGGATTAAAGAATAAGGAGATCCGGGAGCACCAGGTACAGTCATGTGTTATTTGTGTAGTCTTTTGCTTTCACTTTATCATATCAAATATTACTCAGTTTATTGCTTGGTGGACTGATGGTCACTCTGTGTGGCAGCTGGTGACTCAGTAGCAGTGCCCTGTCTGGGACAGTGCCATGGTGGCCCAAGCCTACACCCACAGGCTCAGGGGTCAAACTGACGTGGGTGCATGGTGGGAGGGAAAACCTTGCTGGGTAGAAGCTATGACATTCACTGAGCACCTATCCTGTAGCCTCTGATTCAGCTTGAAAGCAGTGCTGGTCCCCACCACGCTCACACAGCCACTTGCCCAGCCAGATGTCAACCCCTCACCCTTGCAACAAATGGGGTGAAGCAGAAGTTCTTCCAGACAAGAAAATCCTGACTCATGTCCCTAAATACAGCCAATGGGACATGTTTCTTCCTTGTCTGCTTGACTCTCATCCAACAGAAGAGCTCTTGAACCAGCTGGCCAGAAGCAGTGGCTGGGTTTAAGGTGTTCCTGAAAGATGTGCCTGATGAAACTGGCAGAAACTACTGCAGGATCCCTTAAACAACCCATGACTCATGCTTTTATGAAGCCATGCCCCTTTCCTGTTTATCTTTTTCATAATTTTTTATATATTGTCTGACACTGCATCAGCTCTAGTGTTTTATTAGACTTCCAGGTCAAGGGTGGTGAATTTATTTGTCATTGCCTTCTGCAATAAAACAATGTCTTCCATCTTGACAGCAAAAAATTTTGGTTTTCAGTGAGGATTTCAATATTCTTTGCAACATATGTAGTTCTCCAGATGTCAGAATGCTTAGAGAGTCAATACAGGCTTCCAGCATTTATAATGAATAGATTATATGTGTTCTTCTCCCAGCCTGCCCAAAGTTCCCTCTTCATGGCCTCTGACTCCATTATTTCATGTCCTTATATGTGAACTCTTAAGCCTAATCCTTAAACATTAGCCTGGCTGAGCTACTATTTTTGGTTTATGTTTTATTCTGCATAACTCTGGAAAATGGGGCTGGAAAGAGTTTTGAGAGGTCATGAGAGAGAGAGAGAGAGAGAGAGTAAACTCCAGGTAAATGTCTCTTAAATTACAATCAAATGGTAAGTGACTCCACAAGCTCACAGCATTCTGGGTTCTGGGACAAGAATATTTGCAGAAATAAATAGGTCAAAAGCACTGGCTGATATGGCTACAGGCTTGGGTTTGCAGCCTCAGGCAGGAAAGGGTGTCTTTAGCTTCTTGGGTATGTGAGGTCTTTGGTGGATCTTCTCTGTTTCAAACCTCAGAGTCAGAAGGAAGTCCCTGCTACTGGCAGTGAATTGATGATCATCATGGGACTGCACAGGCAAAAAGCGATGGTAATACATTGGGTAAGAAGGTTGAAATGCAAGTAACACGTTTGCCTTAATATTTTCACAAGCTTTTAAATGCTGAAAGTTCTCAGTTTTTTGAGGCTGGTGTACCCATAGTCACTGCAGGAGGGTAAAGTCACACATAACAAGATATGAACACAGCTGCAGTCGTTATGTGAATGAAAATTGCCTGCCTGATGTAAATAATGCCAAAGTAGTCACCACACTGCCAATATTCATCTCACTGCTCAGAGAAGAGGAAAGACTGGCAAGCCACAACCAAGTAATGCATTACAAGAACCACTGCAGCACTGATCTGATCTGATAGTGCTAGCCTAGTAACACACCTGGTTAAAGAGCAGGGAAATAGTTCATGCCATAATGAACATATGATATAAATTATGCATGGCTTCAGCTGCCCTGTGCTTATGCTAACCCCTAGCATGCAGCTGCTAGTTTCCTGCCTTCGTGCCGTGTGCTAAATTACTATCAAATCCTTTAGTTTGCAAAGGTCTGCTGGTCATCTGTTCCTACACTTCACTCAAAGCAGAGCCAAGCTTGCATTTGGGATGCTCAGAGGCCTTTGAGGATCTCTGGTGATAGAGGTTCCCTCTTGCTTTCAATGTTGACTATCCTGATTATCATAAGCTTTTTTTCTAATATATAGCAGTTGCAACTTGTAGGTGGAAAGACTGTTTGTATCTTCTCTATAATTTCCCATTAAAGCTGGGTTTGCTCCAAGATGCACAAACCCAGATGCTCTTGCAGTCTTTCCTCTTATGCTCCAGTCCCTAGTTGTTCTCCACTGGACTTGCTCCCATATGTCAATGACCTAATTGTACTTAGGACATTTTCCCAGCTGTAGTTTCTAACCCTCCATTGTTTTCAAACTTGTAAGATCAGGAATGATTAATCTATTTATTTAAAGGAAATAAAAGAAAAAGTCGTATAAGGGCGCAGTCCCTGGGCTGTCTCTGCGTTTAGCATTAGACAGATGGCTCACATTCCATCTGTGTCTCTGGAGGCAGATGCAGCCCAGATCTAAATGGGGAGCTGCTCAGCTGCGGCCATGTCAAATGCTGACCATATGTCACAATGGCTAGTGTCAAGGGGAAGAGGGGAAAATGCAGCTTTATAATCCTGCTCAAGTGTCCTGAAAATCAGCACCAGAGCCTCTTGTACTGTCTCCTGTTTGCTGGAGATCTTGGAAAGACATGCAAATTTTCTGTCTGTCATCAGCTGTCAGGCAAATAAGTTCTCTCAAAGGATGAAAGTCAACACAGTACATAACATCTCCTAATGGCTTTTTCTGGAATAAAAATCCCCATCACATGAGACCACAGAAGCAGGGAAGTGTCACTGGCCACTTATAAAGCAACAAACTTCATCTGGAGGTAAGGATGCAAGCAGTAGCCCATATGGAGGTGAGTACAAGAAGATGGGAGTGATGGCAACAGTTATATACAGCCTAGAGTGATGGAAACACTTAGACTGGTGTCTGTCTCTAAAAGGAAATTATTTCTCACTGTTAACTGTATGGAGAGCCTGAGCTCTGCACTCACCACTCTGCCTAAGAATTAGTCCCCTGAACTCAGCTAAATTTAGTGCTGGGACCTCACCCAGCACCATTCCAATGGTGTCCCTCAAGGTGCATCCTAGGGTCCCATTTCTAAAAACCCTACACAGCAAACACATAGTAATACGATCAGTACATAAAAGTCATGCAAAAATCATAATCACATCAATACTGATGAGCTCCATATCACTTTACTACTCGAATAATACATCAAGAAAAGTAATTGTTTTTGAAGTACACAACTGTAGGCAGCAATGTCTATGAAATATACCCAGCTGTCTGAACTGAGTACTGGAAAAAAGTTCATTTGGAGTCTCACACAGACTTATGTGGTTATCTTTCACAGACAATCTTTGTGGTGCTTATCAAGGTTCAGAGTCCATTAATGTGTTTCCGTTCGGGCACTCAGAGTCGTGCACTGTCTTACTAGACAATAAGAAAATTTCAAATTGAGCTGGAAAAACCATCGAAAAATAAAGAGCAGTGGGTCTAAACACAGTTTTTGACTTCTGCCACAAGTTGTACCACAGAAACGACCATCAAATCAGTGCTGCCCTGGTGGTGATCCAAAAATAATTGTACCATTGCTAGGCATGACTCAAGAAAAAAGAATTACTTTTGTAGCTGGAGAGAACCGAAGGGCACCGCATCCATCTGCTTGCCTTATGGCAGGCTCAGTTTGCTATTTATCGTGAGCGGCTGTGAATTCCACCTCCTGGAGCTCGCACCTCTCGCTTTGCCCCCTGGCAGGAGCCGAGTGCTCTGAGCGAGCCGAGCCCTGCGCTCCCCGCTCGGGCGGGCACCGCGTGTCACCGAGCCCCGCTGGCTGCGGGGGAGCGGGACTCGAGGAGAAGCCGCTTCACAGAGGGTGCAAATTACACGCTTAGCAGCCCAGAGAAGGTGCAAAGCACTCCCAACCGCGCTGGAGTCAGCTATGCGCCTTCCCAAAGGCTGCTCCCTCTTCTTCCCTGTGGAGTGGAGCCCTGCATCGACAGAAGGGAGGGGCATGGCAAACCGAGGAAGGAACAGTCTAAAGGCAAAGGAACAAATAGCTGCTGAAACTGGAATTAGTGTCTTGGTGGGAGGTTGAGAATAAATCTGTCATACTTAGCCTCTCTTTCAGCTATTGCAGAGCAGGACATTACAACTAACAAAGAACCCAGCAGGTAGCACATAGCAACAATATGGGCTGAAAGAGCAGCCGCTCTCCCTCCCCTGTCGTTTCTTATAAGTATCCTTATATAAAGTATACTCATTCTTTATGCAAGACTAGAATCCCAGATTCCTTGTCTTAAAAATAGCCAAAACACAAAATCCTTGCTGACTGTTTAGCACCTTCAGAGAGCAAAGTGAGGAGGGAAGTGGAAACTCCCACTCAGCTGACATGGAAAAATGCAGTAGCACTGCAGGCACATTGACTTCACGGGGTTTCCAGCCTCTGTTACTGCTGCAGGGCCCCGTCCTTCTCACCCTGCTTCCCTCCCACACCTGACACAACCAATTCCAAGCTACTAAGGAGATACCTATCTGTTGCTTCATCTAATGGGAACAAAACTGATAGGAATAGTTTCCGTGTAAAAACTCACCAAAAATGGGACTAACACGGGCCACTTTTTGTCAGAAGTAACACAATGATGTCATAGAGCAACTGGGAGTTTTGCTAACTGTGAACAAAGGGGAAAAGTAGAAGGAATCTGAGAATGCCCTGCAATAAAAAAATGAGCTGAGCACCTCATGAATGGACAAAAATTGACCCAGCTACACACTGAAAAAAAGCTATATTGAATAACCTACTGAAAGAGGTGAGGTGCTGTTTATTTCCTAGGCTACCGTAATACCTACAGACCACACTGCATCTGAAAGAATGTTCCACCATAGGTTCTGCTCTTTAAAATTTGTCCCAAATTTCTAAGGGGCCAGTCCTTTAAGGATGACTTTACAGAACAACTGGAGCTCCTACCAAAAGAGAGGGCTTCAGCGTGTACATATGTCCAAATGAACTGGATGCTTTTTGTCCCCACCTGTGCATACTAATTGATTTCCAAATGCTGACATAAATGTATTGTAGAATATAGTGCAGGTACTCAGGGCAGTTTGCAATCTAAACAAGAGAAGTGGCAGTGTAATTAATACATATATCTATTTAAATTTATTTATTTATTTTTTTAAGAAATACCAGTTGTTGATGCTGTTAACACTCTGAACACATTTCTTAATTACGAGACATTCACTGCAGTCCCCTCCCTCAGTCTGTTTGCGTGGATGTTCTGGGATCCCTCACTTTGAGCACTGGAGTCTGTCCTTACAGACTAACACAAAGGAGCAGAGTGTGAAACACTGTAAATCAGAAAACATATGGGAATAAACTGAAGAAGTGAAAGACAAAGTAGGAGGAAAACTGTATTCTTAAAGGCAGTAGGCAAATGTTACATTGGGTACATAAGGCTATATATATATTACCCTAAAAATGCTTCATGTAACTATGTATTCCATACTCAGAACTTTTAATACTCTGTGGAGATATACATGCTCCTAAATACAGCACTCATATGAATTACCCCTGCTAAAACAATTGCACATGATATAGGGGGAAAAGACAAACAAAACTATCGGTGAGATCCTTTTGTTTGGGAGATCAGCCATTCACACATTTTAATATTCTTTTAAGTCACTGGAAGAAAATCAAGAAAACAAGAAGTTAATGACAGTAACAGCCCTTGATATTTGGTTCATTTCAGGGCGGATTTATAAGAGACATATTTTAAAATGTTTTTACTGAGATTGATTTGCCTAAAGTAGATTAAGCTTCTATGCTTCAACTCTGAACTCGAAAGTCATAATCAACCAAATAACATCCATGAATTGCAGTTTTCTTAAGAGGAAACAAGGCACTCCCCTGTCCCAAATTTTATATCCTAAATGATGGAAATTCCAGCTGTTGCACCTGTTGAAATAATACCAAGAAAATAATTCAGAGAATACTGCATAAGAAAGGTGTACATTTGTATGGTACAAGCTCCACTATTGCTCTAAAATGACAAAATGTTTACCATTTATATAAACTAACCAGAAGATCCAGAAGTGGATAAGTGAGAAAACTGAGGTGAAATTAGAGGCTTGTAAGATAGCACTAAAAAAGGACGGTTATTCATTTCCAGCCTTATTAATTGCTGAAATATTACTTCCTACTGTGAAACAAAATCACTGGTCACAACGGAGAAAGGCATAAAAAATATCATAATAATAAACTTACTTCCTTTAAATTTCATTTAATCCTCATATATTTATACCTAGTTTCTGAAGCTGGTAAAGTATGCATATTCTTGTCAATTTAGCTACTGACTGAGTTAAAAGTGTGGGGTTTTTCAAAAAGTTGTCATTGTCTTAAGGGGATAATGCATGTATGATTGAATTTTCTGAAAAGCAAAGAATGATCACAGTAGAACCTAGAGGAAATAAAAGGTGGAACCCTAACGTGTCTGTTGAGGTCCTAACTTTTGTCTAGCTCCAGACAAACCTTGAACTAAAAATTAAATACTTCTCTAAGCAATGATAGTGCAGCCTCAGGCTGCCTCCTTATTTTGGTGAGTGTGTTGTGGGTTGCTGAGGGATGAGGAAGAAAAAAGGACTGCTCTTGAGCAGGGACCAGCATCCTCAACTTTGAGAGACAGGGAGGGCGATGAGGAGTGTGGATGGTGGTTATTCCCACCAAAGGAACATTCTTTTCCTTCTGCTTGTAGAAAAGTCTGTCTGTGTAAGCACCTTTCTTTTCCTAACCAAACCTAGTCATATCAGGCAGTAAATGATGTGTCAAGACTCAGTGTGGATATAAATTTCCAGGTCCTCTAAGCTCAATTTACAGAGTCATCCACACTCTCCGTCCAGCTGAGTATTTGAAATATAACCTGCAAAAAAACAAGTGCAGTAACAGGTTCTCATTATAAAGGAATCCACATCATCTCTATTAGGCTGGTTTGGTGATCTAACTTCTGCGCAATCTGAAACACCAAAACTAGCAGACAAGTTCCCTTGTAATGTCAACAGAGATGTCTGAAATAGCTAGCTGCATATCTTCTTGTTGAGATAAAAAAACTGAAAGCATGCTTTAACATAAAAAATATTTGTCAGCTGGGTCAAATACATAGTAATTCTTAAAATACTACCAAGGATGGTATATGCAAATTAATGGACAGTTTCAGTCCCTAGATATAATTTGCTTTAAGTTCACAGTTGCACAAATAAATGGGATCCTGCAAAATTACACTGGAGATGTTTCTTCATCTATCGAGTACTGTACTGTTTGAATGTTCATAAGAGCAAAAGTATGTTTGACTATCTCACTGGAAATATTGTATTCCATATTAGGAAGGAAAGTCTGCATGTGATATGTCCCTTCTAGGCAAGCAATAAACTGTGGATAAATTGTGCTGGATTTGTAATGATGGCCTCACTACTATCAGCTGCAAGAATAGTGGCTGAAGGCAGCAGACAGTCCATTACCAGATCAAAAATCTATATTCTTCATCTATGGAAGAAGCAATCTATAAGGGCCCACTAACATACATTCATATCACAAAGGATAATTTCTCAGACTTCATTACATCTGTGGAAAGAATTTAGGGTATATGGCTGAAAATCATCATGATGTTATCAATAATTCACATTGGCAAAGACCAAGGCACAGGCCTTGATCACATAATTAATCAATTTATCTGCACAGAGAAGAACTGCCAAATCTTTGTTCACTGGTGTGGTGTTTACTCATGTGATTAGTCCTGCTGGTTACTGCCCCCTTTTCTCAGCCTGGAGTGTGCCCAGCCCATAAACAATCCTCCCCACAGGAGTGGACAAGGGTGTAAACTGCTAGTGATTGCTTCATAATCATAAGCTTTTAGTACTTTGTTCTCTCTGGTAGCCCATTTTCTTTTAAGAACAATAACATTTTAGAAAGATACCATGCCTGAAGACACATATGATTAAGATGCCCATAATACAGGGCTGATCTAAGGTATATTACTTCTGTAAAAAAATCAATGAAAAGGAATTTTATAACATCTTAACTACTGCGTGATACTCCAGTTTCCTATCTGCCTTTAATTCTGCATGCATACCTGGATACTGTTCTGTGTGAAGGATGATGAGTGAGATGTTCTGTTCCAGGACAACCAGTGCTCCAGGTGGTTCCATCCTTGCTGTCTCTGGGCCAGCAGCAAGTAACAAAAGTGGCACACTTGTCAAGGTCACTTGCCAGACCTGGGCATGAGGGGATGTCCCTCTCCCCCTGCCCTCTTCTAAAGCGCTGTGCAGGAGCAAGTTGCCAAGGGCCAGGCTCTAGCTGAGACTTGCTGCTTCCCTGGACATACCCACCTGAAGTCTGCCCTTCCCATCCCCATTTTGTCACCTGTACTGGGCTGGAATCTCACAAAGTCCCGCAGAAACAGCAGTGGTCTTGGAAACTGAGCAAGGAAGTGTTCAGGGCAAAAAGACCTTGACCAAACAGGCAGAAATGCCTTTTTCTCTCAGCATTTCGAAACAGTCCATTTGGAAATTTCATTTGTTTGTGTATGTGTTTGTGTGTGCTATAAACAAAAGGTTCTCACATTCATTCAGGCCAGTTTTGCATGGAGCTGAATCCCGACCAACAGCAAAGCTGTCTCCTCTCCCTGCTGACTCGAAAGAGAAGTAGCAATGACTCACTGGTCTTCACATGGAGATTTCACACGTTTGCCTTAGCATACATGCCAGTTCAACTACATCCAGCCTGTTTAGCTCACAGCACTGCTGACTAGAAGGACGTACAGCACTTCCACATCCCCGCTGTGCATGATAAGCACGCAGTACTGATATGAAATGTAATTGATTTCACTGGCACAGCCTGTCCTGCAGCTCACAGGCAACAATCTCAAATAATTTGAAAGGATCAGTAATCTGCTATTAAATTGCAACTTTTAATATGTGATACTGCTTATTCAAACACTCCAGTGAACTATTTGCAATGGATTCCTTTCTTTCTTTGTAACTTCAGCCTCCTTCTTTCTTTCTCCTTCCATTTATATCCTTCAATATACTTATCTGAGCACTCCTAAAGGATGACACGTAGGAAAAAAAGCTATACCAAGACATAATTACACTGGCATAGCTAACAGAAAAGACCTAGATGTTTCAAATGTCAGTAGATCTGAAGATGTGTGGGCAGCATTTACAACACTGGTATGTTGCCACTGGTAACTGACTGCATTTTTAACCTTCCCACTGCTGGCTAGAAGCGTGAAAGAGGATAAGCCTAGAAATTTAGCACTAGAAATAAACAAGCTTGTTACCACCCCCTAAAGCTTATTGTTCTGAAGCCAAGACAAACAAGGGGAAGGACTGTATAAAGGTTACAGAGGAGCTCTTTCTTCCTGATGGGCAGCCTACACAGCACCTAACCCTTCCAGTTTGCTGGCACGCAGCTGTTTCCTCTGCTGGATCAGCCCTGAGGACCAGTTTTGGTCACTCCATAAGAGGGGAAAGGAAAGAGAGAAGCTTGCTGGGACTATTTCAAGGGCACAACCATCTCAGGCAAAAGGTACTTGATGGAGTTCCACTGTCAAAAAGTTGGCAGAAGTCTCCTGCTGAGAGTGAGCAATTTGGAGACACCAAGCAACCTGACAGACTATGAGACCATATAGTGGAGTCAGACATAGGATCTGAAACAGAGAGTAGTTGCTGGCAGGGGTTCTACACACACAGTTTGGGTTTGATGAGTGAGGACCAAGGAGAAGACCAGATTTCTTGGGCATGTAACAGTGCTATTATTAGGGTGCTTATCTATATGGAGGAGAACAAATTTAGGGCAGGATTCCATGAGAAAATAGAGTGTGTGAAAGGAGACAGTGGGAAGAGAAAGCCTTGAGATATGATTGCACTTCATATGTCTTGCAAAGAGGGGGGATACTCCCATTCCCTCAGAGAAGTGCTCATTGCAGCAGAGTCCTGGCTAGGATGCCCCATACAAGCCAATGTCATAAACTGGGGGGAGCTGCAAGGGACTAAAATTATGTAAGTACCCTTAATTAGACACTCAAATGAAAAAGAGCCTCATATCTAGAAAACTCACGGAAATGAAGGCAACCACACCTGCTCAGCACCTTGGCATTTCAGCAAGGAGGGGAATTTCACTGGAAGGTGTGAGCATTCAACTGCTCCATTACCATTAACCCTAAATGTGCCTTTGGAAGTCTTTTAGGATACCAAACTGGAGACTGTGTGAAACCATTCCTGGTCTCAAAACACTATTTTCTATTTTTTTTATGATCTTGGAGAGAGCAAACTGTAGATGTCACAGCATTGCCTTTGCTGAAAACAAACTCTGTGCCTATCAGCTCACAAATTCCAGCTGAGAATCACATAGAAGAGACAGTGCTCTCCTCGTGCTGCAATGCATGTGATTAAACAGCTCTTCCATTTAAAGACCTTTAGGAGAATGCCAATCTGTTCCTAGTTTTAACCTTTAAAATGCAGCAAGGACTTCAAGAGCGACTTTGGCATTTCTCAGCGTAACCCACACCTCCCACGCACAGCAGGGATGACTTTACAAGCAAAGCACCAGGGAGGCAGACATGTAGGGATATGTACAGCCTATGGACCCCTGTAAAAGGGTGCATGCCTCCCAGAATTTCACCTGTATTCCTACTGGCATCATTCCAACTCCTCATGCTGAGAAGTGTCATTTATAGACTCATTAACTTTCAGGGCCTCCCCTTCCCCCCTCCACTTAATGCTGGCAAGTCAGCTACCAGGAATAAAGCAGGCAGCAGAATTTTTTTGTGTATGAGTGGTAATTAAAGTTGCTAAAAAAATAATAATAATAAAAA
>VXAC01003384.1:0-135914 GCA_013399225.1 Rhipidura dahli
TCCTGAAGCTGCTTTCCTGCTCCTTCAAAAGGAAGATGCTGTGGCACATGAATTCATTGTGAAGACACATCTCTGAGTGGCCTTGCCCTTCTCTTTCCAGCCATGATTGTGCTGTTGCAATGTTGCTCCACCTGCACATCCTCATGGAAGACACTGAACCAGATAGTGGTAGCTTGGCACAGCTCGAAGATCAAAATCAAGTCTTTTAGGGAATTAGTGTAGTCATTTAGTGCAGTATAATTCTGATGTCTTTCAACATATGTAGGTCCCCTGAATATTAGTACTCCACTAATATTGTATTTAGCTTTACAATATGTAGTCTACAATTTCAAGATGTCCTTTAGGATTGTTAGTGTAAACATATTTTGCAAACTTACCCTTAGATTAGGCAATTGAGCTACCCTGTTGTAGCTGCCCATCAGTAATACCTGCATATATATGTTTGAAGAAATAAAAGAAGAAAAGTTTCTCAAATTGCGTGAAATGTGTCCTTCTTTATATTTAACCCAACGCTTCTTAGAGAATGTCCATCCAGTGCAGCTGCCTGAAAAAATGATTTAAGTGACTCAAACGGTGATTGTGTCCAGCAGTCACATCTCGGTATTGCACTTCTGCAACATTTTACAGCAGGGCTATGAATTTTGCCTCGTGAACTCAACCAGAAGTCACGATGATTGAAACAGCTAAAATATTAATTAATCCCCCCAGTTCTGTTTAAAAGTTCCCCCTCCTCATTCAGAGCATGGGACAGAGAGCTGCTGTGGCCCTCGTCAGAGAGGGAAGCTCGCTGTGGGGACAGGAACAAGCAGCTCCATGTGGGGAGAGCAGGTGGGAACCTCCCAGAGGAGGATCACTGCCAACAGCAGAACTCGCTGTTCCACTCAGAGGGAACTGTGCTCGCTGAGGTCGCTGCCTTCTGCTTCCTTTGCTGGGCAGGCACTGCTCCTACCACAGCCCCTTTGGCCCTGCTTGTGGAAGGAGGAGAACACCCTCCCTGCTCCCTTGCCCCCAAACACACACACACACACGCCTGGTTTGTTCCCCTCTCCTGTGCCCCCAGGTGCAGAGAGCTGCCCTTTCCCTTGCCCCAGCTCCAGTGCTCATCAGCCCCTTCCACAAGGACACCTGCTCTCAATGGGTAGCACTTGATCTCTGTGTGTCTTTGCACTGTCAATTCACCTTCTCTGAGAATACCTCACCCTTCTCTGTGTCTCTCCTAAGCCTGTTAGTATCAATATTAGTGTGTTTTTCAGGCTCATGTCATCTGGCACTGTATTACAGCAGAGTTCTTTGTGCCACTGCAGTTCAAGGTCTCTCATTTTTTGCATGAAAGTCTTGTCTCCTTTGTTATGGACACTGTGCTCCTTAGGTAGCTGAGAAATACATTTGAACGTAGTGGGAAAAATGTTAAAGTTGCAGCGTTGTGAAGATGTGTGACCAATTTCACATCTTTGCTGTGGAACTGCTGCAGGCTGAATGAAGCAAGTCCTGGTGTCAGATGTGCAGACTTAGAAAGCAGGTTTGAATAAAATGAATCACAGCCAGAGAACTGTCAGCCCTTATCAGTAGTGTCAGAAGAGCGCTTGAGTCAGATCATAGTTTCTGTAGCCACCTTGGTTTTGCTGAAGAACCTCCCTTACTGGTTTAAATCCTGGACACTGGAATCCACAGAAAACTCACATTTGCTCAAAGTGTGCAGCCAACTCACTTTCTTCCTGCTTCCTTCATCAGTGAAGCACAAACTGAGTTAGAATTTAAAACTGTGTTGTTCTCAGTACAGATGCTACCACAGGGAGGATGAGCAGAAGTCTCAGGACAACCTTCTGCTGTCTTCAGGTGTTTTACAGAAATATAAAATATCATGGAATCTTATTTGTATAAAAAGGTTATTTTTCAGGTTCACAATTAGCACTTCCTAATTTAAAATATAACTGAATATGGTCCCACTCTTATGAATTTTACCACACCTCCAAATCTACTTACTCGATGAGAAGGTGGGAGGAATCAGTCTTGGAAGGAAAAGAAGAAAACACAGATTATGAAGCTGAATTTTATTTAAAATATTCCTGATGATAAGGTCACATCCTGCCCTTTGTGAATCGAAGCTGAAGAGTTTTTGGTGCACCACATCTCCGGTTTAATTGCTTATGAAAATCTGAATCAGAACTATAACTTTTATCATCTAAACCATAATTTCCAACAAACCATGTGACAAAACACTAAGTTCACATAAAAGCAGAGGAGTTTTGTCTTTTTATCCGTCACTAACTTTTTCACTGGGATCATTGGGATCTCTATTACAGAGTGATGGTAATAAGCTCTTCCTAAGGGATCAGTAAAAACATATAATGAATTTTGCTCATAGCCTAGTACAACAAACATTCTGTATTTTAGCCTTACAGGGAAGCTCCATGAAAGGTTCATTTTTTTTTATTTATTCCTACCCCGTCACTCCACCCTTCCTGACGCACCCCCAAAGATATCTTGCACTCATCTTGCATAATGTCAGCAGAAAAATTGCATGCATTATTCCTGACTGCTAATTCTTCTCAAGCAGTTTTGGAGTGGTCAGATTCAGGAGGCTTTTGGAACCAGTCTTCACCTTAATCAGTTTTAATAAGGCTGTAAGCAGAATCGTACAAACGGGATAATAATGGGACTAATAGAGACATTTGAACAACTAGGAGGTTTGACTAGTATTCTTAACCATTTTCCAGACAATTTAAATGTGCTGAAGGGCACATTTCATGACTCTATTAAAAACAATAAGCCTCTGAACACAGAATTTTGCATCTTTGAGCTTACATGACAAAGATCTAATTGCAGTCTTGTGGAAGAATCTGGGGAAGGAAACTCATTTCATGGCTCATGGCATTGTGTCAGTAAAAAGAAAGGCATTTCTAACTTGGGCATAACAAAAACAAAGAGCCAGTTAGTGATGTATTTTCCGTTGGTTTGAGGGGAATGTCGCAAGGTCTGAAATTCTGAAGACCTAATAGAAAATAATTTTTTTTAAAGTAATTCAGTAACAGAATTCATAATGCCAAAAGACACAGTAAGGCCACAGTATATTTAGGTTTTCTTTTTTACATGTATTTTCAGGCTAAACTTCAGGAGGGCGTTAATTTCTCAGTAATGAAATCATCCAGCAGAGCCAAGAATGACAGATCTATTACCTTCTCTACCAAAGCTGTTACTCTGGTCTTCTAACTTTGGCTCCTTAGCCTCTATGTATTACCTTTTCTTCATATTCTTTTTAACAATTGATTAAACCTCTAAAGTGACCTAAAAAATATTTTTGGTTGTACAGGGGTTTTCAGAAAAAAAAAAAAGTTTCCTTTTCTCCAGGAGAAGAAAATCCAGACTGGATCAGAAAGAGTCAATGGTTAATTCAGGTTCCTAATCCACAAACAATATAGATAAAGCATTCAGTAAGTTGTAGTGATAATTGTACTCTCTGGACACTTAGTTGTCCCTGACAAAAGAAACCCCAGGAATTAAAACCACATTAATATAAAATTGTATTTTCTATAAATTGAAAAAATAAAATACATTTATGGCACTACTTATTCATATGAAGGAGAGGTAAACTTTATCAGATGTAGAGATCTCCAGCTCATTAGTACAAATATCCAGAAAAACATTTATCATCCTTTACACAAAAACATTGTAAAAATCATTATGAAAAGCACTGCCACATTCTAATTCTCAAGCCCTACTTAATAGCACCTGAGCAAGTAAGAAGCCTTTGAATTATTTTTGTCCTGTTTGCTTTTTTATATGTTGTGTGTGTTACTAAAGTAAAAAAAAATTATTTATTTTCATCAGAAGAGAGAAAAATTAAAAATTCATAACTTCAGTTCTAAAGGTTTCTTCTTAGCTAGGAAGAATCAAGGAAACAAAAGAAGAGTAAAGGTCTGAAAAAGAAAATCTGCAGTAGAACTTTTCCGTTGGGATTCCTGCAGAGCCTTTTTCTTTCCAGGAGTTCATACTGATTTCTATGAATGTTTGTTTATATAATATGAATCTATCAATCTCTATATATTTTTTCTTTGGTCACAGGGGACTTGGATCAGAAGGACAGATGACCTAAAACCTGATCATAAGTGTATCCCACTTGCCTGATAACTTACCAGTAGAATATTTTCCTGGTCCTAAGACCACTTACTCAGGCATTTCTTGTATTCACAAGACCTTATACTCTGCAACTACCTTGCTGTGCAGATAGATGGAAAACTTTCCAGGTCTGTCACAGATGTATAATTGTGGCTGTCGTAGTCTTCTGAGCTTCTCATCCAGATGCACGGAAATCTGTCTTCCCCAGGCTCCCAGTGCTTACTTCCTTCAGCACTATGACAGTCTTCCTGAGTCAGGGTAGCAGCTAAACCTCCATTGCCAGAACCTTTGGTAAAATTTTTAGGAATTTTGTTTTCCAAGAGAAACTTCAAACTTTGTGGGTTTCATTCAGATATAGAATAAAACTTCTCCTGAAGTACTGGATTTTCCCACAGAACAGGCTTTTCAATTTTGGGTCTTTTTAAGTAAAATAGTACACCTGTATTAGTATTCTGATCTCATCTGAAAAGGAGATTACGCCCACTTAATATCTAGAAAAATCTTCTGTTAAGGTTATAAAAATCAAATAACCAGTTTTCTGCTGTACTGCAAATATTACTTTATTTCTACCAATTAGGAAAACTGGTGACTGTTCATACCATAACAAAAGGTTGTATAACACAAAACTTGGAAACTATGGCTTCAAATTCCTTTAAAATGGTTTACTTTTGTGTGTGTTTTATCCTCTAAGGCAAGATATTTATTGCTCTTTCAGAAGTGGGCAATAAGGTCACCAGTAGAGAAATAATCATAGTGTTTGCTGTGTTATTAAAATGTGGATCAGTAATGACATTATCTCATCAGTGGTGTGACATACCATCAGTTATTCTGTCATCATGGATTTGCAACTGCATCACCAGGAGTAGTCTGAACATAACTTTCAACTTGACAGCAACTTCCAAACATTTAAACTAAATTTTCATTGCTATTCAAGGTAAGAACACATGGTCTTGTGTTATGTGCCAGTTGAAAAGTACTCCATGATTTGAATTACTTTTTTGAGCCAGGGATGATTTTGTAATGGACAAGTACAGACCAGCATATGAGAATTGGTTCCATCTGTCAGCTGAGTTATGATTCTATCACCCTATATATTAGTCCTTTCAGCATTTCTGGAATTTCTTGCCAAAATTAGCCTGGCTTTGGATTCAGCAGTTATTCAAACCAGTGTAAAGGCATATTCATGTGAAGAAAGATTGCAAGTCAGGTTAAGATCAGGGAATTTATTTGGCAGCCTTGCTGAACCTCTCTAAGGCATTTGACTGCAAGGAGCATACTCAATCTTTTATGGTACTCTTTATCTACAGCCTAAAGGAATATTTAGCTTTATCTCTTGATGTGCCTTCTTTAGGCAATAAATACACAAAGGGTGCTGTTTTAGTTAACATTTACCTCATTATATTTATTGCTACCCATACATATCTACTAATTTTCAGATACCTCCAGATAAGGTACATTAAAAAAAAAAAAAATATTTACTATTTGTACTGTTTTCTTCAATCATTCAATTCATTTTGAAAGCTATAGAAATTATATCTGAGCTGAATTATTTCACACACATACAAAGGAAAATTAAAGAAAAAGTAAGGATAGGAAGATAATTTATATTAGACTGTCTGTGTTTAACTAATTAATTTTTTTTTAATTCTAATCCTTGAGTTTGCAACTAACCTGAATCTCCAGGAGAAACCAAATGAATCTTTATTGCACATTTCATTGTTGAGCCTAATCATTTTTTTTTAGTAAAAACTAAAATAACTGCAGTTTCTAATAAACAAGGGCACAGTCTACCCTCAACAGCATCATCTAAAAATTTAATTCCGTTAAGTTCTGTAAGGTTTTTCTAAGAAGCAGACATCTGTGAGTTAAATTTCCATACAGCTGAGTGAGGGGGACATGTGGAAGTCCATTCCTCCCCCATGGTACAGCTGCTGCACAGTGCCAGTCAGAGCTTATGACTTCACAGTCATTGCATGCAACCACAGCACAGAGCATCACTTGTGGGGTGGAAAAATGGGATAAACATGACACATTGGCTCCAGTACTGACTGTTTTTGGAAGTGAATTGTGGACTCATATTCAGCACATCTTTCTAAATTTGCTTAAAAACATTCCATATGACTCAGTGTTCCATTTGAGTATTAATCCAAATTTTCAACAATTTCATCTCCTGATCATGGCAATAAATATCAATTACCAAATGCGACCTTGAATATTTGCAATATCGGCTGTATGAAATGAAACAGCTGGTTTAACTTTAAAGGTAAGCTAGTAATCTCTTGCCTCCAAAATAACAACAGTCTCTCAATGGTGTTTGGCACATCTGATAAAGAAAAGAGTCAAGCAGTAGGTCCGGGAGTTGGAATGTGTAAGCAATCTTCATCCCATCTGTGGATGCATGCCATAGATGGGTTGGCCAAAGTTACAGATGTGATTGACTTGCTACCTAAATTGCTCTCCTTCAGAAGCTGATGATTATGGGATGTGGAGCTGCATGTTGAGAAAGTCCAGATTGGCTAATGGCAATTTCCTGCTGTGCCTTTGACACCGCTTGACTCTAAATCAACAAAAGATTCCTTCTCAATAGCAAATGTCTACATTTTCATTTGACAATGCTAATTGAATACTTCCTCCTCAAAATGTGAACACCAACATAGAAGATGTAATTGTGTGTTGACTTCCAATAGTGAAGAGTTAATTAGAATGCAACAGTTCAGGGCAGAATCAAATTTCATGCTCACAAAAGCCAAAACAACCTTTTTCAACATCCTATTCATTTAACATTAATTTCAGAAAATAATGAGAGGCCATGCAATAGACCAAGGTGTTATTGTCTTTCAGGTCAGGTTTGTTTGCTGAGAAAGGAAGGTTTAATTTGACTTGATCAGCTAAAACAGTGTCAGCTGTGTTTATTACTAAATGATGCAAACATCTAGACAATGAACTCATAGATACTCTGACTAGACTGTTTCCACAATACTGGTAGGAAATAAGAAACCCTTCATTAGAAAGGATCACAGAATTTAAAGAGAAGGAAAAAATAATCAAGCCAGGAAGGTATCTGGTGTTAGAAAACACAAATAACATACTTCTTCCATGTGCAAATTAGTTCAGTGATTAAACAACACTGCCATTTGTGTATTCTTTGTGTTTAGCTATATACTAAACCTGCAACACCATTCTAAAGCCACAGCTTTCCCTGGACAGGAAGATCTTTCTATTGCCAAACCATGTGGTGGTTTTATACTGCAAACAAAGAGAACTGGTGAGATCAATTTTCTCATTTGGGCTATGATCTCAGACAGTATGAACAGTGTTCTCCAGAAATGCATTGATGATGTTCCTTTCCATGGCACTGTGTATTAAAGTTTTTTTACAAGTAGATGTGACTACAGTCAGTGGAAAAGAAATGCTCATCAAGCTAGAAGGTAGAATTGAAAGGATAACCCTTTACTCCTACTAACAACAATTGATACTTGAAATAACAGTTTGAACTCCCTCCTCAAGGCAATTGAAGCTCTCAAGAATTGGCCATACTAGAGTCCAAGTTCCAATGAAGACACACTTCTGTAAATCCTTCTTGTTAACTAAAGGGTTTCAGGGTTTGTGCATAGTTTTTGTCATGCTGGAAATAGAATTTATATTCATAATATCCTTGTGTTTGTAATCTACAAATGTGGGTTTCTTTTTTCCTCTATTTGTCCTAACCCCCCCCCCCCCCCCCGCCTCTTTCCCCGTTATTATAATTAAATAATGTTACTTAAGCAGGGAAGTAAACCAAACCAAACATACAAAAAAGTCTCCTCCAGACCTCCAACAGCAGGATAAGAATGCCAATAACTCTATTCAATATTCTTCCTCTGGTTCTTTTAGATTTACATAGATCAGGGTATGCTACTACAAAAAAAAAGTACCACCAAAGTCAGATTGTTTCTCGGTTATATTAGATGGAATTAGCTGAGTTTCAAAAAGCAACCCCTATATACAGTGTGTTCTGGTCACGTCAAAAGTATGGCCAAATATAGAAAAAAAGTTACTAAAATCATAATCCTTTTGCCTTAATTAGTTTTCACATCCCTAGAGCAAGTGGCTCCCTGTAATTCAATGGTCAGGGTAATCTGAAATATAGTTTACAGTGAAAATCCTCTCTGTCATACTGAGGAGTATTTTACTGAGGAAACTCTTATGGTTTGGATATCCAGATCCAAATTTCTTGCCATCTGAGCACTCCAGTAGTTTGAAGAGTAGACCAAGTTTCACAGAAGATATCAACATTAAGGAATCATAGTCTGAAAAGTTTATGGACGAAAACTCTCAAACTGGAGTTGGTGGTAAAAAATAATGTTGTAAATATTTGTTCTGTTCTGTTCTATGTTCTGTTTCAAAGATTCAGTATTTGACTCAGGATGTTTCAAGTCCTACATAACGCTGGCTTATACATCAAAGAACATGTTGTAACATCACCTCTCCTCAGTCTGGAATCAGCCTTTTCCATATGCTTTTAATGCCCAGAGGGAAAAGCAGAGGTGTATTAAAGCTTTAAAAAATTACTATCAGGTCATTCTTTAAACCTTTTTGTTCAGACACTGGAATTAAAAAGTAAATTGGACAAGAACCTGACAGTGACTGACACACTAATAGTGAAAAAATGTTTCGATCCCCAGGAGAAATTGTAAGCAAGGTATGGACAAACACAGTATCTACACCTTCCTAAAAAAAACTGAAAAGCTGAAGCCTGCATTAATTGAAGCAAGATACAGCACAGGTGTGTGGCTGATTAACAGCAGAACAGCAAAAGTTTGAAGGGAGAGAAGTTGGACAATACTGGACAAGAAGATGATAAAAATTACTGGAAGACTGGAGGCATGGGAGACAAGGAGAAGACAAACTCAAATTACGTCAAGTGAACATGGAGAAGTGAAGCTTCCAACAGCTGTGGAGAAAAGAGAGCAAAAAAAAATACCAGGAGGAATTAGTACTTCTATCTGCTTAGAAACACTGGAGTTCAAACTGGCATTAGAACTTCAAAAAGTATATATTAGAAAAATAACATAATACTATCCAATCTGGAATTGCTGAGGCAAAAGGGTAAGTATGAGTGATCCACTTTAAGGGAGTCGTTCATATCCTGAGGTCATTAAAGGGAAAGGTAAGCAAAGCAAGACAAAAATGAATAGACTACATAAGATTTTGAGGCAGTGGAAGGAGAAGGCAAAGCTGGGTAAATAATGATCAGATTAGACAGAAAGAAAAAAATACAGGTAACAATAGGGCACGAAGAAGGCTATTGTGAGGCTGTGTCGGAGACTCCAAAAAGGCAGAGAGTACTTTATTTATAAAGCATGAGAAATAAATATGCAGAGTAATGCATAAGAGGTTTAGGCAAAGCAAGAATGAAATCTATCCAGGAATAAATCAGTCAGCTGAAAAAGAGAAAATGTAATTGCTCAGGTCTGATTCACAAAGTTTTGGAGCTGGGGGTGATTAAATGTTCTTTCAAGCTTAGCTTGCTGAGTTAGGTTTTGAAGATGTAACTACAACAGCAGGAATACTTTGACTGAAAGACATGAGTTCAAAGGTAACATATTCACTATGGTTATTAAATGCAAAGCCAAAAGAATAAGGAAAGGGCCAGACTCAAGCTCTCTTTGAATGTTGAAAATGTAAATCTCATTAGGTCATTATCAACCATGTCTGGTCCTTGATGTCCCAAACCAGGAAACAATGCTACGTTTTAACTCTCCTGTGCAGAGAGAGATTTTCCTTTAATTCATGCTCATAGGGGCAAAGTCAACAAAAATGCTCCTATGCTGTTCCCCACTACTGCCTTTGTCAGGCAATTACTGTGAAAGGGGTATATAATAGAAAGGACAAAACAACTACTGTGTCTCTGGCTTGAACTGTAACTGCAGCTCCTTTAGCTGTTCAAAACATTTCCTAGGCATCCATGCTGAGAGTCAGCCTTGGCTGTGCTGACAACTCTGGACATTTTCAATGCAGTGCAACAGTAGGAATTTTTCAAAGCCACAACCAGTACTTCTTTATTTAGTTGTGTTTATTCCTGCTACCATGTTTCAGATTAGTTTGGATGTCATAGTGATTTCATGCACTAAATCTGCAATATATTGAACAGTGAAGTGAGGTAGCAGCTGTGTTGTGTGGTTAACCAAAAATGTAAACCCATTACATTTCTGTTGATGTTAATATTTTTGGACAGCAAGCTTCCCTTTGAAGAATGAGAATATCCATGTAACCTGCTTATTTCTTTCCTAATCACTGTCCCCTATTCCTCCCTTCTCTCTGCATCCAGTTCCTCAAAAAAAGGCTCCAAAAAGCTTTGGTCAGTGCCAAAGCCCTGAGGAACTTAATTTCAACAAGAATTTAAGCCTATACATCAACTCCTACACTAACACCAGCTCCTTATCAAGTAAATCATTAAACTTCAATTCCAATACGAAATTCCATGTGGATTCAAAAGCAAACTCTCGTTTTACGGTTTTATACAGTAATATTTGACAGTGTTTTTCTCATTCACTTAGTTACAAGTGATCTAAAACTCCTAAGACTTGGAAATTTGGGCCAATTTCCATTCAGAAAATATTCAACACCCACTTGAACCCTTTCAATAGGTGAGACTTTTGTTTTCAAAGTCCTTTTCAAATAGAAGCTTCCCAGAATATATGTCTGGCCTCAGTGGGTAAGAGGAGCTATGTAATTATTACCAGCTGACTGACAGGGGTCCTTCCATTGCTTCCTTTGAACTCTCCTCTGCCAACAAACTACTTGAAAACTACTAGAAACTCTTAGTGAGCTGTGAGGTTTGCTATGGCAGTTGACTGAGCCTGCTGAAGGTCTTTCAACCCCTTAAAAAGCCTGAATATTGCTGCCTTGAGGAGGAGAACTAAGAGGGTGAGAGGCACAATCTAGGAGGCAAGAGCCAGCGGGGGTTCATGAAAGCCACTTTGAAAGAGCACTTTTTCCCAGGGAGCAGGAAAGTCATAACTGTAGTCACTGGGATTCAGGAAGAGGGTGTTTTTATAAAATCACTCACAGAATCATTTGGGCTGGGAGGCATCTTAAAGATCATATCACTCCAAACCCCCTGCCATAGAAGGGAACACCTTCCACTAGAGAAGGGTGCTCAAAGCCCCATCCAGCCTGGCTTTGAACACTTCCAGGGATGGGGCAGTCACTTTGGGCAATCTGTGCCAGGGTCTTAACATCCTCACAGTGATGAATTTCTGCATTATATCTATCTAAACCCTCTTTCAGTTTAAAGTCATTACCCCTTGTCCTATCACTGCATGCCCTTGTATAAAGTCCTTCTCCAGCTCTCATAGCCCCTTTAGGCACGCAAGATGCTGTAAGTTCCTTCCCTTCTCCAGGCTGAGCAACCTCAACTCTATCAGCCCATCTTCACAGGAGAGGTGCTCCAGCCCTCAGAGCCTCTTTGGGGCTTCCTTTGGACTCACTCCAGCAGTTCCATGCCCATCTTGTATTGGGGGTCACAGAGCTGGACACAGTGTTCCAGGTGAGATCTCACAAGAACAGAGTAGAGGGGGAGAATATCATCTTTTGATGCAGCCCAGGATATGGTTGGCTGATAATCACTAATCACAGCTCTCGTACTACTTTCTTCCCCCAGGGAGCAAAAACAAGCTTTGGTTTCCCAAGCTGGGCAGAGAGGTCACGGCCTTCCTGGTGCTCCCAGCACCTCCTCCTGCCCTGCCCAGCTGTCTGCTGGAGTCTCTGCTGGATACAGCAAATCTCTCCTTGGTGTGAAGGCACCACCACACTGCAAACCAGGTGCTAAGGCAGTGCCATAAACAAACCATATGTGGGGGAGCTTATTCATATATTCTACCATCCTCCAAGTTTCCTGAATATTTATTAATGTTTAAAAACAAACCTCCAAGGGGTCTGTGTCACACACTGCCAAGTGTCGGGAGCCCTGCTCAGCTTCAGCCGGCAGATGCTTACAGCGACAGAGCAGGGACACTGCTGTTTGTTTTTAAATATTAGAGGAGACACTTTGACTATCATCTCACCAGATAAACATTTGGCCTTGTTTTGTACTGAGAGAAGAGTTTCCTTGATGCAACAGCAGATTATGTAGCCGTGCTCAAAGGCCCAGGAGGTGATAATGATTTAAACTATCTGCCATAAACAATCACTTAGCCACAGCCAGGGGCAAGGGAGAAGAAAACATCAACGAAGTGAGAAGTGTCAGATTCCATCCTGGCAGGGGGTGGGAAAGAGATAACATCATCTAGGCCACAGTGTCTGCCTATAAACATCCCCTTTGAATTGGTCAAGTAAGCAGAGAGTTGTGCTATCCACCTTTGACTCGGCATCAATAAATCAGATCTACAGAAAGATGTTTGACAGGCTCTTAAAGTCGATGGGGAGTGTTATGCTGAGGGAGAAGCTTTTTTTCCTCAAACTCTAAGATTTAAACTTTTCAAAAAAGATAAACAAACAATAGGAGCCCCTTTCACAGATCAGGATGAAAAGAACAAATCTCCAGCTTTTAATGCCAGTAAACAAATGCAAATTGGGAAAGTGGAAATATTCTGAAAATATCAAAAGTGTGTAAAGTGATTACAATGCTATTTTTCACCATCTGTTTAACTAGCTGAAATTACAGTCCAGAAGTTTTTTATTCTAAAAGCCCTTTTTAATTTCAGTTACAGAATGTTAAAAGAAAATTTTCTGAGACACAGCTCCTGAAATACGCATTTATGAAAAAAAAAAAAAAACCGAACAAACATTTTCCATTTGTGGGTTCTGCAGCTATAATAAAAGTCCAAAATTGTCCATTAAAAGTCTTTGACAAGACCGTCGATGCAGAGAGCTGACACAGTGATGTCCTGGCTCTGGCTAACTCCTCCAGTCCAGTCCAGGTAGGTGACACAAGGATTTTCAGGACGAATGAGGTCAGGTAGGCACATACAATCATATAGCAGCTAATTCCATTTAGATGCCAGCATCAGGGCTAATAGCTGACCTCCTGGAATTAAGTAAACCAGTCACATTTTTTGGAACAAGCTTAAATTAGCAAAGTGATCAGCACAGTGTGTGAACCTGAAATACAGACTGTATCGGTGCTTTACTTCATATGATTGCAGAACTTTTGATCATGTATTTAAAAATGTTATAAGTAGATTTACTGTCTCATGAAGTCACAGCCCTGGTCCTTTGAACCAAACAGCTTTTGCTGCCCCCGTTGGAGAAAGAATTAAATATTTTAATTGTGCAAACTGATTGGAGCTGTTTCAGTTACTTAAAAGGGGGCTAATTATGTTTGATGGGAAATATTCTGTAGAAATTGAATTCATTTTGTCATGCAGATGAATGAGAATCAACAGATTTAATACAGTTTTGACATTCTCCACTGAAGGCAGGAAAATGAAAACACTCCCAAGTAAATTAATAGGTAGGAAGTTTCTGTAGATATAATTGCTTTGATTATCAGTGCAGAAGACTAGCATGAAAACAAAAAGAAACCGTCTCTTTCTGCAGGGATTCCTTACATAAAGGCTTCCTCAGGAGTCATTGCAGCTTATTCAATAATTGCACGGCTATAAATTTTGTCTGTCTCCTGCAAAGAATATGGCTGCAGGCCTATAGGAGGAAACCCAAAACTGCACCACACCTGTCCGGATTTACCCATAAGTAGCTGTAGATGGCTTAGATACTGACAAGTGAGTTCCTCTCCTTTACTGACAAGATTTATAGGGAAACAGGTAGGCCCTGTGAAAGGTTTCATTGTCTGCAAGTGAAATGCAAAAATGCTTCATTTTTAGACATCCTGATCCCCCGGAGTGGAAATCAAAAATGTCTTAGTACAGCAGAAAGCAGCTTTCCAATAGAAAATTCGGGGAGAATGAAGTGCATTAAGAAATATTGTGTGGCAGGTGGGTAATTTACAACTACCTGATAGAAACAGGAGCATAGGGTTGCATCCAGAGAAGTCTGATACTTGACTGAAGGCTGCAAGCAGTCACCCTCTACTTCTTGCAGGACCAAAGCTCAGGACCTTTTCCTGAGAACAAGGGTCTGCCACAGCAGCTCAGGAAACTCAGCACGGCTGCAATTTTGCCTATCTAGCAAACCAGTTAGCTTTGACCATGAAAGTGAAAGACAAATTTGAAAAAGCTGATAGCAAGAGAATAATTCTGAGCAGAAAAGTCCTAAAGGTTCCACAACCCCAGTATGTGCTAAGCTGAAGGGTGTCAAGAATTATTTAATGGGAATAATGTGAAGAACAGTACCTGGTCCATTTGCTCCTGTATTTCTATGTTATCTAGCAGCACTGTCATTATCAGAGAGCCCTGTGGCTGGTAAGGTTTGCAAACACATCCTGGATACCTCATGTGAACAGCTCATGACTTAGAGGTTCTCTGTTAATGTAAGAAGCCAACAGGAGGTGTTATTGTTACCAGAGCTAACACAACTGCCCTTGGTAATTCAATGAGTTTGGCTGTTCGTTTAAACCCTCTTGGAGAAGTAAGACTTTCAGATGAGTCTTGCATAACTACAAGATGATGCTCTGTATAGAGAAGAAGCACTGAGGTGTGGTCTTTGGGTGGTTTATGGTGTGAATAGCCTGCATATGAGAATCTTCAGACTCTATGAACAACAAAAGGGGTTTTTAGATACTTCAAGGTTCCTGTGTCATTCTTCTTAAACATCTGTCTCTGGAGTGCCCAGCGCAGGAACAACATTGGCCTCTTGGAGCAAACCCAGAGGAAGCCACCAAGATGAGTAGAAGGATGGAGCACCTCTCCTGGGAGGAAAAGCTAAAACAACTGGGATTGCTCAGCATGGAAAAGAGAAGGTGACCTAACTGGAGCCTCCCAGTACCTGACGGTAGCCTGCAAGAAAGATGGAGACTATTTACAAGAGCCTGTACTGACAAGAGGAGGGGGAATGGCTCCAAGTTGAAAGAGTGTAGGTTTAGATTAAATATTGGAAAGAAATTCTTTATTGTGAGAATGATGAGGCACTAGAACAAGTTGTCCAAAGAAGTTGTTGCTAACCCATCCCTGGAAGTGGGGCTTTGAGCAACATGTTCTAGTGGAATGTGTCCCTGCCCACAGCAGGGGGGTTGGGTTAGATGATTTTTACGGTCCCTTCAAATCCAAGTCATTGATTCTATGATTCTATGATTCTCAGATCTAGCTTTGAAACTGTATGAGGGTTATGGAAGAAAGCTCCCTAGTGCTTGGTATGTTGCTTTGTGCCACTAGTATTGTTCTGAGGTCAGTAAGAGCCTCGATCCCAATTATCCATTCCCATGACTGCATGAAGTGCTGGTAAACCTCACTCTTCACTCTCATGACCAGTGACAGGACCCGAGGGAATGGCCTGAAGCTGAATGGGGGGAGATTTAAGTTGGATATCAGGTAAAGGTTCTTTCACCCAGGGGGTGGTTGGGCACTGGAACAGGCTCCCCAGGGTAGTGGTGACAGCACGAAGCCTGACAGAGTTAAGAAGTGTTTGGACAACATTTTCAGGCACATGGTGGGATTCCTGGGGTATCCCATGCAGGGCCAGGAGTTGGACTTAATGATCCTGATGGGTGCCTTTCCAACTCAGCATATCCTAAGATTCTTTTCTTTCCATTCCTGCAATACTTAAAAAAGCCGACACATCAGAGCAGCAGCTTAACTCCCTCGTGCTTAAAGTAGCAGTTATTGAGTGTCATGTACTTTAATAGCAAGCTTGTCTCTTTTCATGATCCTCTCTTCTCCCTTCCTTTGTAAGGAATTTTGGCTAGACATGTTCCAGTTCTGCTGTCAGAAAAGTAATTGTCCAAAACTAATGGAGAAACTTATGCAAAGGCTGTCCAGTGAATTAAGTATCAAATATTGATGTGTTTTTCTTACCAGAAGAGAATACAGATTGATTTAAAAAAAAAAAAATTGATAGCATATATTCTTCAGAAACGAGTTTGTTCGTCAGGTCACACAGCAGTACAATCACATCTCATCTTCTGATAAAGTCACAGATTCATCTCCTTTATCATCAGCTGTCTAAAGGTTAGGCATCTGGCCTTAGCTCATCATCTGGGCTCCCCCAGTAGTCTCTGATGAAAGACAGACTTCCTCCTCATCCTTCATATACATCTGTCCTTGGATAAGATGAATTGTCCTCTGTAGGTACCTGCCTCTTCATAAACTACAGAGTACTGGCATGGCTGGCTTAAATTCAATGCCTAGCCCTTAGATGGCTGAAATGGGGTGACATGTATCTCACCTCCACACAGAGGACATGATTTCCTACTTCTGTTCTTTCAATCATTTAAAAGCCATGTCAATAATATTTTTTTTTCTCCGAGTGCCCCTTGTAAACACAACGACAGACAATTGTCTTTCAGGAATGTTATCACTTCAGTTGAAGAATCCTGATCCTGGCATATCAGCCTGGGCTCAGGAAATTCTGCTTCTCCCTATGTGTACCACCTTCAGGTTTGGTGGGTTTCAGAGTCTCTGCAAATCTATTATATTTTGACACTGACAGAAAATCTTCTTAATCCCATGCATAATGAAAAGGAGTAGCAATAAAACCCCCAATAAGTCCTCAAAAGAAAAGAAGATAGTTTTGGTGCCAAAGTTTGAGATAATCCCCTGAAAAAGGTCCTGCTGTATTCTGTCAGCTCTCCTACCTTTCTGTCCTCTTGGATAGAGGGAGTGTGGATATTCACGTATCCCGTTGTCCAGGAATCTGTCATTCAGATAAGCATGGAACTAGCCCCTCAGGGACAGTCTCAAGCAATCCCCCTTCCTGAGCTAAAGGGGGATTTGAGGAGGGTTTTTTAAAGTAAAAACTGCCTCAAGGGTCTGGAGAGCAGATGAAAGAATTCACAAACTTCCACATTTTCTTCTATTAACACCTGCCTTTTCTGCATGCCTGGTATGCAAGGTAAAGTTTAAAATCTCTAATCTCCTTCACAATCACAGATGACAAGATCAGGGGGTGTAAATGAATGCCATTTTTCTGTGAACCTACATACTATTTCTTTAGTTTGCTCTTTTACTGCTTTAATAGCCTTCTTTATTTTTGATTGCAGTGAGAAATGTAAATATATATTTTTAAGGTTGTAGTCTGATGATCTGTTTAAATTAGGTGGTGGGTTGTTGCTTGGTTAGTTGTTTTTTTGGCTTTTTTTTTTTTTTCTGGCAGAGTGACAAGCATTAGTTCTTGTTGGCTTTTGTGTTTAATTTCCATATTTCAACAGCACTGAAAAGTCCTCTGCACTTTTAATGAGCCAGACACATATTTATTTTAGATACTTAACTTCTGGCATCTGAATTTGAATGCCTTGTTCAAAGATCAAAGTCTGAATTTGACAGCTCTAGGTCAATTTGGATTTTTTTTTTACTGAAGGTTTTATGCTATTACCCAATTTATGTGCTTTATGTGTCAAAGCTTGATTGGTGACACAGGTAACAACATGTTCTTATAGAGAAAATTGATCAGAGTAAAACTTTGGCTCTGGGGAGGCAGGAAGTGATCCAGGACTCTCAGTTCTAATTTCAGGCCAAATCTGGTGGCTCCTGCTGCTCCTTCAGCTGGCTTCCTAGAGGGAAGGGGTGTTTCCTGGCCCCTCCTGATCTCACTCCCTGCTCCCAGCACACATCGCCACAGCATGTGAGGTCATGCAGTTCTGGGGTTGGTCAGTCTTGCCCTCTACCTGTGTCCCTGGGGGTCCTGGAGCAGACTCATTGCTGAAAAAAGCAGTATGGAATAGATGTACAGGGTTTGCCTGGTGAGAATGCTCCACAAGGCCACTTCAGACACAAGAAGCAGAAGATGATGGTAAATGGAAATGTCTCCAGAAGAAACAGAAAAGAAGAGATAATCTAGGTTAGTTGCTGACTACTGTTGCCTCTGAGAAAAGTTGTTCCAGGAAGATCAGAGCATTGGAGAAAGCAGGGGAAGGGAAAGGTGAGTGGGCAAAGTAACACACAAGAAAGAGATCAATATGGGGACACTTCAGAAGGGAGAGGAGTTAAAAGGGACAGCAAGAAGTTTTTCAGTTAAAACTCTCCCCCTGTTGGACACCAGAATTTTCAACAGAGCGAAACCCCAAATGCCCCTTTTCACAACATTCCTGATTTAAGCATCAGCCTTTTCCTATTGCAGGATAAAACCTCTGCTCAGTGTAAGCCACTAAGCAAGCTGTGGTTAAAGCACCCCACTGAACTGAAATGGAGAGAGCTTTGATCACAGCGTCTGTTGGAACTGTTTTCTGAGCATTCACCTTCTCTTCCCAGGTAGATCAAACATAAGGATATCATTCTGTGCTGAGATAATAAAGACCTTGCTGGAAGGCAGACATCAGCTCAAACAAATCTCTTCATTAACATGGTTAGCACGCTTTTGCTCTGGGGCTGCCTCTGTCAGCTCAAAGGACAGATCACAGCAAACTACACCCATCTCTGTATACACACTACTGCATATTTCACATAAACTTCTTATCTGTACTACTGCATCTTCTCTACAGTAAAATTTATAACTAAGTAAATATGTTTTCTTATTGATGGATCCTTCACAGCAGGGTGAGCTTTGACAGAAATTCTCCCTTTAAATGGGCATCTTCATTATGTCCCACCCTATCTGGTGAATCTAAGCCTCCAATAAAGTCTTTCACTCAGTGGGAAACAAATACTGTTTCCCTCTTTAGTCAGCTGCCTCAACACATGAAGGGACAAAATATCTTTGAGAACTTCAGATCTCTGTCACAATGCACTGAATTTGACAAATGGATTCAAAAGGTATTGTGAGGAAGGGGATAAAACAAAATGTGTAGGCATACATAAGTGATCCCATAAACTCTCTTTTCTGAAGAGATTAAGCTAAAACATCAATTTGCTACTCTCTGAAGCTTTCTTCTCTCTAGTACAGGGATCTTCATTGGAGTCAAGAGAATAACCTTCTGACCTTGAGCCACCTCCCTGACTAACAGCTGACCCGTACAGCTAATCCTTCAATTTCATGAGCTGACCAAACTAAAGCCATAATTATGCTATTTGTATTTTCTCTGTTCTACAATTTTAGGCCATCCCTAAAAGATATGTGCCAGATGTTTGAGAAAGACACAATGTGCTTATGGACAAAACAGTTTTCCAAAAGGTGAAAAACAAAAGAGAAAATAATTCACTTTTCTAAAATGAATATTTTCACCTATAAAATCATATGTTATTTAATATGTCCCCATGTTTCCAAGGTTTCACAGCTTTTGTCTTCTATTAGTTTTATCTTTACAATCAGTGTTGTGGTTACAGTGTTGTGCTAGACAGCTGTGCAAACACAAATAAGAAATCACATCTTAGGCAAACAGTTAAGATAATATGCACATCCCAGGAGCGTAATCCAAGTGTTTATTTCCATGTGATCAGCTAATTAATAATATAACCCAACATTATGTTCAAAACAGCAGAGCAAAAGACAAGTCATGAGGTCTCATTGTGCTTTTAAACAATGATTCCTAGGTGTTTGTAGCTGGACCAAACTGGTAAAATCTGCCAGGAGTTAAGGGATGCCTGCTGGACATCGTCCCAAGAAAACCTATTCACCTACAGCCCATGGTATGGCACTGCTACACCAGCCTGGGTTTGAGGGCCGGTCTGGTACTTTACCATCCTAGCCAAGCAGCTCTGACACTCAGCACAGCCGAGATCAGCAATGCTGAGCTAACACAGATCTGCTGAATCTGCCTCTGGACCCAGCTCTGGGGACTTTGGCATTGTTGTCTTTCAAAAATGAACAAATCCTCTCCATCCAACCTAAGTGAAATGGCCTCAGAGAGGGGAAACAGATGCTGTTTCTGTAGAAGATGAGTGCTGGGGTCCTCACAGACTTCCTGACAAACAGTGTGGGGAGCACTGCTGAACTCTCCTTTGTACTTCAGCATGTAATTAGTATAAATGCAGTTCTTTGAAACAGACTGGCATTTTGTATATTGTTCATTACACATCTAAAAGCTCCGTACATTTAGCTCAGAAGGATAGTAAATAAGTTATTAAATTGCCTGTGGCACACCATCGCTGTAAACATTATGAACCAATACTTTACAGATTAAAAATGTCACTGAAATTTCAGCTATGAGGAGAAGCAGTTTCCTTCACACAGTATAAATGACATTTTTACCCTGAAGAAGAAAGGAGTTGTTGTTCTGCTATTACAAAGTAGCCATGGGAGGAGGGAGAAAGCATGTTGGGGAAAAATAAGGTTATGGGACATAGAACTGGCCAAGGGGATGCTAACATCCATTTTATTGTGATTTTCTATGAAAGGCTTCTGTCTTTTGTCATTCCTCCCTTTCTGTGAGGAGTAATGTCTTCATTTCATTGCTTTTGCAGAAGATTTGTTCCCTCAGGAGTTGTCCTGGTAACACACTGGCAGGTTATCTACAAGATAACCAGAAGTATAGAAATCCAAAAGTATGCCTAGCAATTACAATTTATAACTTAACAACTATAATCATAATAACAATAATGTGTTTGTGGCCATTTCTATTTTGTGTTTCTCTCTCTGTGCCAAAAAGTGGAAATCTAAATCATCCTTGCATAAAATAATAGTGTTTCTATTTTTGTTCCATTATCGTCAGTGGTGATTTCTCTTTGGTTTCTATGAGAAGAAAGCTATAAAATGGTACACTTCAAAAAATGTCACTAAATATTTCTTAATGCATTTTTAACTAATGGAAAAGCATGGAAGCTAGAAATAGGAAAACTCTGAATTGAAATAGTTATGTCTATTTCTGTCACTTTAGAGTCATATATTTTCAATGTTTTGTCTAGCTTAAAACAAACACCTTTCTAGTTTCAAGCCAGTTTCCAACAGAAGCCCAAAATAAGCAATGTAGAAGGCAGAAAGAACACAGAAGCAATTGTAGGCTGAGCAGATGGGAAGAGAAAGCACCTAAAAGACAGAGGTGAAGCAAATGCCTAAGATAGTCTCCTATTTCAGTTTTCAGAGGATTTTCCAAGCTTCCCCACAGTGTTAGTCAGCACCCCATCATTTTCCTTCTACATATGGTAACAGTGGGTGAGCTAACTCTGAGAAATGCATTTTCTCCCCAGTTAGTGAAAGGCAACTCCACAGGCCCTGCTTGGCGACACTAAATGTCAAACACGCCTTCAACTCCCATGTGCTCTGCCCAGCCTTGCAGGAAAGGAGCCAAGTGGGAAAGTTTGTTCTAGCAAATATGTGGCAAGGACAAGCAAGACAAGAAACTCAGTCTTTTTACAAGTGTCTCCATTGCTTTTCATCCTCAGGAAAAAGACCAAAAAAACCCAAAAAAAACCCCTTAAAAATAAAAAGCTATTCCTTTCACAGAGAGAAATGGCTATTATTTGACCCGTTAGGCAAAATGGTAAGAAGGATGTCAGAGGCTTACTGGATTTGTGTTTGTTATGTTAGATCAGCCTTGGCATTGCTGTCCTATGGGATATTACTCTCAATTATCAAATCTATTTATTTGAAGGCAGCAAGTGTTAAGATGAACGCAAGTTCACAGCAACTACTACAATCATGTTGATTTTCCCCTCAGTGGTAGAGTTCCATTAAGAGAATAATTTCCAATATCTTAGGGAGCTTAAACAAAAAGACCTAACTGGAGATGAGAGCACTGCCCTACCGTCTTGCCCGTGTGACAGACTCAGCACCAGAAAGACAGGGGAGTACTCAGGGAAGTACTCTTTCTTACCTGTAAAATGCTGTTATTTGGCTGCCTTCTACACAGAGGGCAGACTGGACTCTCCCATACAGGGAGGGAAGGATCTGCATTCGGCTGGGATCTTCTCTGAGCCACAGGGCTGCAACCCACTCTGGTCTTGAAAAGGCTTGAGCAATCTCAAGTGTATCTTTATTAAGCAGCACAGTCCTTTAGTAATTTTTGTCTTTGTTGGCTGGAGATTACTATTGTCTCATTTCCCCTGTTGTAAAAGACTTTATCTGCTGCTTGTAATCCTGTTTAGAGCTAGCTAGCCTGTATGACCAACCTGTGACATTGTACCTTACAAGGGTCAAACCTGAAACTTTTTCAATTCATTTCGAGTATATATCAGGTGTAAAAAGTAATTTCTATTTGAAAACTTCACCTGGCAGGACCCGTATCGTACTTTGTTCTCTTATGTGATACCTCCATAAACTTTAGGGCTTTACAGTGCTGTAACCTGCATGCAACCTTCACACACAGCTTCTGAA
Source organism: Rhipidura dahli (assembly GCA_013399225.1). NCBI lineage: Eukaryota > Metazoa > Chordata > Aves > Passeriformes > Rhipiduridae > Rhipidura > Rhipidura dahli. Next base: position 22,336 of record VXAC01003384.1, read on the forward strand.
GATAGATATGAAACACATGTACCCTTAGATGTTATATTATACTGTATGAGAAGCAGGCTATATATGTTAGACCAATTAGTGACGTTTTAGTCAGCTGTGCTTGGTTAACATGTCATTAACTGGCCAACAACAACCACATAAGTGCAGATTGTCAGGGTTTGATTATACTTCTCTTTAGTCAAATAAAGTTTTGTCAGAACTTTAATGTATCCCTAACTCTCTGATAGTTTCCATATTTACACCAGCAGGCACACCAATTCTCACACTGCTGCTCAGTTCCCTAAGGGCACCATATCTTGCCTTTTTGGACACCTGCAGTGCTCTCCAGTAGGTTTATCCTTCCACCAGCTACTGACTCGAAGTGAAACTGCGTCAGTATGGATTGAATTTAACACGAACATATGCTAAGAAGTGTATATCAAGAGATAATATTCCTGCTATTATAACCTAAGCAATGGCAGAAGAGATTTTTCCCTGATTTAGGGAAAGAGTATACAAAGTATAGAAAAAGTCCAAATATATTATTTTTCCTGGGCAGCTAAAGGATTGATCTTCTGCTAAAGCAAACTAAACCAGCTCCTTTCAGGAGAATAGAATAATAGAATTAAAAAAGCTAGCGTTTGACAGGTTTTTTGTACAGTTCAACATGTTTTTCAGCACCATCTATCAAAATATATCTCTTTTGTGTCTTTCTGTCTTTTGTCAGCTGAAAAGTTTACATTTTCATGGAATGATGATATTTTTTCTTTGGCTGTATAACTAAAAAAAGAAAAAAGAAAAAAAAAAAAAAGAAATCCAGCAAAACAAAAACCTCCAGGAAATCAGAGATGTAACCTGCAAGTATCAACACTGTGTAAGAACCCAAAATCCAGCCCAAAATGGGGGAATCTGTAGGATAAAACTTCAAAGTAGTTGTAATCTTCCAGGAATCCCCTTGGCATTAGGGCATTCCCAAACCTTATCTTCTGCTTTAGGAGAACAGTTGTGGCTTAGTGAACAGAAACATTTTGTGTGCCTTGGGACTGCTTCTCAAAGCAAACCAAAAGCACCATATTTAGGGACAATCAGTGACTTGCTTTAAATTCACACTTCTGATATGAATTAAAACACTAATGAAGACATACTTGGCGGGAGTGGGGGGGGGGTGCTCATGAGGCCACACAGTACATTTTCTGTGACAAAACATCCTACTAGCCAGCTGCTGATGGAAAAAGTACGGCACTGTTTGTGGGGAAGTATTTTAAAAGAAAATATCAGCAATTTTGGTTTGCCTTAATCTTCTGCTTTGTAAATTGTGATCTCTGAGGAACTGTGTCATGAGCAGTCTCTCTGCCTGGGTGCTCACTAACCCAGAGGCAAAAATACTCTGCCCTGCTTGCTTCCATTTACAAGTGAATTAGAATGTTTCCAGGCCAGGAGATAAGAGTTTGGGATGTACCCTGCAGGCTTTTGAGATCTGAGAGAAGAAGGAGAGCATTGGCTCCCGTTCCCTGTGGCTTCTTGTGCCTCCCACGTGTGGCAAAGCCAGCAGGGTGGAAGCAAACTCTGTCCTCCTGCCTTTTTGCCTATGTAGATAATTTCTGTAATGCCAAGGCTGCCAGCTCCACACAACTTCTGTCTGCATTTCTCCCTATGAGATCCCACCGTAGGGGCTGTTCTGTGTGTGTACATTCATTTCACCTCCTAGATTTGCACAGCTGAATCCTGTATGTTTGAAAAGTGAAGTTTTTACTGGAAACACTGTCATAACCTTAAGCGTAGCAGCATGAATGATGCTTCTATAGCACTGAGGTAATTTTTATAAGGTAAATAAATTCCAGTTATTGATGTTACAGAGGGTGCCTCACAAAAGGGATGAATTACTTTGGCCATATTCTGGCTTCTGCTGCTCAAAATGGCAACTTTTGCTGTAAGTGAAGAAAAGTGTGTATTTATTCTCTTTGCACGTCTCTTTCCACATTACTCATGCTCTTGATGGGGGATGACAGCAATAAGATCTGCTGTTAATATTGCAGCTATATGATAGCTGACTTCCACAGACTGCTCAGCCAGTGAGTCACATATCATCCCAGCAGGTGCACTGTGAAACACATATTTTCCCCACTGTTTTAGAAACCATTGCATTAAAATACTGAAATGAGCTGGAACGACAGGACCGAGTTACTCATACTGCCCTGCATTTCAGCAGTGACTCTGTTCTGGGATGTTAAAGAGATGCAATCATGTGGGTTCTGGAATAAAATCTTTTTATTATTGCTATAGTAACCTTGGGTTGGGTTTTTTTACAATATGCAGAGGAAACACAAACTAAATAGTTTTCTGTGTGCTTCTGTGCAGAGAAAGGTTGCAAAGACTTGCAATTTAGCAACATTAAGGATTTCATTTCCAAGTCATAAGTTCTTAAATGGTCTTAACACAAACCCAAGCATTTAAATAACTGCTGCCTGAGGATGATTATTAATCCACCTTAATATTAGCTATAGACAGGCTCTGATATCATCTCACAGCTTTCTCATAAATTGTTTGCAAATATTCAGCTTGGCTCATTAAATTACTAGATGGCATGCCTACTCTTCAGGAAAACACAAACACCATGGGAAACAATGTACTTTAAATGACACCCATGTTGAACCATGTGTGTGTAAATGAGAGCAGCTCAAATTTTTCCAGTTTCATAACTCTGTGTCTTTGTCTACACTATGTATTTGTCATAAAAATGAGCTGGGCCTTACGCTGTACTATGTCTCCTGCTCACAGTTTTAAAGACTTCTGCCTGGGCTATGTTGATCTCTGGTTAAGGTATGGAAAGGTTTGGTGGCCCAGAATAACAATGTGCTAGTCCATGGGCAATACAGCTGTCATAGCTATTCAAAAAGCTGTTTCTGAGTGCCTTACAGATCCTGGCAGCTGCTTTCTTCCTCACTGAGTAGCTAGGTGGCAAACATGTTCCTCCTTCCTTAAGTTTTGGGAGATATAAAGACCAGGCAGCAGAGGGGACATGGAACCATGTATGATCATGCTTCAGCTTTGGTAGGACGGTACTGGAGAGTACCAGAACTGCTGATGAGAAATAAAACATCTGGGAGGGATCCTCCTCAATGTTTTGGTGCTGTAAGTATACTTTTGAAAATGATAGATAAATTAACCATTTCCTATAGCCATGCAAAATATGCAGCAAGCCCAGCCTGCCTGAGAGAAGTAAGACCTACTGCATAGAAAAATTGATTATATGGCACATAGATGGACTAAGGAAGGATGACAGCCTATAGTCTTTTCCTGCCTGCCACAGAATATGTGATGTGGCCTGTCCAAAAAGGCTGAGCAAAAAGATTTGGGCTGGAGTTAGCCAAGGCCTTCTAAAAACTTGAAGGGTGAAAGTTGAATCATTAGTTTGAGGTCTTTCTGTGGGGTTTTTAACTCAAGTATGTAAAAATACATCATGCTGACAGGATTCATAGAGAGGACTCCCTTTTCTCATCCAAATATCCCAATCAAGCTATGAATAGATGTTCCTTTCTTAACACACAAAATTTGAGCTTCTTTATGAACAGTGCCCCAAACTCCCTAGGTAAGATGTAGAGTGCCATTGCCAAGTCATCTGTGGAAGATGCACTATCAAAGTAACAGATACTGCTGTGAATCCCTGGAGACCGAGCAGAAAACTGAACCGAGAGGTCTCATTAGAGCTAAGAATCTACCCACGTATTTTATGACAAAAGCAAATACCCCTAAACTCACGTGAAAATAAAGCTGCAGATGTGCAAAACTTACAGGTGAAAGTAGAGCTGTGGTTCCAAATACATACAGCAACGACTCACTTCATTTTCCTTGCTCTGGTCATCTTTCTCATACAATTCCTTATGTAGCTGTTATCTCCCAACTTTTTCTGGGGAAAAAAAAGTATATTTATTAACACAGGGACCACCTTTACCACGTGTTTGCACAGTACATCACACCTTAAAATATACTCTGCCTGTGACCCTGTGCTGTACAGGGTCACCCTTAATTCCACATCGTGTTAGCAGAGTATTCAGCTAACTCTGGAGGCCTTTGCACCTCCAGAGCAGATGTAGCTGCTGATTTTTATCTACACCTCAGGTATAACCATGGCCTCGAGCCAATGTACACACAAAATACATAAAAATTAATGTGGTCTTGATCCTGGTGTTGGCAGCAAAGAGGCAGCTCCTCTTGGCTCTTTATTTGGAAGCATTCAGCTAGGCATCAATGCATGCTCCAATGTAAGCTTCCCAGAGTTACTGCAAGAATTCTGTTAACCACAAGCAGGTCTGGTTCACTACTCAAAGTTCCTCCTGGTCTTGCAACATACAGGAAGAACCATTTATTGGCTTTGTACATGACAGTGCTTGTGAGCTCCTGAAGGCATGGGCTGGGTGCTGTTTGTGGTCCCCACACCTACAGCAGACTGCCCATGAGCCTTTATGTGCAACCCCTAGAGTTTTCCATGAGACCATTTCACCCTATTGATTTGCTTGACTCATTTTGTGACCCCTTTTAGAATGAAACAGATACTTGGGATGTGGTGCAGCTGCCTAAATCTGTGTGTCTTATCACATGAGGTGCTGAATGTTGTTCAAGACAGGAGCAGAAAAGACATGAGCCCCTAAGGGACACCTGGCAACCTCGTGGAGGGACAGCAGGTGAACAGACAGAATCCCTGGAGCACCACAGATGACATCAGCTTCCTGTGAACAGCCAGCTGATCAAGCCAAGGTCCTAATAGCTTAGTGATGCCAATAGAGCTCACCAGGTGACCAAAAAGGTGAGCAATTTATGGAGAGCTGCACAGCTCCTTGGCCAATGTGTGCTAGATCACTAGTGGTGAGAGGGAAATGTCCAAAACCTACAATCAAAATTGGGTATCTTGGTCTGTGAGTGGGCCCTGTTTCCTGAAGTTTCTTCCCTTCATAATCCACACCTACATTAGATGAATGCCATACATCCTACAGGAATGAATTTAATGCTGCAGTATAACACCAATTATGCACTGTCTTCATGATTTCCAAATGCAAAACATCACTCCTATAGACATGGATAAAATATTTTATGAGGTCTTGGATTTATATTGTGGATATGTATGTTTCTCAACTCGTGTTAAGACTACATTTTTCTTCTAGGCTAGGCAGAGTCCTGCAGTTTTGTCCTAATTTTGAGGCATATTCAGATGTCCTTTGGTAGATCTAGCAAATACACTGAAGCTGTCCTGCAAAAACCTTGAGCTGCCTGTGGCTGCCCATGACCTGGTGTTCATCATTTCTGTAACTGAGATGTGGTAAAAGATCAGGTAGGAGCAAAATGGGCTGAGTGACTCTGAGGGTTGTAATAAGCAGTTTGTGTGGCATTTACTGATGTGGGAAGGTTAGCCAGCTTGATGAGAGAGTTCATAAAAAACAGAAAGAGGCAGTGGTATCCTAAACTACTGTTGCAGCATCCAAAAAGGCAGGACTGATTATAGTCTGCAGTTCTGACCAGATCAGGGCATGAACCAGCTTTTCACTGTAAGTTTGTGCAGCAGTTAACACAAAGACATGCTGGGCTCTTACCAGGAATCCCAGTACCTCTCACCAAAGCAATGAACAGCCTTTGGAGTGATTGAAAGATAGGGCCCTCTAGACTGGTGTTCTATTACAGTTTTGCTCTGCTAACCCCATGATTTCAGTACTTGCTCCCCTTTTCCTGGCACTGCTTGCTTCAGCCCATGCTTCACCCACTTGTTTTCTCATGCATCTACTTGAGTGGATGGATTAGGAATGCAAGGAAGGAACACGTCCAGGTTACAAGCAGGATATTTATTTATTAATTTATTTATTTATCAGAGACAACAGATATGTCAAAGGACTGGGAGCAAATAATGGATTGGGAAGGAGGAAAGAGGAGAGAAGCAGTATTTTTTCAATACCCATTAAACCACTGCTGTCATGCTTACAGGCTGCTCTCCATGAAGCTGAAAGTTGCACCAGCCAGTCTCTGCTTTTGTGTAGCTCATTTCACTATTTAAACTCTGGGTTTTCACATTTCTCTGCACTTGCCAAAAAAAGGAAGGTTATAAACAGGCTGGAAAAGCCCTGCACACTACAGGGTTTACAATTTGTAATAAGTCTGGTATGTTTGTCTTCAGAGATTAGTTTTACAAAGCAAACTGGAGCACGTTTTGCGTGTTTGTGCTTATTGCTCCCTTGGTGTTCATTTTTCCCCACAGTAAGTGCTTGAAGTAAACTAATGCATCTCTAATCCTACCGGTGATTTCTGCCCTTCTTGTCTGTGTCACACAGAGGGTTTGTGCTGGCTGGAAGAGCCTCCTCCTGTGGTTTCACTCAGGTCCTCTTCTTTCAGCTTTTTGCTGAGACTCAGCACTCTGGGGGTGTGTAAAGCCTGGGCCACGAGCTGACTCCTGACTCAGCATTATGGCTGGGTGGACACAGGGCTTTGTGGTCACCCACCCTGTCCTGGTGACTCAGAGATAAAAACTCATTCCCTGCCTGAACTCTGGTGTTTACAGCCTGCCAAGCTCCAGCCTGGAGCATGCTGTAAATCTCAGAGAGCAGACCATAAACAAAAAAATGCAGCCCAGTACCAGTCCAAGCAGGCCTCCTAATATTATACTGCTCTTTCTCAGAGAATGGAGTACGTGTGAGTAAGAAAAACAGCTTACATTGATCACACTATCCATCTCTCAGCTAGAAATCTTTTTTCCTATAATAGCCACCACCGCATCCATAAAGTACTTACAGAGGTTTAGATTGGATCACCTTCACCTAAAGGGTCGTCAAGCACTGGGACAGGCTGCCCAGGGAAGTGGTTGAGTCATCATCCCTGGAGTTATTTAAAAGATGTGTAGCAATGGCACTTGGGGACACGGTTTAGAGGTGGATTTGGCAGCTCTGGGTTGACAGTTAGACCTGACAACCTTAGAGGTCTGTTCCAACCCAAATAATTCTATGATTCTCCTTCACAGCAAACTGCGTTTGCAGGGTCGTGCTGCCACTGGGCTTTGACAATGAGTCCAGTCTCCCCTCTGCAGCTGGGAAAGCATCTCTAAGCACAGGAGCAAACTTACTGTCTTTTCATTTGGGAAAGTCTTGGTTGTTTTATTTTCACCATAATAGTTGGGGTTTTTTTGTTTGTTTTTTTTTTTAATTACTACTAATATGAAAATAGCATTTGTCAGCTGTGCTGAGGATCTCATTGTATCAGGAAATATCCATATATTGTAAGTAAGAGCCCATTATGCCAAGCACTCTGTGAGCAAAAGGTCAGGAGCACTGACTAAATATAACAACAGACAACTGAAAAGAAAAAGCATCAATAAAATAGAAACGTGAAAAAAGCAAAGCAACAACTACAGTACTTCCACATGCTAAATTCTGAGTTACTGTAGAAAAAGTTTGTCTGATCAACAGATTACCCACAATACCAGTGAATTAGGTGGCTCAGAGGAGAATTGCCTGTGTCACCACAATTTGTTAGAAAGCAGAGCAGCTCTCCTCTCCCTCGTGCTAAAAATTATTTATTCACTCAGTATGTGGGTTTGGGGAACTAATGCAGTTTGTAAATTGGACTTTTTTCATTCAAGAAATAGTAATAAATTTGGAGATGCTGAAAGCAAGTGCTTTGTTAAATGCTAGACATGAAAAGGCAATCCAGAAACTTGAGGAAGGGGAAAAGATTTTATCCCCTTGCAGCTGAGTGCAATAGTGCAGTAATCAGAATGTTCACCTAAAACTGTAGGACATTTTACCTTGGATGAGAGCAAAATCCAAATGTCTGGCTCCTGTGTGCTTACTTAATCATCATCTTATAGGTATTTTCAGGCTCTGGTCCAGTGACAAGAAAATTCAGATGCATTTGTAGGGACCTCTGTGAGATCTTTGGTCCATCCTGCTTTGCAGTCCCTGAATTCAGACTGATGCCTCTCTGGATGCTGCCTTTAGCTTAAAGAAGTGAAAAGCATGTACAACAAATGGGCATCTTTTCTGTGCCTTGGTAAAGCATAGCTGATGGGTTGCCTCAAGTTCCCAGCAGGCCTGTAGAATTTAAATTAGTTGCAGGTGGTGACAGTAGGCAGATTTGCTCTAGCTGTGGTCTGGCTCCATCAAGTTTTTGGCTTACTTGTCCAAGGCTCTGGAATCAGAGAATTTTCTCTCAGCTGCCCACTATTTCTGAACTCCACCCAGCCCTGGACATCCCTGGTCATTCTCATATACACAGTGCTTCACTGAAGGCTGATCTTATAGAAACTCTTTAGAAGAGAGTTAAAGCCAACAATTTTTTGTCTTCTAAGAGACAGAGACACTGAGACACTACCAAACCCTTCCACAAAATGCCAGCAGAGAGGCCCTCACCACATCTAGTACTCTCCATATACAACACTAAGAACTATACTCATAATAAGGCTGCTGCCTTGTTTTTCTCATTTCTCATTTACTTTCCACTATAAACACGATGAGGTCACTGCCTGGTTTTGTGGATCACGGCGGGTGCCCTTCCTTCCGTCCCTGTCTTGGATTCCTTGGGGCTGTAGGGGCACATCTGGCCCCTCAGCAGGCCAGTGCCAGCACTTCCCTCTCATTTAGCCACCACGAGTGGGCACACATCCCTGTGGTCAGCCCTCTCAGTGCTGTGGGCTCACCCTGTGATGCTGCTGTTCAGCTGAACTGAAGACCTCTGACTGCTCTATGGGTCTGGACACATCTGAGATGGAAAGTTAAATGAACCTTAATAATGGCAAATTATCGATGGATCACTCAGTTCTGCTGCAGCCAGAAATTTCAAGGTCCCCATGACACTCCCTAGTGCACTCAAAGTGCTGGCACTTTAAAATGTCACAGCTGACAACCAGAAAGCAGGGGGTTTAGGCAGGCTGGACTTGTTCCCTATATTTTCATTTCAGAGTGCCAATCACTGTGGTATCTAAGTACTAGTTGTCCTTTGAACAGCCTGTGTCACGTAAAAAGGGATCCACCACGCTTATAGTCAGCTTTCTGAAAGCTGCCTGGCCTCCCAAGTTCACCAGTCTCCCTCTGCAGATGAGGTGAGGAGAAAAACATGTCCAGAGGGTTAATTTTCACACTTGTTTCTTTGTGCCTCTGTCTTGCAGTGGAAGTCAGGGAAGGTACAAGGCTGACAAGAGCTGCTGTTCATGGACAGCTTTGACTGTAAGGATTTCAGACTGCTGAATGAAGATAGGAGGAAAAATCAGCCTGCAAGGTACACATACTACAAGTAGGAAAAGAGCCCTTTTTGTTTGGTATTTTGCTGTTTTGAGATCTGGTATTGCAAAGTGCTGGGGAGGCAGACACCTCTGACAGTATGTATTTAACAGATCAGAAATAACATGTGTGAGATCTAACAGCCAGAACCAAATTAAGACTAGAAATTTGCATTTTAACAATATAAATAATTCATCATTGCAAAAGTTTGATGAAAGATGTGGCAATTTATCCAATATGTGAAATCTTCAACATATGAACAATATCCAAGTGATGTTTATGCTGTAACTAATAAAGGAATTACAACGTGGGTGTGTCATTGGGGGAGGTTCACTGCTCTATTCAATACAAAGAATTAAATTTGAAAAAACAATGTTTCTTTCTAAACCCATTTTACAAGATTCCTGAAGTGTACACTGCCCAAAGATGGCAGCCAGAGTGGGAATACACTGAGAATTCAAAGAAGTAGGATTCTAAACCTCCTGGAGTAGAGAGGTACTTGCTATGTCTTTTCCATCAAGCTGTGCATTTATGGCATTGTGTGTTTTGTCTGTCTTTTCCTTCACAATTTTGCCCTCATTCTAACAGCAAGAAAATTCATTGTTGTGGTAATTACAGAAAAGCTCCTCACGTTACAGGTAGAGTGGAACCAGTGAATCTTCTACCCTATTCTGCTTTTGCTAGCCCCCAACAAGTCTGATCCTGCTGGGGAATCAGGCTGCAGTGATAGGTGCAATGCAAACTAGCAGTACACCTGATGGCCTTGAACCAAGGGCAGCTGAAAGATGTTTAGTGGTGAGTGAATGACAGAAGAGTCCCCTATTCTGAATGGAATCCTGCTAAAAATACAAAGATTTACATGAACACTAGGTACAAGCTCCTCTCCAAAGCTGAAAGGGGTGTAAAGCCTTCTGTCTCGCTGCTACTTTACCTACGCCCATCCCCAGAAATCCAGAGGGAAAAATCCACAAACCCTGCAGTGGACTCTGGGTTTTCCCTTCAACCTGATGATGTTATCCCCTGATCCTGATGCCTTTGCTAATTGTCTGTAGTTGTCTATTCCTAAACATCCCCCAGCTGGTGTGTCCCAGTCCCCAGGGTCCCTGGAGTCCCTCATTCCCTGGTGTTTCCCAGTCCCCAGGGTCCCTGGAGTCCCTCATTCCCTGGTGTTTCCCAGTCCCCAGGGTCCCTGGAGTCCCTCATTCCCTGGTGTTTCCCAGTCCCCAGGGTCCCTGGAGTCCCTCATTCCCTGGTGTTTCCCAGGGCATGTTGCCGCAGACCCAGAGACACAATCCTTCCAGCAACCCAAGGTCCTGGATCGATTCCCTGGTAAAGACATCCATGCCTGGAGCTCTGTCAGCCACTGGATGCAGCAGATGGCAAGAAGTCAAGACACTGCGTTTGGTGGAAGATGTTCAACAAATGTGGTGACCAGAAGATTTCAGATTTAGCTTTCTGAAGGAACAGAGCTGTACCACAACATTTACAAACAGCTCCAGTTACAACTGCGTAACACCAGCCAGCATTCAGAAGCTGTGCCAGGAAGCTCTCCATGTTGCTACACTCCCTTATTAATAGCATTTTGCCAAGCTGCCCTCTGGGACAGAATTATTGTAGAGTGGTTAAATGTCTGCTTGTGGAGGAATGCTTTATTTTACCGTTTAACCGCAGTCTGACTCGAATTCCAGCACACAAACCAGGAGGTACCTGGGCTGCATTATAGCTGCATCTGGCTGGATTTTCTGGCCCCACAAAAGACCACAGACATGAGTGAGATTGATTTATTGATCTCCTCTCCCTCCCACAGCTTACACAAGCAGTGGCAACAAGCTACTCCCACACGCACACACCTGCGTCTGGATTTACCACATAAATGTTACAACAAGCAACACTCAGATCACACCCACCTTTTCTTTAGCCTTCCAAAGCTCCTCACCGAAACAGCTTTATCAAGACAAGATATTTCTCTGATAAGAAAACCCTGATATGAAGTATATCTGCTGAAGCAGAATAGGGAATATCTAAGAGAAGCCCATTTTTTTATATGCTGTGAGTGGGAGAGTGGCCTTAGTATGTCCCACTGCTGACCTCTTTTGTGCAATGATCTCCTTTTGTAAAGAAGGTCTGCAACTGCTTTATATTTCTCTGTCTAAATATTCAGTAGTCATTACTGTGAGAAGGGAAAAATAAACAAAGTCCAAACTGACACACTGAAACACCAGCCAGCGAAGAGTTTCTCCTAATGGCACAAACCAGAATGAGCAATAAAGGCCAGGCTGTCTGCATCCAATACAGATCCCATGTGTGTTTTAATAACAAAGGATAAAAATCACTGCATTTCCCTCCTGTATTGAAATACTAGATTATAAAAAATAATGACTAGAGCCACAAGATGTAGCTAGGGGGAAGTTCTTGGAGAGGTTTCTGTTGAAATGAGACAGGCATCACACAATGAGACAGAAGAGTCCTTGTGTGAACCTTTTAAAAGATTATTTTCATCTTGTTCATATACTCAAACTACTGAACAAATGAATTGGACTAATTAAAAACTACTATCCTTTGGTGTTTGGCTGTTCTACAAATGTAGCAATGTTTTTAAGCCAAAAAAAAATCTCGTTACATATGCTTAGTGAATTCCAGTTCTTTGTGTTTTTCATTTCAATTATAGGAAAGCAAGGAGCACCTCGGTTATGAGGAAAGGCTGAAAGAGCTGGGAGTGTTTAGCCTTGACAAGAGAAGGCTTGGGGGATCCTAGTGATGTGTGCAAATAACTGAAGGGAGGATACACAGGGAAAGAGCCAGAATGTTTTCAGTGGTGCCCAGTGACAGGACCAGAGACTCTGGGCACAAAATGAAACACTGATCTGAACATCAGGAAACATTTTTCATTTATTTTAAGTGTAACCAAGCACTAGAATAGGTTGCCCAGGAAGGTTGCAGAATATCCATCCTTGGATGTATTACAAAAAACTGTCCTGGGCAACAAGGTGGCCCTGCTTGAACAGGAGGGGGTGGAGAAAATGAACTCCAGAGGTCCCTTCCAACCTCAACCATTCTGTGATTCTGTGATCTGTCATTTTGTAAAGGTGGTTGCAAAGCACCAGGTAGTTTTCTTCATGATTCTAGTGCTACAAAGGGGGAGACTAAAGATGCATCTGCACTGGTTCATGCCTTTCAACCCTGAATCACTGTTATCTTAGCATCCACACACCCCAAGAGTATGCAAATTGTGTTGGATTAAATCTGGTTTTCTAAGAAAATTAGACAAGATACACGATTTGCTTATGTCAGGGCCCATGTTCATGTATTCCACCTGCACCAGATCTGAATTTCAGTGTGCTCTGATCTTGTAAGGAACTCGCTTGTGCTCTCCCAGATCAGTCAGGAGTATTAAATGTGCTAAAAATTCTTATGTTTTAGCAAAAGAAAAGCAAGTGTTGATTGCACTATTGTGATTGGCTGCTCATTGCTTGGCTTCTGAGGACAGTGGGAATCTCAGTGCCCCAATGACTCTGACCCAGGAATAGATGTGCACAAGTTGGGTCACAGCAGCTGCAAAGGGAGCTCTTTGGTGTCACTGTCAGCATGGACATAGGCAAGAGAAAGTGACCATTACAGCTCCTTTTCCTTTTGCACACAAAGATTTGTGTCATATTCTTTTTGCTAGTAGGGAAAATATATGAAAGTGAACAATGACTGTTGCAATAGGTGCATATTCCTTCCACTCTCCTGCTCCTTCATCCAGAACATCAAGCATGTGGCAGTCTGAGAAAGGAAAAAACAAAACTCCCTCAAAATGTAACATATGGGCTTGCAGAATAGTATTGCCATTAGCACGGTTTGCACAAGTGTGTGAGATTTTCCTGTGAATGGGAAACCATGATCTATGAATTATAAGAATCTCACAAGCAAAGCAGGAAACTCAACAAGTCCATAAAAAAGGTTTGAATTCAATTTTTTCTAAAGGACATTAATTGATTATGAGATTTACCTCTACTTTTCCCTTGCATTCCCACTGTTAATTTGTTTTGCCCAAGTCCCAACTGTTGAACAGGACCAAAGTAAAGGAAATAGTGCAAGTAAATATGTATGAAAAATATGGTTGGATGTATCATCAGCATGGTGAGGATAGACTGGGACACTCAGGTTTCTTCTGTTTCTGCAAGTTTCCCTCATTTGCTGTTAAGTGCACTGAACTGATGGTTCCTATTTATGCAGTTTCACTTCTGTCACTTGTGTAATTAACACAGTGGATACAAAAAGTGCAAAGAGCTCTTGTGATTTGTGCAAGCAGGCTTCTGGAAACCTGAAGAGATGTGATCAGACAAGCACTAGAGTAGCAGTAGGGTTGCCACTTCACACAGGCCAAATGCCAGGAAGAGGAGAGCTGTGTTCAGTATATTGAATGCTTACCCATTGCTAATTTTATCTCAGCCAAATCAGGTTTTAAGGCTGAACAAAGGAAAATGAGATGATTTCTGGACTTTGATATTCCTCAGTCTGTGTAGGAAATCAGATCATGCTAGTAAAAGAAAAAAAAATTAAAAATTATCAGGGAAGGATAGAAAAGTGTTTACCTCACTTTTGCTTGTCAAGATATTTGTTAATCAGAATATAATTGTCAATATACATCTCTATACTGTTTCAAATTAAAATTAGAGCAGTGCAAGTACATCCATGTAGCACCAACTACGTGTTCAGATTACAGAGTTAAGGATCATTCAGAAATAAACAGAATATTATGGCATTGTAGGAAAAAAAAAACCAACGACTTGAACAATGAGATTTTCCTTCTTTTTTTTTTTTTTTTTGTCTCATCTCTCTCTGTGAAACAGATACACATTGGTATGATTCCAAGATTCCAGTTCTCATGTTTTGTTTTTGCATGACTTAACTCTGAGTATCCAGAATACTTTAGAAACAGCAATAAATAATGTAATCTTTACCCCAGGTGAAGCTAGATTATGTACATATCCACCACAAGTAATAGGGAAACTTATCAGAAACGACAGTGATTCAGCCCCATGGAGCACTAACAAGAACCTAAATTAGCATAAACCAAGCCACAATTCCCAGACAAAATTCTCTCAGGGAGTAGAATTTGCAGGAGTTTCCAATGAAACAGATGGGAAGGAAACTTCATATTTCCCAATAATATCAGATTAAACTGGCACTTGGTATAGGTGCTACTATCCGTATTTGAAGAATATGTTTTGCACACAAAATGTAAAGCCATTGAGAAAACAAAACTATTTTGTATATGAAATGCCTATGGGTTTAAGCGAAGCAGTTCATTTTGTTTGGAATTTTGACACAACTAGAGTCTTAATACCTGGATTCCCACGTGCACCAGACATTTTGCCACATTACCACAGACAACCATGAGAACTCAAGAAAATAATTTCCCAGAAGACATTTTAATGGAAGTCTTTAACTATTAAAATTGTTTCTGTTGGCTTTTTCAGACCAATACAGCAATTTCCATGAATGCAATTTAGGAACAATTAAATATGTGAATACTGCTGTAGAAAATAGTTTCAGTCACAAGAAAGTATCAATTTGATACTTTCTGAAGCTATGGTTGTGTTTTCTTTTGCTGTTTTTTTTTTTTTTTAATTTTTCTCAAAAAGTTCTTTACAGCTTGATTTCGTCTTTGAAAAACCAATGTGCTTATCATTTTCCTCCCTTTTCCCCAACTGGACTATTGACAAGAAAGAAGAAGAAAACACCTGCCTTCTCTCAGTGCATTTTTGATTGGACCAACTAATTTCCCCCACCCTAAAAAAACCACAAATATTGCCATTTTTAAAACCAATTTGGGTGAATGTTGAAGTGTGCATTGCTGCCTTGGTCTGTCAAGTTCCATCTGTGGTGGAAACGAAACCAGTTCAAGTGCTGTGCTGTAGCTACAAATAGGGTTTCATTTCTCATATCCTTGATAAGCATTTGCTTTGTGTCAACTCCCACTCTGTCAGAAATGCCTTGGAACATGGCACAAGTCAGGACTGCTCCTGATAGAAAGAATGAGTAAAGTTGTTTTGATTGGGAGAGAGGTACTTCTGTTTGTAGAGTGAGTGCTGCAGTGTGGTCCAGAGCTGCATCCCTCTAGGTCACGCCTGTGGGTGATGGAGGCCACCTTGAGGTCCTCATCTTCTCCCAGCTCTGACCCCTCAGTTCAGCTCCTCTCTGCAGCATTACCTCAGCTTTGCAAAGGGAGCAATCAGAGGACTCACATGGCAGGAACAGAAGTGGAAAAGAGAGAGAAGGTGGTAGCAGTAGCTGAGGGGGTGTTGCTGTGTTCGTGTGTGGGCACATCCAATCTGCTGCAAAACTCGACGTTGCATCACTACGGGCAGGATGTCTTTGGTAGCAGATAACAGAGAAAGGGAGCAAAGTTGCATGAAAAACATTGGTGAAGGCAGCTTAACAAAAGTAAAAACAAAGGTGACATCCCTCCCTCTTCAGCCCTTTTAACTGTATTGACTCGATCTTCGAGGACTGCCTTAGGTACCTCACTCATGTATAGAAGTCAAGCTGCAACAAATTTTGTGGCTGACAAAATGCAGTCCTCAAGTCAGAATCTTTGTTTACTTTCCAGAAAGAACAGATATTATTCCCATTTTTTTTTTGTCTGAAGAAAGAAAGAGAGAGAAAGTGTTTGTTTTTGTTACATGTTTCCTTTGTATGTGTCTAACCATGATCACAATACTTATTATCATTGTACCTGGAGGATTGTCATGCCCAGGTAAGCTCAGCCACATGATCAGGATCAAACTACAGAACCTCATGGTGATACTGGAGCAGGAAGATGCATACATAGGAAGATGACAAAGAATGAAAAAGGAGAATGGATCCAGCCATAGGCACTCCAATTCATAAAAAAGGAGAATATTTTCAGCTTCATACCAGCAAAGCATTAACAAAAAAACCCTTCATGGTGATAAGCTAGTATTCAACTTGTAGTCAGCAAAAGAAGCACAGAATATTTTTATTTCAGTAATTGATATAAAATATGGAAATGGCACACTAAGCAGCCAGTTGGAGCAATGGTTTTAAGGCATTGAAATACTGTAGTTGTACAGAAATGGAGGAGAAGAAAAAAGTCTGTTTATATACGTGTGTTTCTTTGGTCTGAAGTTGCAGGACAAATCACATTTTTCAAATAACTTTGCTATGGTAAGAAAAGGGCATTTAGAAAAGTTTTTACTAGAAGAAAGCAATAATTTTGTTTCAGTAAAACTCTTCACAGTATGGATTGCTAAAGTACACGACTCTATAATGGATATCCAGAGCTTTTCATAACAACAGCAGGAGCTATGCAAGCAAGCCTGAATACAACACTCAGTGCCAATGCATATTAACTTGTCCCATGTAACTTCTACTCTTCCAGCCACTGGCCCATGTCCATCCAATTTAAATGCTGACTACAAAAGGGAAAATTGTAAACCTTCTGTACTTACACACTGCACAAATTTTTTTTTTTTTTTTCGACTTTCACTGAATTTTTACCCAGGGAAGAATAGATCAGGGTTATATGCTTCATAGAGCCTGCTTGATATGAACGTTTTAAAGGTTTTATTTTAATCCTGTACACCTGGTATTTCTGGGGGTTCAAACAGATTTATATTTCTTCCCTACCAGCTCTCCTATGACTTTACAAGAACAAAGCCAATAAATTCCACAGCATCAAAGACAGAAGCAATTGGAAGCGGTTTTCTAATCCAGACCTACACAGACATGTGTCTTTCCCCACATCCCACATCCCAAATGACTGGATTCTCTCTCCCTATAGATATAAAACAGTCTATCATTTGTATTTGAATCCCTTTCTTTAATATTATTAGGCTACATAGGCACGTATTTAAAGAGGTCAGATGGCTTGTTAACACAGTGTATATTGCTATTTTGCAGCTCTCAGCAAACACACTTGGAAGAACAGATTTTTTAAGACTAACATGAGAACTTACAGAGTTAAAGAGAAAAATAAAAAGTTACTTTCTATTTTTAATAAACTCAATCTACCTTATGAAATAACCTCACTGAAAGAGAACAAGCCAGTTCTTTGCCCTGTCTCAGCACCATTAATGGATTATAGCTTTATTACTCACCTAACTCTTGCTGGGAAGTTGTAGCAACACAATATGCACCTTTTCCTGAATGTAATTTTAATTTCTTGCTTGATTCGTAGCACTTAACTGATCCTAAAAAGGGGAAATACATTTCAGTCCTCAGCGTAGGACGCTAGATATCTTCAGGAAGACGAAATTTATGGAAGGACTCTACTCCCAGAATGATTTAACAGGGAAAACCAGAATCATCCAGAAGTCAACTAAAAGTTAACTCTCTTCTGTTCTTTATAAAAGCCTTTCCCTCATGCAGGAGATCTGGGAAGTCTATAATCTTTGAACTAAGCTAGTTTTTGTTACCCTGTATAACAGGATAACACTGGGCTCATTGCCCTGTTGTTGTCTCTGTGCAGTGAGGCTGGGTTACAGGTTCTTTAAGCATTTCCTTTACTCATGTTGCCTCTGCACAGTGGTAACACAGTGTGGACTTCACCTCCTCATACAGCTTCCTTCTGTTCAAGTGAACTATTGACAGAGGATATGATCTGCAGTACAGCATGGTTTGCTAGTCATTTCCCTCTGAAAAGCAATACAGATATTTGAGGGGATTAAACCAACAATTTGGTTCTAGGTATGCGTGAAAAGAATTATCCTTTTAATCCTAGGAAACAAAAGCAATCTGTTTTTGTTGTTGCTGTCAAGGGTGTTTTGAGGCCTAAACATTCATAAGCTCTTTGTACACCCAAAGGTTTTTGCTATAATTGTAACTTCCTTTCTTATGACAGTCCAGATTTCCCAGAAATTCCATCTTGCCCCAGAGAGAGAAAGAGAGACAGAAAAAGAGGATTGGAAAAGACATCCTCTTGCAGACTGTTAGAGTGGGATTTGTCTCACCTAACTCTAAGAATTTATATTAATAGGTGTCAATAGCTGAGCTGCTCACTCCGGGCTGTATTTGCAGCCAGTGGGGAGAAATTGTAACACGATTTCTCTGAACACTTCCAGGTATTTGCTTTAGACTGAACTGAGCTTTAGAAAAGCCTTATTCTCTGCTCTGTCTGCAAAGGCAGCTCAGCTCTGCTAGACCACAAGTGAATGCCTGTTGTCACTCCGTTGGATTAATCATGTTTTTTCTCTCACACATTGTTTTTAATGCACTTTCTTTCCTGCTTTTCATTTTTCATATGTCATTTTTACTCTTTCATCTTAGGACAGTTTGTCTTCTAATATCTCAGCCAGTTCACCAATGCAGTGTGCTCTTCTCAAAAAAGCCCATGATTACAAACAAGCAACACATGCAATATTTAATTCTCAAAACATAACAATACCCCTCACGATTTTTGCAGCATTTCCACTTGTGGCTGAACTCTGTAAGGATAAAAATATTTCTAATACTTTTTCAGTACCCACTATACCAATGAACCTTGCTTCTGTATCGCAGGAAAAGAGGTCAGGATTGCAAAAATCAAACAGAACTAAAATTATTTAATTCTAAACACACCTTTTTTGTTGCTTGTGCATTATTACCAAATCCCAAAGCAGAGAGTTTAAAACTAATTTTCATACATCTGCAGTAGCTGCAGCCATCTCTCTGAATATAATTACCAAATAAGTAGTTATTCCTACAAAATTACATTAAAATAATAAAATAAAAGAACATATGAAACAAAACTATAGATATTTAAGCTTGCCAGAGAGGCAGGCTATGGAGTCCTCAATCTTGGACATACTTAAAATGGGACTGGACACAACCTTGCACAACCTGCTCTATTTATCCCTGCTTTGACCAGGTGGGTAGGCATGAGGATCTCCAGAGGTCCAATTTTATGAAATTCAATATTCTGTTGTTCTGTGAGTCTAAGCACGAAGTCAAATTTCATTTTGGCTTAACTGAGATGCTTAAGGTAAGTGCACCTCATACCTGTCCATGGTTTTTGATTTTCAGAATTGTGTCCCAAAAGAGGGGAGCACACATCCAGTGTTACACTCAGAACTGGGCATGTTACTTTCTTTCTGCAGTCCAAAGAGCCTTCAAGAATATCCAGTTGATACATAAAATATTTAAACCTCTGGACGAAACACACAAAGGCACTTAGAAATCTTTATTTTCTCATTCAGGGTGGGATTCATTTTGGCAGTGCTTTTGTGGCTTAAAAGATATTTCTGGACTAAATTAACCACCAAAGCTTGCTTTTTTATCATTCCAAAGATACAGGCACTGCTAAGAGATAATCTGATCTGTCTGAAGACAGGTTTTGAGAATACACAAGATGAATGCCCCAGTGGAGTTCTCCATTTATTTTCCTGCAATATGGAATGAGCCTGCTCTGGTGACTGAGGCTGCATACATGAATTTTAGTGCTGAAACTTGACAAGCTCAATCTGAATATCTGCATAGTTTAAAAAGAGAGCACCCCTGATTCTAGCACTGCTCATAAGCAATTAAACATTGTTTTTTATGTCTTTTGTCTTCAAAAACTGTCCTAGAGAAATTGTCCTATGAATGGTGGCTTGAAAAACTTAACAAAAACCCCAAAACTACTATGAACACTCTTCTGAAATCCATTTAATGATTTCTTACTCATCTAAAAAATATTGAGGGGAAACAGTTACTGGGTAATTCTGTGAACCCAGCATGAATAAAACACTATGGACAATGAGCTGCCCATAAAGCATCTGTGCTTTGCTCTTGCCAAATTTGTTTTTAAAAAATTCACAACGCTTACCTTAAAGAAAAAAAAAATAATAACACNACAACACAAAAAAAAAAAAAAAAAAAAAAAAACCACAAAAAAACCCCCAAAAAAAACCCTCCAAACCTAGTAAAATCAACAATATGACTTGTGAGAATTGCACATTATTCCAGTATCCAGTAGCTGCCATGCCCAAGGACCAGTTAATTAACTGTTTATTATTCTTACTTCAATAGCTTATTTTCGAATGGACTGGAAAGCCTTGCAGAGATTCCCCAGAGCATATCATGGAGATGATTTTTTAAAAAGACAGCATAATCAGACATGAAGTCCATTTCACTTCAATAAAAATATGTCTTCTGTTGAGTTTTGCACTTCAGTCTCATTACAGCAGCAGTTTTACTAGATGGGTTTATACAGCCCACAGGAAGTGTATGTACACAGAGATGTTTAAAGGGATGTTGGACACTTGTATCTGACAATAAAACCTTGCTTGCTCGTGTTTCACATCACTGGGATGCCATGGAGTAACAGCAGGGTAAACTGAGCTTTATTTATTATGATTGTAACTCTTGATTATGGAAGGAAAAATAAAGGTTAAGTATCTGGAAATAGATGATAGTTTTATAGCTGAACTCAGTGATTTGCACATAAAGCTGTGGAAGTGGAATACTTAATTTACCATTATGTCATGATTTATTTTACCAAAGCTGAGCGAGCACTGAGGAGAGTTAACCTTGTTAGAGTTCTAGGCAGATGTTATGAACTGTCTTGGGACTCTCCTGGTTCAAACATAAGGATACCTCAGAGCTTTCTTGGCTAATATTAGCTACTACCTTACAGCCTTCTCTTTAGAGCCATGAATTACCAGCACTCAGAGTAATTCATTCAACCAGTCAAGACATTTCTTAGAAACCCTGGGGAATCTGTGAAAGTGCTCTGATTGCTTTGAAAGTGTTTCAGTTTCCTGCACTTAAAAATCACTGCCCTAAATGAGAGCTGTCTTAGGAGAAGAAACATTATTCAGAATCAGCTTCATCAAAAAAGGCTTTGAAATTTAAAAAGATATGTTTACTGGAAAAATCTGATTTCAGTAACAGTGCAACATTTAATAAATATCAGAGAGTTAAATTAAATTAGGATCATACTTAAAGGCTTTACTCTAGCATTCCTTAGCTGTTCAGTGCAGAAAGCTAATAGCAGCTGGCATATCCTGGAAAGCCCTTAAATGGAAATCTCTTCTGTTCCATTTTTTTCCTGGGAAGTTTATAACAAGTTATATTTCAAGATCCTAGTCTGAAAAAACATTTCTTTGTAATTTGGAAGTGGGACCTCACATAGTACTGGTGAAATTTATCTACCATGATTTCCCCTTCTTTTTATAAATGTTGCTGAAATTTGAACAATAAAAGAACCCTATAAAATTCAACTTACTATGATTTTTTCTTAGAATAAGAGAATCACATAAGAATACAAAGAAGATTAATTTGAAGATATTCTCCCAGCTCACTGGCTGAATTCAGATGAATCCATCACATTGAGCTATCATACACCTAAGAGTTTTGTCCAAAGGTATTTTACATGGCTGTTTTTTCAGCTTTG
This sequence comes from Rhipidura dahli, assembly GCA_013399225.1. Taxonomy (NCBI): domain Eukaryota; kingdom Metazoa; phylum Chordata; class Aves; order Passeriformes; family Rhipiduridae; genus Rhipidura; species Rhipidura dahli. The sequence goes on from VXAC01003384.1 coordinate 43,927, forward strand.
TCCTTGATGTGTCAGGACCTAGGTGATTATTTTTCCCAATGACTCTTGTACCATGTGAATATCCAGTCCCAGCTGGGTATTTAAGTGGCAGACCCATAATGGAAATAGGTGTGAAACATCAGCATTTGGGTGGCAGTGAGATACTTTAAACTCCTGAATTTAGCCTCAAGGCACTGTCCCCAGCCCAGCACTGATTAATGGAGTTGTACCTCAGCTAAAGGCAGTCATCTTCTTGGGTTTTTGGGGTTTTTTTCTTCTTTCTGCATTAGGGTCTGCACAGTGATATATTCTCAGCAGAAGGAGTAAATAGTGACTGCAATCTCAGTTATGGGTCCTTAGGTCACTTTTCAGAGAAATGAGTTGTAGTTTTCCAGACCAAGGAGGGAGCAGGATCCAAGCTGCTGCTTGCCTAAGAGCATAAACAGAACTCGGAACTGACACAGTCACTGAAGTATTTACACTGGGGAGGATGCTTAGGCAGAAGTAGTTCTCTGGAGGTTGGATTCCTTCCTCTCCACTTGAGGTTCCAGTCAATAGAAAAGAGGAAGTTGTGCATCTCAGAGGGTGCTTCAGCTCCATGAACATACCAGGGTTTTTTCAATCTCCTTAACAACTAATTCTCCCTCTGAAGGTCTTTTTCAGCCCTCATTAAATGCAACGAAGAGTCTACAATAATCAAAGTCCTTTCTTAAATGTCTCAGCTAAACTTTAAATGGATGCAAAATCTATCTGGTCCTAAGAGTCTCTAGAGCTTTTTGTTAAAGACGTGACCTGACAGATGCAGCTGCACAGGACATTTTAAATTAGGCATCACTGTAAAGTCTCTCATGAACTCTAGGCCACAGTCATTAAACTTTACACTCTTGGGTTTTGTTGTTGATTGCAGAAATTTTTCTGTTAAAAAGTCGTGTTAAATCCCAGTGTGACATCCAAGGTTACACTGTGCAAACTAACTGCTAGTCACATTGAGAAATATCAGGAGCAGAATTTCAACCTTGTCTATATAAAAATTTGTACCTCAGTTGTTACTGTACATTTCCCAAATTTATATTAGGAACATTTGTGTTTTGTAGTGTGGAAAAACGATGATCTCCATGAAGTCCAATTCCCCTAAAATGTTCAATTGCTTTTACCCATAGCTTACTAGATTTCATTTTTTAAAACTAGTTTTTTTTTCATTGACATGATTTGTCAGGCTTGGATGGATGTGAGTTCTGAATGGCAAGCACATACATGCACATGGATCCTAATGAACCTGTGGTATAATTATGCAGAAGTATGTGCATGCTGGTTGCCGTCAACAAATAACAACAGTATAGAGTCTTAATTAAGAATTGGGAATGTGATACTGCTGGATGGTATTATTGCTTTTTGTGGGAAGAATTATTGCATCTTTAATCACATATGAGGTTCTCGGAAAATCATTTGCCTCGAGCAAATGAGAAATTGGAATAAGAAATGAGCATACAGAAGACTTCCAGCGATCTCATTTTTCCAATGTGACTAAACAGAAATGTTTGGATGCAATAAATGTAGTTGAAATAAATGTATTGTGACACCAAATATTTTAAGACACTAGAAGACCCACTCAAGTGGAGCAACTGCTGCTAAACTAAATTTTGAAGAGAGGCCCAAGATTTTCTCTGCCAGAACTATCTCACCAACTTTCCTGCCATCTCACAAACACTTAACCAGCATTACTGCAAGAGTCCTTTTCCTTAACCCTTAACATTGTTTTATTGTAACATTCATCAGTGACAGGGAAATTACATTAACAAGTCCCTTTCTGTATTGTTTCTTTCTACACATGGATGAAGCTGAGCAGAGAAGTCAGGAGCATGACCACAGTGCATAAAAACAATGTTGATGGTTTTAACATTTATTTGCTACTGAACTGGATGAAAATAAATGTTTTAAGAAGGATAGACTGCTAAGTGTGTAACCACTAGGTGGATCTAATTTTTTTTTTTTTTTTTGCATAAATGTTGATTAAAGCACAGGAATGTAGAAATTGGAAGACTTTATGGATCCAGGCTGGTTTTTGTTCCCTATTCATGTGATAATTGTATTAGTTTTTTGAATCATAATATTTATAAATTAATACGTACAGCAGTGAATTACACCATTTTTTTCACAAGGATGTGTATAAATCACCTATGAAAATGGAAGTAAGAATTTCCAATGGCATAGAAGTCCAACACAGTCAGAAATTATTACTAAGCAGATTGCTTCTGATAAGCAGTTCAGTTACAGATCCTGCCCTTCTGCTCTAACTGTATAAGATCAGGGGAAAAAGGGGATTCTTCATTCCTTGAATTTTGAGCACTGATAGCACAATAGATGGCAGAGTGCATTAAGTGCCATTTTAAGTTGTCCAAGCACAACTCCAAGAAAAAACTCGGTTTCTCTTTGACATCATAGTAGATACATGAAAAGATCCAGAAAAGCCAATAGTGCTGATCCACAGCCACCAAAGCTGTGCAGGAGCAATGCTCACCTGTCCCTGTTGCCAGCCAGTGTCCATTCTCAGGCATTCTGAGAGGAACATTTTTAAAGATAAGTAAACAAGTATTAAAGACAAGTAAACAGCATCGTGGTCAAGGAGGTGTCAAGTTTTCAAGTGCATCCACAGGGCCAGCAGCCCCTCTCCTTCCTCATAGGGTTTTAGCCTGTGTTCAAGGTCAGCTCTGATAAGGTGGAGCCACAAAACCTCGGATCAAACTGTAAACACAGCAAAATGTGTGGGGAAACAGTGAGAAGCCTCACCTGCTGCTTCCTTACCCAGGAGCTGCACTTCAGCCACGCCCTTGGCCTTGGTGCTTGCCTTCATTTCACATTCCCATGCAGTTAAAGTCAGAAGGAGAAAGATGTTGAAGGAAATATTCCAACTTCAAAAACTCCAGTGGCTTCTGGGTGGGGACAGCAAAGGACCTGAAAACAGCCCTTCCTCATGCTCCAAAACCACACAACATCCCTGCAGATGCCTGGAATGAGAGGAGCAGGAAAGGTTTCAGAGAGATCCTTCACATGAAAAATAATGATTTACAGGGAGTTCTGACAGAGAAAGATAAGTGTTGGGACCTGGCCGGTGGGATTTGAGAGGGAGATTCAATTCTGCCAAGCAAAACACATGTAACTTCATATTCATTCTGGAAGCTATAAGAAACAACAGGGTGTCATTGTACTCATGCAGTGGTTTGATTGATTTGGTGGGAAGAAAATAGAGTTGTTTTATTTATTTTGAATTGGAGAGCAAGGAATGACACATTGTCTTTTTTAACCATATGCTTCTACCTTTCCCCTCACTTAAATGCATATATATATTGGGTTTTTGGGTTTTTTTTGTTTGTTTTTTTTTTTGCTATATACCCTCTCCTAACCCTGGTTCCATACTTCAGTTAATTCAGTCAAATGCAGGATTAACAGTAACAAAGGTTTGGTGGTTTTTTTTATTTTGCATACACTTTATCATGCAACCATTAAGGTGTGCCCATTTATCTGAATGCCTTTCTTATGCATCCATGAAGCAAACACAGTAATTGCATCCCAGAAGAGACTGGGTAAAGATGCACAGAGCAGTAAGGTTAAGTTTTATTCAATCTGGACTCTTTTGAGCAAGTCATTTGGGTTTGTACCCATTAATACTTATGTTGATATTTCTGCATGCTGTGAGATCAGAGCATAAATGGATCATACTTCTAATCCAATTCTTTCTAAAATGCATGGAGAAATCTCAGTTACCTCCAAATCAATTTAATGCACACTTGTATAGGAGTAGGCAACTTGCTCCTCAGGAGTAAAGTGACCTCTTTTGGAGGAACCCACTGTGGCTTATGAAGTCTGCTGCAAACATTCAATCATTTCTAGAAATCTGCTCAACACTCTCTCCTTCTGACACCCAGACTGAATGGATTTCCTCCCCATATATCTGACACAAGCACTTCTGAGGTTGATGAAACTTCTTTGGATGCAAAGAAAGAGATAGGCATACTTTCAAAATTCCTAGTCACCAGCAGGAAATAACAGTTGTATCATGATCTGACAATTAGCAATAAAACATGATGCTGATGTAATCATATCTATAATGAAAACTATGTAGCCATGGCAACATGGTCTTATAACTAAACAGAACACTTTACCTTATTTTGACCCATTAGAAAATTCTATATTCTCAATTTATACTGAACACAGCAAATGTGCCAATCCCCCAGAAACTTTGGTGTTGTAGCAACTTCTTGTTTGTGCTCAGGCATTTTGTAGAAAGGATATCCAGGCAGGCATTCCAGGCAGGAACTTCAATATGCAAAAGAGAAACCTGTTGTTGATATCTGGGTAATGAGAACCCAGCAATGTGTCAGTGAAGTCTGTGGTAACCCTGAACTGTTGCAGGAACTCTGGTACCTGAGATACCAGAAACTTGGAGATTTGTCAGAGCTCCTCACAGCTCCCCACAGCTGTGTCACAGCTCTAGGAGAGAAGTCCCTGGTAAAGCTAAGTCCCAAAAAACTTGGATTGATAGCAAGAACTTCAGATTTCCACTTTTGCTGTCTGAGCCTGCAATGTACCTGCTGTACTTTCTCAAGAGCTGAAGGCAAGTGTTTTACGTCAGCTTAACTGTGGAGGTACATCAGGACTCTGTTTTGATACATTGGTTTGTTCACTCATATAAATGCAGTTCTCTGGGGAATTAAAACAAATGTAACTGTGATTGCTGATAGAAATAGGATTTGTGAAATCAAAGGCATGGATCAGAATATGAAGCTGTTTTTCTCACACAGTGTTCTATATATGCTTGGGGTTTTTTATGGCCAGGCACTTATTTAAGAAAATGACATGCTCCATTTAGTGAAAGCAATGGAGCTGCTTTAGTGTGAGACAGAAGTAATGAATGCACCATGGGGATGGAAACCTTCCATCCTAAATATGGCTTTGGACAAGAACAGATTCAGTTGTCAATGGGGTTGTGTGCATTTACAGCAGGACTGAGTTCACTGCAGTGCTTTGTCTTTTCATCATCATTCATTAAGTTACTCAATCCCCTGTTTGCCTCTGGAGAAGAAACTATATGAATATCCACTCTGTTCTCATTTATTTTTATATGGCATTGCTCATATTTAGATGCCTTCAGTGTGTTATAATGATTTGGACATTATAAGGATCCATAATACAAACATTATACTCAGTAAGCTTGCAGTTTACATCCACTAGAAAAATACTATCTGTTGTTATGTAGGAAATATGGAACTGTTAATTGCTTATGGAAGCATTGGGTCAAAACAAATTTTATGTCTGAAGTTGCTACCATTTCTAAAAAATTTAACACATATTTTTGTTCATTCATAGATAGTCACCTTTGGTAACCTTTGATATTCTCTGAAGTTTGAGTCATTTAGGAAATGAGTTGTCATCTTGTCATTAAACCCTCATTTTAAAGTTTCTTTTGTGCATATTAGCAGGTTTTCAAGTGGTATTCATAGGCAGTGGTTAGGTTGTGTAACTCTTAAATGAGCATTCTGTGTTTACAAATATATCCTATTTTCTTTACAAGTTTATTTCTCTAATGCTTTCCCTCCAGCCACTCACACATGGAGGGGATTGTTTTGCAACAGCAACATGACACTCTCTATCTCTCACAGATAATCTGTTCCTTGGCTGGTCAGCTGCATTGACCTGTGCTTTATGTTCTGCCAAACCTTGAAGGTGGGGAGATCATAATATTTTGATTATATCTAATCCACTCGGAAAGCATTTTCATTAATGGGCAAAATAAACAGAGTGGTGGAATAATATAGGACATGAAAGTGCACAGTGTTTTCCAGCTGGGTAGAGCAGCTTAATAGATCAGCCAGACAAAGCAGTTTTCTGACAAACAAGAATAAGATATTTAAATTGTTGCAAGATTGTGGGCCTATTCCTTTTCACAGCAATGATGAAAGATACTCAGATGTAAGTGTCTTAAGTGTCTTTCTGGACCACAGCCTCAATAAATTACAAGTTTAGGAAACTCATTTGTCCTATGGCTTCCCTCTGGAGCACACCAGGTGTCATGTGTGCATACATCCCTTCAGTAACTGTGGAAATGGATTTTCTGCTACATAGTTTTCCATTACAAGGACTTATGCTTAGCCAGGTAGTTGCTGAAGTTCCTTCAGCTAGGGATTTGACCCTCTGTTCTCTGTTCCTTACTTATTTGTTCTGAGTGTATAAATTTACCATGATAGCTCAGGATGGATATTTCAAAGACAGATTTATGTCAATAATCCAGCCAGGTCAGCTGCTTAAATAACCCACTAAGACAAGGTTAGAGGTTAAGGTTAGAAACTTAAACTACTGAGATCCCCACGTATTAGTTTCATTTTCATTTCCACATCCTCAGTTTCACAGCTCAGTGGGAGTGCTGTGTCCACAGTACAGAAAGCTGATTCCTTCTCTTTTGCATGGATTCCTGGTATTGAGTCACAGAATACATCCAGAAGATACTCCTAAGTAGGGACATAAATGACAGGATTAACTTCCCCTAACATTAACTGTGAGATATAGCTCCAAATTCAGAGATATATGGGCTCATTTCAGCTGTCCACATGTAGGCATCCTGTGCCATTTGAGAAGCCCTGGGCTGTCTGTGGTGTTTGCTGAGGGATGTGAATTATGGGAGACCTGTACTTTGGCCAGTCCTGAGGCATCTCAAACTACTGATCTGCATGTAGGAGCCTCTCACCATCACAGCCAGAGACTGTGAGGCTGGTTCCTTGAATAAAGATCTCTGATCCCCTAAAAAGAGTGTAGGCACCACAGGCACGATTCATTTGCTTCAGCTTTGGCATCCACTGCCATTTGAGGTGCATCCCAAAAATGCATCTGGAGCTGGAAAAAATGACATAGGACTTCCAGAAAATCTGTGACTTTCTGGAGCAGGAGATGGGCATCAGACAGGATTTCATGGGTCAACAAAAAATGGCTCTAGGGGCCAGTTACCAGACCCCTGAATTAAAACCTTAGCTAAGGAGTAGAAGCTTATGTTAAAAACATCTAAAGTTAGGGAAAATTAACCCTATTTTTAAATAACAGCATTTGGACATTTCGCTTTTCCTTCTATCAGGGTAGAGTTATACCTTATCAAACATTCATAAATCCTTCTTCAGTTTTACATTTCTTCCAGTTTCATTTGATACACTTCCAGTAATTCTGCCAATGAATTTGCCAACAAATGCATTTTTGTGTCAATTTTCATTTCCAGGATATAAATCTAAGTACTGGAGATAAGGGAACAGTTCAGATTTAAGGCTCATTTGTTTTGGGGCCATTGAGCTGACATTATCAATTACCATTTCAATTAGTGCTAATTGAATTGCTGAGGTTTCTAGATGGTCGTCTGATAGCAGTAACTCATTTCATCTAGACCGAAAATTGCAAGGATCTTTCAATCACAAACCCTCACTTGTGATTATCATGTATAGATACTAAAGAGTGGACAGGATAGGTGGAAAAAGAAGCAGCTAAAACCCTTGAAATTCATGGTGACTCTGGAATACTTGAACACATGCATGACTTTTTAAAAACCTCAACGTAATAAAAGGAGTACAATTTATTGCAAAAGCCTGAAAAAAAAAATTGCCATGACAGTTTAGGAGGTTGCTTGGGTGCCAGGTGTTATGGCCATAAAGCACATTTCCCTTGAACATTGCAAGGAGATATTCCTCTGATTTCTGGATTTCGGGGAGATTGTTGGCGACAATACAGATGTATATGCATGTATGGGATCTTCAAAAATATTTTTCCAATAGTCTGACAAATGTATAACTAACATATGATTAATTCAGACATCCCAGAAGTGGTTCTGGTGTTTCTGTGACTGTCAGAAACTATGTTTGAAAGAACATCAGTAAAATAAAAAGATTTCATCTGTAGGGAATCTGTACCTCCTTTCTGTCCATCCCACAGTTTTTCCCATATGTTTGACAGCCACCATGAAAGGCTTCAAGCAGGTGATGTCACTTGCATTCATGGGCTCCCTAGGGCCTTCCTGAAGCAATTCCAGGGTGCATCCAAAGGGCTTGATAGCAAATCCGGAGCCCAGGGAGCTGTGTCTGCTCCACACACCACAGCATTCCTTAGGCCTGATGCTCAGCAATCTGTGATATCTGAGAGTACTGTGCTGGTATTGTTTTTTCTGTTTATAGAAACCTAATAAAAATAATCTTGAAAAGCATCCTCAACAAAAACACTGAGGGAGTGTACACTTGGCAAAACACAGTCAAACCTCAGCTTTTCAATGGTATTTTCACTGTTCTCTTCCCCACTCCAGTATCAGGAAGTGCCATTGAAACAGATGAAGCAAATAAAAGGAGTGTACTAAACTTTTTCAAACCTCAGAAGGGCTTTGAGGTTTGAGGAAGGATTTCAGCCAATTCTTATTTTATCTGAATCTGGTCTTCTTTATTCCTAATGTTAATATGAGTTCTTGCCCTCCTCATCCACCCAAATGCCTAAAAACTTATGGCTGAAAATAACCCAAGAGGAAGAATTGTCCAGCAATTAATGAATCCACATAATATTGGGAAGATAAAGCCTTAATTTCCTTTTCAGATATATGCATCCTATGTGACCATTCCTTCCTGTGACTTCAATCTCCCTTTTAGAAAAAAAAGAAAGAAAAAGAAGGGAATTTGCTTTTGTCACAGTAGTGCTGAGAGGCTAAAGCCATTAAAATGATAGAGTGGAACAAATACTCTGCTGAGGGGCAACCATAAGTTCCTCAGGACATGTTCACAAGTTTCCAAGTGATTAATTTATCACAGCTTAATTCATTGTTGCTTTCCAGCCCAATTGTGATTGCTGACCGTGGCATTCTGGCTAACTGCAAATATGCATCGAATGTTGCAGCATAAACCATTAAGCAGGAGATTAAAGACATAGCACGTAACTCTGCAAGTAGGAAGGGACAGGAAATCACATAGAAAGCTACTACTAATTGAGTCACAGGCAAAAACCATTCCACTCACATGAAAGCTACCCTTTGGTGAAAACACACCTTAGCTGGGTTTATTAAAATTCTGCCAGAAATGTGTAATCATCCACTGAATGTGGATATACACAATTTCAAATTTTCTTCAGTGCTCAGAGCTCTTGGCATCCTAGTTTTGATTCAGGCTCATTCCTAATTGATTATATTGTAATGGAGGGTATAGGAAGGGAGTCGGAAGAAGAAGAAAGCTCAAAATTGCCTCCCAGGCATAAAATGTGTTTTGATTTACAGTTAATGAAACTTTTTTATTATTCAAATTACACCTTAGTATGGTGGTTGGATTTAGTCTGGAATGATGTTATCACACACATATGTCCCACTGGTCTCCATCTCAGCAGCCGGGGTGGGTTTATTTTGGCGGGCTGGAAACAATGTCAGTGGTTCCCTTTTTATTCAAAGCAGCATTTGGCACACTTGCAGAGTGCTTAATGGTTTGTGTTCAGAGAAAAGGAACTTGACACAACTTGGGAAAATATTTTTACATTCTTATATATATAGATGTAGATTTATATGTGCATATATACACATGCTATTTATATGTATATGTATTTATATGCACATGCCATAGATGCGTGTATATGTATGTATGCACACATATATATGTACATTTCAGAAGCTACTTAACTTCTAAAATTACCTCCTTCCTTTCTTAAGACTAAAATTGCCTTCTCCAATATTCATCCCCAGTCAGACTTCCCCTTTTCATCTCCCAGTGAACAGCAGTAAGAACCAATCCTAACCAACTGCAGTTGTGGATGTTTTTGAAAGGCAGCTCCAGTGTAGCACTTACTTGCCAAGGAGATTTTAGCAATGTCTCATTTTAGCTGTTGAATAGAATTAACAGCAGCTTTTGCCAGATGAATCATAACTGAAACTCAAGAGCTTTGGTTTGGTCCTGCTAGGCCTGCAAAAGTTCAAATTTACATCTGGGGGCCACTGAAACCACAGGGAGCCTTGCTGTTGACTTTGTCTATTGGTGGCAGAATTTGCATCAAGTCCCCAGTGTGTTTGGGCTCCTCCTTTCCCTCTTGGCCCCACATGACCTCCGTCTTTAGAAAGACAGCACTGCAAACCCAGGTCCCATTACAGAAGTGGAGTTCAACCATTAAGTGGAGTTCAACCATTAAGGTTGAACTCTGTTGTTCAGTGTTTTTTAGTAGAATGAATTTCTAAAGCCTTACACAACTGCCAGCTTCAGCTGAAAATGTGTTTGTTAGGTGCATCCCAACTCCTGCTTCCTGAAGTTGTTCATGGGCAGAAGTGTCCCTTCACAGTCACCTCAGCCCAGGCAGAATGCAAACAGCACAGCATGGCTTGCTCACATGGGATATTCCAGATGGGAATGCCATTGGGGTTTTTTCCAGTTTACTATAAATGCCATTAATGCAAAACAATAGTCTAGATTCAGTTTAAAAACATTAGGCTGAAGTGAATTAAAATTAGAATAACTTTGTTAGATTAAATTCAAGACATACTTGGTGCATCTTTGGGTACAGCCTTCATAATCTTTGAATAGTTTTATTACTTTCTGCTCAATCTCATAATTTTTTCCTTTTTAATTAATTGGTAAAACACAAATTTTTATACTCTCTAGGTCTGATAATGATGAGTTCTTCCTTTGTAATTTGATCTTGTCATACTATATTTAAATCCTTCAGAACAGCCAAAAGACATGTCCTAAACAAATCATTAAACGCTTCCTCTTTGTATTTCTATTTTCTCTTCCCAAACTAGACCCCACTGAGCTGACTAGCTAACTTCCTAACACACACTCAGTTCCTATGAGGGCAAGCAGAGAAAAAACCACAGATGTCTGATAATCTCTAATAGTTTGATTGTTCAAATTTAAATGAAATGAACACATTTTTAGAAAGCTTTCTTGCAGTTATATGTTTTCATTAGCTTAGTCACTGCTTTCTTTGAATCTCAGCTTTTCTCTCCTTGAGAATGATTTACTAAATCTATACTGCTTAAAGAGACTGAGGCTGTGTGCTGCTGAATTAATCAAGGACTACTTTAAACCAGTATCATATGCAATATAATATTTTTCATCCATTTGCAATTCATGATTCTTGCTCTGTTAGATTTAAAAAAAAAAAAAAAAGATATTTTTGTTCACATTTACTCTTTCAAACTTTATCCTAAAATTCAGGGAGAACAATCATATCTTTGCTTCCATTCATCAAGTTATTCCTTCTATTTTTCACTTATGGACTATATTATTCTCACTTGGAATATAAATTTCAAGCAGAAATTTTTCATGTAGACTAAGGAATTACACAACAGATTGTAAAATATCATTCTAAATCTAAGCCAAATTGTTATGGCTTTTGCCTCTGCTTAATTACCTGTACTAAAAATGATTTATAAAGGAGTTTAATGTTGTATTTCAACAACTTCTTTCTGGAATTTGTTCTCTCGTACTGTGTTGTAAATTTATAGTAGGTGATCTATCTTTAACCTTCCTTGGAGGCTACTTGCTCAGTGCTTGATGTGATGTTCAGTTTATTCTTTGTGCTTTCTAAACACAGTAATGATGATCAATAGGAGGAAAAACCTGTCTTTTGGAAATTCTTTTGGTGCTTTCGGGGAAACTGAGTTTTACACAAAAGTTGTGACTGCCTCTTAACTTTCTTCCATTTTTGTAGATGTTAAAATTTTTTGAGGATTATTTTTTGTGGTGAAGCTGAGAAATCTGTCTAGGATTTTTTTTTTTTAATTGGTGTTCTATTAAATCACAAAGCTGTTTTCTAGCAAAGAAGAGAAAGTTTCAGTGGAATTTAATAAATAAGGATGTTGATACTGAAAAATAGCACTGAAGCACTTTTATCTGTGCAAGATGACTGACCAAGGGACCAAGAGCAGACCAGGGAGTGATATCAGAGCTTTTGGATAATATAACCACAGACCAGAAACGGGCATTTGGTGGGATCCAAGCCACACCTGTGGTCAAAGATACAGTGCACATAAACTGTATTTTAGGAAGTGAGTTTACTTGTATGGAGAAACACTATCTTGAAAAAAAAAGTTAATTTTACTTTATGTCTGTGAACAAGATGTCATATTTATCATCTTAACCTAACCACATGCCTTTCTTCTAAGTAATGTTTTAGTGAATCCTCCCTACTGAACTGAGTCAGCAGCAATCCTAGCTCTGAACTAAGACACTGAGGAGAAAGACTCCCATGCTTCAGTATCTTTGCCATATCCCTCATAATAAACAAATGATATGTCTTAGGATATATGTCATTTTAATAAAAACCACCAGCAGGGTGCTTTGCCTTATAAAATATTGCTCTTTTCTAACCACAACTAATAAAATTACCATACCTAGCTACCTGTGAATGGCATTCTTAATCCACAAGTACTCCCAGTATGGGAATGAGTACATCATTATGCAATGTGAATTTGATTGCCATGACGTGACTCTAATCTATTTTGCTGAATGATATAGAAAATTAATATATCCTAGACAAAAAGAGAAAATGTGGCAAAAACTTTCCTACTTCTACTTTGTGTGCCTGAGGACTGAAGTATCCATTTATTTGTTTTTTAATAACTGACTCATGGTATGGTGGAGTTTTGGGTCTCAGATAACTCTTCTAATATTTTTCCTAACATCATGGCATTTCTGGCATGCCCATGGTAAAATAAATCTTCCTTACTTAGAGGAATCCTTTGAAAAACAATATTTGAATAGATTTTCTCTTGCTGAAGACAGCTGTCACTTTTGCTTCCCCTATCTCCTGGGTATCCAGGGTTGGAAAGGTCTTCTTTTGAATTTATTTTAGCATTCTATATTTGTTGCTCATATGGTAGACATTTGCTGACTCTATGGCATATGTGTTATGCAAACCCCAGTGACCAGAGTGTTTTGAACAGCCATGAGCTGTAATTCCAAACATATTAAGAGATTAAAATAATTGCACTGTTTACTTTTACAAGCTTTCCACAACAAATATAGCCACCCACTTCTATATTAAAAGAAAACGAAGTGACGACAAGATCCACAGTATTTTCCAAGGTTAGCTGTGAAATGACTTTCTTAAACTGCATAAATTCAAACAATGGCCTTGCTGCCCTTGCACACCCAAGCCTTCCAGTAGGGCTGGTTATTACATAAATAAATTATTTCTGATCTTCACCTACACCTCTTTTTAATAACATTGTCAGGAACCACAGGAGTCTGAGTTGCTACTGCCTGTCAGAAAAGCCCATAAATACTGTAGAGGTGCAAAATCAGGGCTCTGGGCCTTGTGCCCCCTCCTCTCTGTAGTGTGCCCAACCAGGCTTTGGCTTGGTTTTGGTCTGTGCCTTCACTGTACAGTGCTCAGACAGTGTCCAGAAGACCTTTTTCCTCAGGGGACTGTGGATGTGAGTCATGGTGTGCCACCACTTCTCAAAGCCAGAGGAACAGCCATGGCAAATTTCTTTCTGTGGTCCTTCCTGTGTATCTGTTTTGTAGACTAATTACATATAAAATGCAAAATTATACCTAGATATAAAAGCAAAAACCTCTAGTAATTAATGCATGTTTATCTGGCTGAAAGTTACACTCTGCATCTGGAGAGACGTCTGAGGACTCTGGGGATTTGGCTTCCAGGATATAAGAGTCAGGGACCTGGCAGGAATTTTGACTCCCATCCCCTTACAAAGCCAGGCCCTACAATAACTTCCATGTCAACATGAGAAAAAACCACAACTCTGTCCAATATGTGCATCTATACTACCTACATCCTTTCATCATAGTGGCCTCATGCCCACAGTGTCTATCTATAAATTTATATATATATGTATGTAATTTATTATTCTACATGAATAATAGTAGAATAATACCTTGGTATAAAGTTTGATCCCTTTATTACCTCTTCTTATCTTAATTTCATCTAATCTGAAATTCTTATTAGAGTAAGACTAAACTTTGTTCTTGAANTTACAGAGATTTGCAAGGGAGTGCATTCCTGTGACATATCATAAGTCACAGGAGAGGAATATCTATGCTTTCCATGATCAAGTATGAAAAAATTGTGTGCATATTTCCAATAGTTTGAGGGATTGTGAAATGTATAAAAAAAAAGAAAAAAGAAGAAATAAATGGGAAAAAAAAAAAAAAAAGCTGGATTCAATCATTATAAATTTTGGAGTTGTTCCTGTAATGTTCCCAAAACCACAAGGTTATAATTTCTGGCAGAGAAAGTCCTGGAGCTGGGAGATATCCTTGGAAGCCTGAGGACCATAATTGCAAAGTGTCACTCTATCCTTCCCCTGTTCATACCNCTTGAAGTATGAACTATCTAAGAACAGTACAAAGTACCTGACTCTTACTAAAAATGAAGGAAAAAAAATCTCACAAGAATAATGTTTCCTGTGAGATTTGTAATAATTCCTGCTTGCAGTAAGGTGGGCACTGTTCCAAACAACACATTCTTTTATATATTTATATACATANCAATCATTATAAATTTTGGAGTTGTTCCTGTAATGTTCCCAAAACCACAAGGTTATAATTTCTGGCAGAGAAAGTCCTGGAGCTGGGAGATATCCTTGGAAGCCTGAGGACCATAATTGCAAAGTGTCACTCTATCCTTCCCCTGTTCATACCGTGTCCTCCCCCGCCACGGCAGCTGGCTGACATGTCAGAGACAGGACACGGGACTAGATAAACATTTAATCTTGACCCTGCTCTTATATAAAAATCATAACCCAAATGGCTCAAGGTTTGCAGAGGGATAACTTTGTATAAAATCTTCTTCTCCAAATCGATGCCAGACATTTCATGGCAGATATTCAAAATACCAAACAGTCCCCCAGCCTCTTTGGGAACATCCAGCTCTGAATTAAAGCACTAACCTGGTCACATTTTTTATGTATCTCCAAGCAGAATATCAAATTATTTCTCCTTTCACCACAATTTTGCATCAACACATTCAGCTGCAATACTTATCTCCTTGAAGTTATAACTGGGTTGATGCCATCCAGTATAAGTATGCTGTTTAGCTTCAGTCATGCTTGTAAAATGTTGATGAAAGTTTCTGGCCTTAATGTTAGGGAAGCATTCAAAAGGGAAGTGGTTTTCCAAGTATAAATAAATGCTGACTGAAAAGATACGGAGAAATCCTACTAAATTCAACTTATTTTTCTCCATTTCTTGCACTATCCATTTCTCTACTTAAAAGAAAACTCAAATTTCAGTTTTTGTCAGAGTTTATTACATTTTTCAGAGGATTTCTGGTAAGAAGACAAGGAATTAGGGTGTAAGAAGGAAGTAGTTACTTGTACTTTTTTAGTTACTTTTTTGACAGAGATTTGGGGAGTTTTTAAGTGGATTTCCATGCAAATTAAGTGAGAGGATGTTAATAGAGATTTGCTTTATCTCAAAGGAAAAATCATTTAAAAGAATGAATGGTTTTCAGAAAGGCAGAAATAGATTTTGAAGTCAGAACTAACAAAAGTGTTACTGTGTGATTTGGTCAGAGAAGAATACGGTGCAAACACCACCCCGCCAGGAGAAGGCTCAAAGCTTCAGTAAATCAACAACCAGTGGCCATCACCAAGCAAAGGATCTAAATGTCATGAACATATAACATTCAAATTAATGGCAAATGCAAGATGAGTTACATTTGTGAATCCCTTCCTGCCTGTGATTTGTTTGCATGGTCATCAGCACATTTCAGGAGGCAAGGGGCAGAGGGAAACCAGCTGACTAAGAAAAAAATAACCAATGGGACAAAACCCCCCTGCTTTTAGAAAACTGCTAAACTGCCCGCCCAGGTTCAAGAAAAGTGTGAATTTCTGATTAGGTTACAGTGACTACTGAATCTCCAGTTTTAGTCTCCAAAGGGCTCTGCTAGTAACTCCAGAGCAGACCCCAAAAACTCATTGAAACTTATTAACTATATCTCTAAATACTCCTCTCCATTTCCTTCATATTTAGTCACACTCTTCTCACTTCACAGTGCTTTCATCTCATAAATTGAGTTTTATGTGAAGGTTTCTATCTGTGTTATTAAGTGACAATCATCTTTTCAAGTTAAATAAGTTTCTGATCTCACTGCTAGTAAAAGGCATTCTTTTATACCTGGACTCCAAGTGAAACAACCATCTCAGATGTGGTGAGAGGAAATAATATTTCAGCAGCACAGAAATCATGTGTGGAAGCTTCAGGAACAGCCTCTAAATCTGACATATATGCCCTTATTTCCCCCTTCTCTCTAACAATGTTAATGAGACTTAGATTGGCTGGTGACAGTAAAAATTTAAGGTAGTAACCAGGAGCTAAATCACACCCTCCTTCATCATGCTGCTCTCCTCTAGAGAGGTCTGCTGCAGATTCAGAAGGCGTCAGGTCTATTCCTTGGGTGGTTCTGAGGTTTTTCCCTTCACTCTGCAGTTGGCTCCTTTCACACCACTTTTGTTCTGTCCCATTTCTCCTGCTCATTGCTCACCAATACAAACTCTGCTTAACATCTGGGAAAATTCTCCAAACCAATTCCTCAACTCACAGATAATGGAAGTAGTAGTAATGGCAATAATATGAAACATTTATGTATATGTTTCTTCTGTTTCTAAAATACACGAGGCTCTGTTCAAAAACAAAAGCCACCCAATCAAAATAAATAGGATAAAAACTTAATAAATACACTGAATAAAATGCATAGAGATTTGCAGGTGTGTGGACCCAAGGTCACCCAGACACATGTGTTTTAGCTCAGCACAGATTGAGCAGTCTGCACAGCCACTAATTGAGTTAATCTTATTGCAGCAGTTTCTACAGTAAAGTTCAGGCTCTCACACGGTTAAGTGTTTATTTTGTACACAAGTGTGGACCAAGTTGTAAATCCATTTGAGCAGCATGTGTTCAACACACCTGCTATTTTTGGGTTCACAGAATCACAGAATATGCTGAGTTGGAACAGACCCACAAGGATTGTCAAGTCCAACCCCTGGCCCTGCATAGGACAAACCCAAGAATCACACCACGTGCCTGAGAGGGTTGTCCAAATGCTCCTTGAACCCCGGCAGGCTTACTGCCATAACTACTTCCCCTGGGAAGCCTTTTCTGTTGACAAAGTTTCATTGCCACTTCTACATTTAGAAGGAAAAATAGTATGCCAAAGACAATTAGCTGATTACCTTAACTTTTGAACTGGGGTGGGAATCTCTGTGCTACTGCTGATGTATATCTATCTCTATCTATCTGTTTCTATATATATCTATATCTATCTATATCTATAGCTATATATATATCTATATCTTCTATATATGTCTATATCTATATCATCTATATCTATATCTATATCTATCTATATATTTATCTCCTGGTATTCATATGAGTCCTGATATATTAATAAACCAACAAAATTGGTATAGTGGCACAATACAGGTATACTGACATAAATATCCACTGGCAGACCATGGCAGTTCCAACATTCCTCAGCAATCTATGCCTCTCCTATTTATCTCTTTACATCTCATTCAGTCAGTACCCCTAAGCTGTGCAATCAGCTTTCTTCCCTCAGTGACAGCCCAGTCCTGGTCATCATGCCAAGAATGCTCTTTTGCTACATTATTTGGTAGACTTGTGTTTTCCTCTGCTGGTGTGATTAAATAAATAGTCTGCACTCAGATCTCAGCAAAATCCAGTGGGACTATATGTCCAAGTTACTGAGATATATTTTTTTCAAATAATCCACACTACATGACTGTTCTTGAAGGGCAGCCATCCAACTCACTTCTGAAAGAAACAATGACGAATAATCTACCAAATATCTTAAAGTCTCCTTTCTGCCTCTGTAGTTTTGCATGGATATTATCCACCCTGGGGAAATGTGCTGTTCCTCAACTTCATGACGGCCCATTTTCATTTCAGATTGCACAGAGCTGTTTTCCTTGGCACTGGGACTAACTGAATGAATCATCCCCATCATGCACAGCAGGGCTGTCTGGGACAGGGTGGTTGAATAAATTGCCCAAGTGTTCCTCCTTGCTTTCCCCTTCTTTCATCAAGACCTTACCATCTCTAGACTGACTATGGCTTTAACAATTCATAAGCTTGTCTCACATTTCCTTCATAAACTTGTAGGTGGCATTTAACTCACCCTAACTTTAGCCATTCAAACATTAGTAACTCTGCCTTAACTCATCATCTGGTCTTCCTCTATAGTCAGCACAGAAACACTGGCAGCTTCAGCAGATTCATTGCACCTAAAGGGGTCCAAAACTGTTACATTATGCATCTGTTTTTAATCCTACTATCTGCTTTCTAAGTCAGGGCTTTTTTGTCACTTCTTTTAACTTTTTCCATTTCATCATGTCCAGGACTCTTGATTAACTCCTTTGTAGGATGAACTGCAAATGCACTGAATTCTTGGAGGCCTGGAGAGGTATTCAAGGCATAGTGAGATATATTGGTAAAAATCTTACTGTTAGGACTATCTTAGTTCACAGAATCTGGTTGGAAAAGACCTCTGAGATCACTGAGTCCAATGTATGACTGAACACCACCTTGTCAACCAGACCATGGCACTGAGTGCCACGTCCAGGTTTTCTTTAAATACCTCCAGGGATGGTGACTCCACCACCAAACTGGGCAGTGTGTTCTGATAGCTAACAAACTTTCCATGAAGAATTTCTTCCTAATCTCCAACCTAAACCTTCCCTGGCTGAAGGCCATGTCCTCTTGTCCTGTTGCTGGTTGAGAAGAACCCAGCTCACACCTGACTACACCCTCCTGTTGCATTTGATCTTGTTGAACCTCATTTGATCTTGTTGAACCTCTCAGTCCATCTATCCATCTTCTCCAGGTCCCTCTACAGAGCCCCACAGCCTCCAGCAGGTTGACACTCTGACCTAACTTGGTGTCACCCACAAATTTGCTAATGGTAGACTAGATCCCCTCAACCAGATCATCAGTAAAGATATTACACAGAACTGGGCCCAGCACTGACGCCTGTGAGACACCACCAGTAACCTGATGCCAACTGGATGCAGCACACTTACAGCTACACAAAGTATCTTCTTAAGTCTCTTTAATATAAATTCTACATGATAGAAAATATACATTTTTTATTGTATTACTCATCTACCATCATGAGAAACTGCCACTTTTGTGTGCTAAATAAAAAGACTATATATATATTTATATACAAAGACCATAAATAAAGACTAAATACAAAAACCACGCAAGCGAGCTTAATATCATGCTAATCAGTTGCTAATTTGTTATTGTTGAATATCATGTTAATTAGTTTTATAAAACTAATAAAAGACTCATGGAAGTCACTGGGCTCTCCCAATTGAAGTCAGTAAGCTGTGAATGGTGCTCACAGGTAGTCAGCAGAAGGAGCAAAATCACTGCAGCTCAGCCCAGTGTCTTGATGAGTTCTGAAGCAGAACTTGCATTTGAGAAGTGGGGAACAGCACAGCCATAACTGCTGGATGTGCTTTTAAAACATTTTATCTTAATTAAGAGTTGAGAATTCAGTTTTGAAGTACAAAAACTGACTGTAAATTAGGACTGGAAAAAATCTGGAGAAAAAAATCGTAAGAAAATAATAAAGCCTATTTTTGAAAATTTCAAATGACATTGGCTTGATGAAATTTTTGGGTGGTTCCACAACTGGCTGAATGAGATTATCTCAGAGGTCATGTGTAAGCACCTTGAGATTATGATGGAATATCTAATGAAGAAGCTAAAAAATAAACAAAAAATGTCATGTCATTTTAAAAAAAATCCCTTCTCTTTAAGCTTGTGTTCATAGATTTATAATTCAAGAAGAATAGACAGACAAATACAAACCTCTGAATCTTTCACATTTCAGAGTTCTGAGCTGGATAGAAAGAAGCTGAGCCCCGGAAACACAAAGATATGCTGGAAATGTGAGACAGTAACAGGAACTCTTCATGTTAGTCTTCATGTACTAAAGTTAGTGTTTTATGCCTCTCTGACAAGTAAGGGGCAAGGCTCCATCTCATGCAGCCCAACACCCTCTGCTTACAAACTGTGTTAATATAATATTTAATGACAGGAGTCATATAACTTAGAGAAGAGTGCATTATTAATGCTTGACCAAGTGAAAATGCAAAAAAGCCCACCTGCACTGGAAAACCTACCTAAAGTGATCTGCTTGCTGCGGCAGGAAAGTGGTGTCTGTCCACCTCTCTGACATCTCTTTTTGGAAGCACTGGCATCCAATGAGACATTTCACAGTAGGCATGACTAGGCCAAAACCACGTTAGTTTAGAGTAACTTTTCTAACCTACAGGAACACAGATTTATACATATTAACAATTATTTACATTCTGGTTTGAAGTATGCTTGTGTGATATTGAACTTTCTGGTATTCTGCATTTTCTACAGCTGTAGATTTTGGCAATAGGATTTGCAGTCACATATTCTGTCAGCAGTCATGATGGATGCCTAGGGAAGAATTTAAAGACAGGATGGAAATGGAGGGCTACTTCTAAAAAGTAGTCCTTTAAAACAATTGTTTAATCTCCAGGCTTTTTCTGTTTGCAAACTTCTTGAGCAGGAGAAAATGTCTTCAAAATATTAGCCCTTAATTGATTTTCATTTAGGAATTTTTTTATCTGGGTTTTGAACACCTTTTCTTTCAAGGATATTTTACTGACTCTCTTTTGCCTAAGAATAAAAGTTTCAATCTTTGTTGTTAAAGAATGAGTAATCCTGCACACTGTGTCTCTCTGCACCTTTAGTCTCTCTGTAATGTTCAGTTTATTTTTTCCCCTTAGATCCTTAGTTCTAGTTTGGTTTAGACAAAACCTGTATCTAATGCTTTCTCTTCTAACAGATAACCTAGCTCCTGGAAAATGTGATACACTCTTCCCTGTACAACCCTTGTAGTGTCATCCTAAGCCTTTGCCTTTCCAAATTTCTGCCTGGTCATATGGAGGTGAATTTCTAGTTCTCCACCAACATGAATGCTCTGGGCCTTCACTCTTCAGCAACCCCAGCTGCTGGTAGGTGCTGTTATCCTCTGATGGTGCCTGCATCCATCCATGGAGCTCTTGTGTTCTACACCAGACAAAAGCCTGCAAACACAACCTCTTAACAACCTTTCTTCTGATGTCTTTTCATACATGTATAAGCACAGCTTCCTCAGAGAAGGGACTAGATTATTATTAATTTTTAAATTTTAAAAAAATATTTTTAATTTAATTTCCTGTTATTTGTTAGACATCTGAAAATGGAAGACTATTATCTATACTGGTAAGTCCTCCTCAAGATGATCTAGAAAGTTCTTGCTGCACTTACTGATTAACTGCAATATTTATCCTCAGTGAAAGGTACCATTGCACCAGATCTGTATAAACCATATTGACTAAAAAGAGGTTTATTATGCTATGGGTTTATTCTTACTATAAAGGAATCAGGCCCTAATTTTTTGATTATATAACCTTTCAAATTTTTAGAGGTGCCAAAGGTGCAAACTAGGAAACAATTTTTCATTTAATGAAGGAATAAACAGCAGCTTTGTTAAAGTGAAGTTCTACCACTGATATTCACAGTTGAACCTAATTCTTCTACTACTTCCACCTGCTTAAAAAATAGATTCACTCTGGCAGGAAAAGGATAAAACCAAGATAACATGCATGTGAGCAAGGAACAAAGAAAACTTGAGCATTACACAAAGATACTCAAGTCTATATGTCAGGATTTTGTGTGCTTATCTTATGCAATATATGGGCATAAGTAGAAGATTATATATTTTATTATAGTATTTTATAGCCTAAGGAACCAATGAAAACTTAGCCTGTTCTCTTCCTCTCCCCCCAAAATGTGTTCTATTATATGGAAAGAATAGTAAATATACAGATCCATTATAAGATCCATGAATTTAGTACAAATTGAACAGACAGATTGCATTTATAGTACAGATGTTCTCTTTATTGGCTAGAAGTCCAATAAAAGCAGCATTTTGAATTTTAAAGTATAAATGTGCTATTTTCATTTTAACATATACAGAACCAGGTAACTGGGGGCACATGGAAATTAACTTTAAAAGCATTTCTATTTGCAAAATCCCTATATACAGAGCACATGCCCAGAACTCTGGTTGTTTTCCATTTCAAATTGCCTATAAAATTGGAAGTATTTCCATAATTTTAAATTGCTCACATAACATAGGAGGGATTGGAATTACAGTTGCTCCTCAAATTTGTTTTTATAAGCACCTGAATTTGGAACTGATTCAAATGGCATTTTAATATGTTCTGGGTCAGGCCATGCTGATTTAATTTATAAAATGAATTTATCAAGAAAAGGGGAAATTTAAAGAAGTGGAAAGGATAACAAAATACAAAACTAAATGGCAGAAATGCACTCACTAAATATAGCTGTGAAATAAGTCAACATTAAAGGGCAAAATGTGAGACTTTGTGGGCACACTGATGCAAAGATTGTGAAAAAGCTGATGAAAGCATGTGCCTTTCACTTCAGAAGCACACAAAGCCATGTCAAGTGATCTTTTGAGTAGCTGGCAAGCTGAAAATCATTTTTGCTGACAAGACATGAGCTGGTCAATAGTGCATACAAGTGTCAGTAAATCATGATTTGAGACATACCTTTTAGAGCTGATACAGACTCAGCATATTGCCAACATTTAATCATTGAGAGGACCATTGATGTCAGTGCTTGGTGTAGTCAGGCATTGCACTTGCAGGCAAAGAACTCGATGGATTTTTTTCCAAAGTAATATTTGAGTATATGAAAGATTCTGATTCTTTAGCTCCTCATAAATTTGAGGGAAAAAAATTTGAAACATTTAACACTAATTCATGAGTGCATTTTATATGGATTATTATAATTCATCTGTCTTTAGAACACAGAAGTTGAAACTAGGAATCTGAGTCAGGATGCTCAGTTCAAAAGATCCTGTTATAACATGTGTGCTAGTCCTTCTTCCAAAAAGTATAATTGCCTAGATTTTCAGGAATCTGATGCTCCAATTTGTCTGAAAGCTGGATCCACCTGTGGGAAGTCTCATATTTTTCATAAAATCCTAAGGAAGATGCTTATGAAGTACACAAGGTGGAAAACAGCAGTGCTGGCTTCTAACACCTGTGGGGACCTTGGATTTTTTCCAGCCAAGCTGACCCCCTGCCCATCAGTGAACTTGTTGAAACAGGGCTGCAAACTTTCAGGCTACCTGGATAAAAGTAAGATCATCAATTCTAAGGTGTTCTGGTTGTATGAGTTTATTTATGGACTAATATAAAATTCAATTTAAAACTCCATGAATGCTCACAGCAATATGAAAAAAGTGAAATTATGATTATTATCTGCTGAATTTTCTATATTCCTGCTTATTTAAAAAAAAAATCCTAAACCTTCTATTAAAGCAAAGCAGGTATTTCAACCAATAAACCAACACATTCAATCATAGAACAAGAACTGAGCATCCTGACTCAGATTTCAAGTTTCAGCTTCTGTCTTCTAAAGACAGATGAATAATCTTTATAAAATGCACCCATGAATTAGTGCTCCTTTTAAAATAGTATTAATAACTTTGTAGAAATATTGGGGCTTTTTTGGGATTTTCTTTTTTGTTTTTTTTTGGGGGGGGAGGGAGGTTTCTTTGCAATTTTATTAAGAAAAAAAAATTAAGGCCATAGTCTAAAAATGTTTTTGTAAAGATGGAAAGTGTACACCAAGGCATGAATGTGGCTGGGCAGTCTTCCTTAGAGGACAAATGCATGAACAAGCTTTGCTGGTGTTTGCTGCCTTGCAGAGGTTTTGTTGCACTTCCCTACACTTGGGGTCAAACCCTCCTGAGCATCCCAATCCTGGCAGACAAGTTCAGAGGAATTCATACTCTGCTGATGCACCAGAAGAAGCAAATCGGCTTCCAGAGGTGCTCAGAGCTCTCTGAGGAAAACAGCACACAGCTGATCTGAGTGTCTGCTGCAAGCTCAGTGATTTATAGCTATTCTGGTTTCTCCATGAACCATTTCAAGGAAAAGAAAAACTGAGGTGGAAAATTGGAGGAAGAGAGAGGTAAAACTATTGCTTTTGGACACAGCCTTACTGGTGACACAGTGTGTTCTGTTGAGAGAAAACTGCGGGAGATTGCTCTGCTTCCCTTCAAACATTCTGAATATATTCTAAATATAAAAACAGATTTCTCTTTTAACATATTCCTCTCCCCTGGTAAAATAAATGTTGTTTGATTTGGCACATTGGTCAACTTGTAAATGCCTCTGTCCTGTTTAGATATTAGCAGACATTTTATGTTTGAATAAAAGGGCTTAAAAAAAGAGAGAGAGGGAAAGAAGTAGAAGGAGAAAGTAAAGAAATAAATAAAATTAAAAAAAATAAAGTCAACTTTTATGACTTCTTTACTGCTTGTCAGCAATACATGAAAGTTTTCTACATTTGTATGCCCAAATTAATATATTTTTAAGTATTGAACGTATAACAAATCAATGCTTGTGTGTCAATATACACATACATGTTTATACCTACATGAAAATAGTGACTGATGTATGTTTATGTAAGCACAGAACCAAAATACCTGTATTTTGCAGTCTGCCTCTAAGCAAATCTATTTCATCTCTATCCATTTTGTGTCACCTGGTCAGAATCATCCCATGCTGGTTCTTCAATAAATGTACCTGGAAACTGGAAATATTGTGGAATTTCAGATTCTAATACTGATGGGATTTGTATAAGCCCACCAGGTTTCACCTCACCTGTCCAACACAAATGCCCTGGATTTTGGGGTAATTTATGCCTCCCTGGATTTTGCATGTGTGAGCAATTCCCTAAAATAATTCATGATGAGTATGAGCAGATGATTTCTGCTGCATGGATTTAAGCATGTAAGACTGTGACAGCAAGATCCTGAGATAGGATGTGACATTTTCTAATTTTTTTAATTATTTGAATTTTTATCAAAGTTGGAGGGAAAGTGTGATGCACTTTTCTTCTGAAATGCTACATAATTTAAAATTACACTTGAAAATGTATTTAGGAGAGAGGAATTGAGAGAAAAAAAACAAACCTTCTTCACAATATATGCAGTTGTAATATAAACAAAAAAAAACAGATCAGAACCTGGGTGGAGTTTTCTGGAAGACATTATGTATTCCAGGATTAGTAGAGTGAAACATTCAGAAAAGACATTTTAATCCTGCAAACTATTATTCTAATACTTAACTTTGGTCATTTAAGTATTCACTGAGTGGGCAGTACTACTCAATTCTAGCAGGGTGTTCAGACTGCTTGTCCCAAAAATTTCAGTCTCTGAAATTTAGAAGAAAAAATAAAACGCAGGTGTCAACTACCCCAAAGATTCCTTTCACCTTCCTGTAATGTCTGAAATTCCATGAGGGTGTCCTGTCACTGCCACCAAGGGCTGGAAATTCACTTCTTATCTGCACAGAGCCAGAGTTTGAGGCAAAACTGAGAACACAAAGCAAAAGCAAAGAGAGAGGAGCAACTGATTTTGCCGCTGTTTGACATAATGTAGGTTTTTTTTAAGATGTTGAAGTAAAATAACAGACTAATTGTTAGCTCCAGTCACTCATAAGCTGCAAGTCAAGGGGCTGCCAAAGGCTCTGTTGGGTGCGGAGTTCAAACAGGTTCAACTGACATTAGAGCAGTTTTGAGGCATGAAAGAATTCAACAGTAAAGAGGGATTGTATGAGCTTTGGGGGACTCAAAACCCAATCACACATTTTTCTGCTGGGGAAGGAAAAATAGTTCACTGTAGTTTAGGTCAGTCTCTTTTTTATTCCATTTTTAAACCTTTATTTTTACAATTTCATGATTTATTTTTCCAGGTGTTTTCAAAATTCCAGCTTTAAATACAGAAACTGTAAGAACCAATGGCAGCTTTTGAAAGAACGCTTTGGCATACGGTCTTGACGCTTTTTATGTTCTGTAGCCACAGGAAAAAAAGTGAAAAATATTAATTTCCTTGTGCTTTTTCTATGATGGTTCCCCAAAACTCTGGTTATTATAAGTCTGTGAGGCTCATAGAGAGGTCACGTGTCTCTAATTTAAAGATAAACTGAAATCAGGACCCTAAAACCAGACAGCTTTTGTCCTTTTCCACACCTCTGTCCTTGACAGAAAAGTATCTTACCATAGTCCATTATATCTTGTTGATCTGTTCAAAAATCTCAAGCTATGACTGGGAGAAATTTCCCAGGGGATTTCTTGATATTTAGAATGCACCTTCATAACAGAATTTTCCCCGTCAAAAAGTCATGATCAAACTTCAATTTGACAAAGCCTTTCCTCCTTGCCTATGGAAGGACGTGCATTGACATTGAAGAGGTCGACAGAAAACGTGGAGTTTACTACTTGAATTGTCATAGATTGGTGGATTGAAACAATGGCTGTGAAAACAGGAGCTGATTCCCCCTTTTTCCTGGATCTTGAGAAGGCAGGAAAATCAGTATCATCTGATTATCATCAGTGACATCAGCTTTTTACCCCTTTTTTGGGTTTTGTTTTGGGACAGTGTGTGTCCCTGCCTTTTTTTCTTCACTCAAAAAAAAAAAAAAACGAACAAAACCTAACAAATTTAAGGAAAACCCCACTGCCTATGCACCATTTTTCTTTAGAGTTTACACATTCACTATTTTTTTCTTAGATCCTTTTAAAATATTTGCTATCAGTATCTGCTCTTGCTCAGATTCTTATAAAACTATATGTATTTGGGAAGATGTTTTCAATGACCAGGAGGCATTTAGTGAAGTACTACATAAACTAAGCTTGAAAAGAGAATGTTGCCTGCTCTCTTAAACTTTGGGAAACATGACCCAGGCACTCTGCTTCCCTTTGACACGCTTGATTCGATTTCAAGTCACTACAAATGAGATTCATACATGCCAAAAATGTACAGGACATCAATATTATCCCAGGACATTTCAGCCAGTTGACTACAGTTCATGGATCAGTATAAAAAAGAATACAAACATGTTTTTCAAATTTTTGTTAAACACATGCTGTCACTAATTTAGAACTGGAAGTGCATAACATTTCTATTTAGTGATCTCTGGGTAACTACCTGCTCTGAGTTTCCCATGTTTGTTTTACTCAGACCTTTTGTCCTAAAGATGCAACAATGTTCCAATTAGAAAAAAATGACACCACAGAAAATTATACATAAACAATTCTTTTTATGCTACAATTCATGAGAGATTCATGGATTAATAAATTATAATGTGAAGCAGTTTTATATATGTATTTGACCCACTAGATGGAAGATAAAATGACAATATTTAAAAAAATACTGACCTGGAACAAACCTTATTTAACTGACAGATTGGTGATTGATTTTTTAACTAATGTGTCAAAATGAAATCAGGAAAAAGAAAGGTAAATCCTAATTTCTTACTTGGATCTTTGAAAGTCTATATGTAATTACAATTCCAGCACAATCTAATCCTACAGAGAAAGAAGTACCTTTTTTCTCTGTCACTTTGCAAAATGCTTTTCCACTAAATATAAATTTTAGTCTAGAGGAAGGGTTTCCTTCAGTTTTATGCATGGCTAAATGAAATATCTGAAAGCTGAGCAAATGTACATGTAAGATTCTTGAAATTGCTCAAGGAGCAAGATTCAGACTGTACAAATTCACTGCAAGTTACCCAAAATCACAGTTAATTTTTCTCAAGCAAGTGCCCAAGCGGAGCCCATGTCCTCTCTACCATTTTGGTGAAGCCGAAGCACTGCAGCCACTGCCACACACAAAAGGATCCTAGGGCCAGGGGGATCATGAGCCTCTTCCACCCTTTTGTTTCCACATCTCTTGGTTAGGAGGAACAGATCAACATTCCTGATGCTCATACCAGTTTTACACCCAAGAGCATGTTGTCACTGTCTCAAAAAAAACCCCAAAACCTAAGCATTTGGACAAGGAGGAACAGACTCCAGGTCTGCCCCCTCTTTGGTGCATCCTTCCCTGGTTTTCCTCTTTGAACAAAATAAATTCAGGATTGAAGCATTTTCACTGAACATTCTTATTTTGGTGGAACAGTGTTTTTTGATGAAAAGCTGCTCCATGGGAGGGTTTTCTCCCTGCCATCTGTAGTGAAGAGCAAGTTGCTGTATCAACACAGAGATACAACCAGGAACAGAATGGAGAAGTCCTGACAGACTCCAGGGCCCTGATGTTAGGATATTGTTGTAACCTTTTCCTGTGTGTAAGCACTGCTGAATTTAGAGCACTTCGGGGAATTCCCAGTGGCAGAAATTCAGGGCTAAGATCCTGTCTTACAGATGCTAAATAATGACTTGTAATGTGAAATAAGAGAAGGAGAGAAAGAGTTAAAATGCACACATTGTAAGCTCAGCTTTTGAGCCTCTTTGTATTCTGTTAAAGTTAAAAAATAAACAACAATTGCAGAAAACAGCTGATGGGCAATCAAGTTTTAAAGCCTAATCAGCTCTGCAGTCTGTTCCTAGACATTTGGACACATTTCACTCCTCAGTCTGGGCACAGGCACTGGTGAGAGGCATGTGGATAAAATTAAGGAACTTGGAAAGTGAGAAGGGAACAGCTCCTTTGCAATAGTAGGTACACTGGGATGTACAGAAAATCTTTTTTATAAAGGAGGCTAAAAAGCTTTACTTTTTTATCAACTGGAGGCATTAAATCAAAAAAAGCCAAAAGCAGTTAAGGGTACAATTGCTATTGACTTCAAGGAAGGCTGAATACTGCTTTCCTTAGGTTCTTGGAAAATACTGGGCTTTATTTCCAGTTGTTCTATTGCCACACAATTAATTTAAAGCATGAAGAGCAGCCAGTGAGAAATCAGTCATGTCACCTATGAGGAGTAATGGAAGGTAATTCTGATAATTTATTCCAAAGACAATGTGAACCCCAGCAAAAATAATAATGATCATATCCTGATAAAGAAGAGAGAATTTCAATCCAATAGAAATAGTTTCTGATGGAATGTTTTATAAGATATATTCAAAGGATGTTTGAAATCCCAAAGCTGTGGAAAACAATGGCAGCAATCCCACTGGCTTTAGCAAGCTGACAATTTCTGTCGAGATTTGCAACATGGGGTCCAAGTTAATGAGAAAACTTAACTCTTGTGATCACAGGCCAGTTTTTGAGTGATTTAATTGTTTGCTAAACCTGAACTTCTTCAAGGTTGTCTTCAGATATATAACTTACAATATATATTTCAAGAATATGTGTAAGGCAGATGGACAGATGACATTTTCAGTGTAAAAAAATGAATGAGAACTCAGAGTCAATTGAGCTGAAACTTTTTCATTGAGGATGAAGAAAATGAATATCAGCTATATGTTTGTATTTCCAAATTTACTACATTTGGCTCAGAGGGAGGGTTTTTATGAACTTCACAGCCTATCCAAAACCAGAAAATACAGAATATCTCTCCAAGAAATTATTTCTAAATGTCACAACATTTTCCACACAATTCCAGGAGAACAGAGTAATTTGATCCTTACAAAATTACTGGAATTCCTATAGGAAAAAATTCTGTCCATAATTTCTACTGCTCTAAGTTAACTTATCTGCATTGATTTTGCTGACAATTTACCTCTTTGCACCAGGTCTTTCCCAAATTCCTTTAAAAAATTCCTTTAATTTGCACAGGACTTGCCTTTTCCCTATAGGCTGATGAACCCAAGATTCCTATAGCATATTCTAGTAAGATTATATTTCTTGTTTAAAACATACAGATCAGTTCATGGTGCAAATTCCCCGTGAAACTTCCAATTTAAAAAGAAACATTGTAAATAAAATGATCATCTGGTTGTCTACAGTGTATTTGTTTCTATCTTATGGCTCAGATGTCCTATTAAAGCAATTCTGTTTTCAATAACTGATCAGAACAGCTTTGTGGTTTGAATAATCTCCCATTTAGTGGGTGTTGCTTTATCAGGTAACAGAAGAACATGAAATAGCCAACAAGCAATCGCTGAGATTATGGTTGTGTTGACAGTGACTGTACAGATTTAATTCTGCAGAAAATAAAGGGAAATATGAAAGAGATTTTGAAGTCTCACCTTGGTCTGGAACAAAAAAAGCCTTACACAGCACAGCAAAAACCACCATGGTTTATAGCAACTTCATATGGGAACACCCACAGCAGAGGACAGCAACACAACCTAGAATTCTGCTGATACCAACCTTTCATATTAGTATTAGTTCACCAACAGCAATTCCTAGGTGAGAATTATATTTCTTAACTGGAAGTTTACACTCTTAATATGTGCAACATATTTTTCTCACCAGGTTTTGGACTGCTGTGGTGGTTTAGTTCAAAGCTTTACTTATGGCTATGCTTTGATTCAGCAAGTTTGTTGTTGTGGGTTATTTTTAGGATTTTTTCCCCATTACTGATTTTCTGTCACAGTTCTATTTATTTTTCCAAAAGCTTTCAAAGCTGGAGTTGTTGGAGGCTTATGGGTGTGGTTATGCAGAGCCCCAAGGACCATGAATTTTGTACCACCCTAAGGATGTCTGAACTACAGGCTCTCTTTGTATGAGATGAGTTCATGATCCGAGACATGAGGCTAATTTAATTAGGTATAAATTACAGATGATGAAGCTCCTGATTGCATCCTCTTACACTACAGCTTGTATAAGCAGGGTTTCTACTTCTCATTATTCCTAAGAAGCTTCATGAGAAAAATGAAACTAATAGTGAAATCTGACCTCTAAGGAGGGAATTGATTTAATAAATCTTAAGAAAATAAAAATACCTAACAGGATTATCTACAGACCATACTTTGACATATCCAACACTTAAATGGTCAAGGTCCTGAGCACCTGCTTTAACTAAACCTTTCTTGAGAAAGGAGTTGGATCAAATAACACTAGAGGTTCCTTCTGTCCTAACATAACTACAATTCAGATTGTACAATTCAGAGGAATTAATTTGCTATACCACAAACAAGAATTTGCACGTGTCTTTTTTTTTTTTATTCTAGAATATATTTTTGAATTGTTAGAATTTTTGAATATATTATTGTATTGTCTAGACTTACTTGGTTATATGGAAATGAATGTGCAATTTGGCTTCTATTCAGAATTTTTTTTTAAATATCAGTTTTGGTGGTTAAAAATGCTGGCTTCTAGTTTTCCATAAGCAAATATAGGGTTCAGGACATTTTTTTGGTTTTTGTTGCAGTAGTGCTTTAAAGCAAGTTTCTGGAAAAAAAAGGTGTTTTATAACCACTGGAAAATTTACAGTAACACAATTCAAGTTTGTGATAAGCATTACTTGCTCATTAAAAAGAATCAAAGTTAAATCCTTCAGGAAATGCTGTGGAGCTGTATATATTTAAAATATCCCTTAATAAAACCCCAGTAATGTTCTATGTTTCACAAAATATTTATTGCATGCCATTAGCTGAAAAAAACACCATCAAAGCTGTGGGAAAGAGGTATATGAGAATACCAACAGCAATGTGAAATTGTCTCGCTTGCGAGGTTTCCATTTCCAAATCCACCATAACATAACAAAATTAAGAGAGCAAATCCATCAGCTGTGAATAAATAGTTCAAAATCATGCTTTTCACTCTGCAGTTAAGCTAGGTAAAGAGCAGGAGTAAAAGGATATGAATAACTCCAGTTGCTTACAATTCTTGTTAAACACATCTATGGATTACCAGTTATGTAATACAGCCAAGCATTTCCTTCAGGATTTTATCACTTTAGATTGGAAAATATGTGAAAATGTTTCATTAGACTAAAAATTAAAACCAAGTTAAATATCTTAAACATTACTATTACTATGGAACTCTCATAAGTGACATTAATTACTGAAAGGATTAGAAATGTCGAAAACAATATTTTTCAAGCTGTGAGCAGCAGTGTCTGTTCTTCAGAAAACACAATTTTTCATACGTTACTTTCTCTTATGAATGGGTTGGAAGGGACCAAGTTCATCTAGTTCCAAGCACCCTGCCATGGGCAGGGCCATCTCAAACTAGACCAGGTTTCTCAAAGCCCCGTTGTATCTGCCTTAAACATTTTCAGGGATGGGACATAAACAGCTTGCCTGGATAACCTCCAGAACCTCACCACCCTAATACCCAATCTGAATCTACTCTCTCTCAGTTTAAAGCCATTCCTCAACAATAATGGCAGCAATAACCAGTGCCAGCTCTGAGGTTTGGGGATTTTCATGTATTTTGATTTACAACAGTCTACAAGGAAATATTTACTGGGCTGGGGCTCCTGATGACACAGCCCCATTCATTTACTCTCCATGTTTCCAATTTCTGTGTGCAAGGCACAAGCCAGAGTCCCACTATAACAGGTGTAAGGCAATGGGGAATCTTCACAGCAAGCTTTGTGAGAACAGCAGAGGCAAGAGATCCATAGTATATTGTTTATGGCCTCCTGAAAATTGTAAAAATATTTTCATTGTTGATTATTTTGACAAAAAAGGGACATGATGGTAAAGTCAGGTTTCTGGGCTGACTTTCTGAGATCCACCAGTGGCAGAAAAAGTACAACATTGCCATCTACATTTGAACTCAGTTACTCATGAAATACTGTCATCTTTATTCAGCCTTTAGTTCAATGCCTTCATCTCCCTCCCTGCATCAGAGCTCCCCTGATGATAGTTCTTTATAGCTGGGCCATCTCTACACATTGGAAAGGCTTCAGTGAGTGCAATATCATGCCCTTCAAGATTTACATTTGAAATAGTTTAAGATTAAAGGAAACCTATTTAACTAAGTATGTAACTGAAGACAAGGGATTTTGAGCACAGCAGGCAGCGTGGGAGGGTAGAAGACTGTACACATGAGTAAGTGATGTTGGGAACATTTCTGTGCTTTTCATATCTCCACTTAGCATAAGAATAACTGATAGAGAGGAAGGAGAAATCATGTCATGTATTGGATGCTTTCCAGACAAATGAAGGAAAAGTCTAAAACACATTGACTGGAATAACTGGAAATATGTTGAGTCTAAAGTTCTGAAAGAGTAGAGTCTTTGGGAAACATATGTTTGAGGATCCCAGCTCAAGAAGAGGGAGAGAAATACAGCTTGGAACTCACTACTCCCCATTCCTCTTCAGCAGTTACTCACACCTGTGTGTAATGTGAGTCAAACACTGCTGTCAGCTCCTTACTCACACCTGTGTGTAATGTGAGTCAAACACTGCTGTCAGCTCCAATCAGCCACACTGATAAATACAGCCCTTCTGACAAGGTCCTCTAGCAGCATCCATGAACACAAATTCTGATCCTCTTTGTGCTTAAAGCCTTCTCCAGGTAAGTCATTCAAGACACCAATTACTAAGCCTTGCCCTCCTAGCTTACAAACCTTAATGTCATTGCTTGGCCAAACCCCATGGGTCTTAACTGTGTAAATGGAAGCCAACTGATCTTCAAATGGCACTGACCTGTGCCTGGCCATATGGCCCTGCCAGTAAGTGGTTTTTCAGCTTGGAATCAGATTCTCTCAGAATTTTTGCAAAAGCAAAAACATGGACAAATTTCAACTCAAATCAGCATCTAGGGAATTTACTTTAGGGAACCCTACATGGTTTTTGAAAATACTGCCTTCTCATATGTTAAATGAGATGTCTCTTGAAGTCCTTAAAACTACAGACTGTAGAGGAAAGAAAACTATTTTAAAGGTATCAGTAGGTGAATAGGATAAATCTTTGCAATAAAATATTTTTTCAGACAGAAGAAAGGTAATTGTTCCTAGCCTCCTAAAATGAATGTATTTGAGAATGAAAGGAAGAAAATGGTGGGTTTTGGAGTTTTTTTTTTACATATTAACTTGTCTTTTTTTTCCAAAAAAAATGTATTTGGTTGCTAAATTGTATTCTAAAATCTTAATACAAAACTGGTGTTTATTTCAAGTCACATAATTTTTTTCCTTCAACACGTAACTTTTAAAATATATTTTTTAAGGAAAATTTAGTTTTGCCTTTTATAGAGTTACACAATCTCCTCAACAATTTTACAAATGTGCTTAAAAACCCAGCTGCTCCTACACTGATTATTCTATTGATACTGTTTACTTCCATTACTTGAACACTGATTCAATCCATCCTACTTCATTACTAAGAAAATTCATTTAAAGGGAACTATGAGTAGTTATTGCTTTTTGCCACCTCAGGATTACAAGAATTAAATAGTATTCAACCCAAGATTTTCATCATGGTATTGGAACAATTAGTAATTATTTTCATGAGTTGAAACCTAGCTGCTGATACAGTAAAAAAGGCTATTACATTGTGTAAGTCAAGCTGAGAAGATTTGGACAAAATTTTTATTTAGTGCCATTTGACATTGGGCCAAATTTTTATTTAGTCTCACCTAATATAGTTGTGTTGGGTCCAGCACAGTTAAATATACTTATTCTTGATTAAAGGGTTTTATTTATAGGACTATTTCACTGTTTGGAGTTGTTTAACCGATTCAAACATAGACATGCATGTGTATATTTACATTTACTTATGCAGGTATGAGCATGTGCATCTTGGAGCACGAAGTATTGTATTAAATATCTCAAATGTATCACGTCAGTGAGAAGACACTGCTGTTAATTATTTAATTCAGTGGTATGGAACATCCTTGTTATTCTTCTCCATCACTGAGAAAGCTTGAAACTGTGAGCTCAGAAGCAGAAGAAACAAAGCATTGTATGTGTTACTGGAATTCCTGTAAGCCATTGCTTTAAACTCTTACTTCAATATTGTTTGACAGTATTGATTTAAAGCAACAGGCTATGCAAAGTCATG
This sequence comes from Rhipidura dahli, assembly GCA_013399225.1. NCBI lineage: Eukaryota > Metazoa > Chordata > Aves > Passeriformes > Rhipiduridae > Rhipidura > Rhipidura dahli. The sequence goes on from VXAC01003384.1 coordinate 78,681, forward strand.
TCACATATCATTTGCACTCTGTGTAAGATGATAGAGTGTGGACATGTGTGTGTGTATCCCTCTGTACTTTATAAATCAGATTAAGTTCAGAAGAAGCAGGCCTAAATGCTTCTGATGGCTGATGGCTGGCCTAAATTAAAAAAAAAAAAAAAAACAAACAAACAAAAACAAAACTATCCAACAGTGAACACATTCCTGGTGAAAATATCAGTGAGTTATTAAACTATAAATTTAATCTTAAAATTCTATGCTTCTAGTAATGAATACCAGCTTGTTGTGAGCTTTCTGCACTGTTCATAAAATTCTGATCAGTAAAATGAACACTTGGAAGTACTGGCTCCTGCTGAGAATGGAAAACAGAGGTGTTAAATACAAGTCATGGTACAATGAAATCATGAAAAGTAAACTAAGATTTTTTTCTATAAAAACATTATAGAGCCATTTTATAACAGAACCAGCTCATAGCATATAATCACATTTTAACAGCTGTTGCCAAATTAGGTAAAAGCTCTGATAGAAAATTTGTTAATTATATAACTTAGGCCTCACAGGCAGCCTAAACCAGTCAGAAATGGAGAAGAGCACTGATCTGAGATGATTCTATTGTTAGTATTTTTATTACAATAGCAAACAGTTTTCACACGCCTCAAGCTTGGGAAATGCCACAAGACTACTGCTGGGCAGTACAGGGTAGAAATGACTTAAACTGGAAGAGAAAAGTAACACAAAGCATCATCCTTGTGAGATGCAGAGAGCTTAAGGAAGACATTTTCTAGGACACACAGAATCCGTCAGCTCCGTGTCCCTGGTTTCTCCATAGTGAAGTAGAAGGAAAAAGTAACTCCTGCAGGAAATTCACTCCTCTCTGCATAGGGCCTTTGGTTCCTGGGGGTGCTTTGGGGTGCTTTTCCTGCTCCATGGCACACCCTGCACTGCTCTGCTCAGGGACTGCTCAGGCAGGGCAGGTGTTGTGCACCCACGATACAAAAAAATCCTGCTGCGCGAGGCTTCCAGCCCACCGCCTCCTCTCAGACAGCTCCTGCCTCTCGGTCTAGAATACCATCTCAGACAACAATCTGGTTTTTTTCCTGATATATATTCACCTCTTGTGAAGCACTCAAGTATGTAATTTTAGAAAATTAAATCTGTCTCTCAAGAAAGTGTGGCAGTCACCTGCAGTACAGTTATTTTCTCCTTTCTCTTTGAGGTTATATTTAGTCATGTTTCAACAAGAGCAACACCTCAGTGAGTTTCACTGTTTGAAGATTTAGACAGTGAAGGTATGTTTTGTAGGTTCAAATCCTTTAAGTCAGATTTGAATTTGAGCTATCTAATCTAATGTCAGAGCACTCATTGTGCTGAGTTATTTATTATGAAGGGAAAGTGGTTTGTTTTCTTTTTGAATGGAAGGATTTACTACTTAAGTAATCCTTATCTTCTCCCAAGGGTTTCCACCTTGAGTTACAGCACTTATTCACTCAAACTTCTGGCTTTCCTGAATTCAGTTTTCAGGTGCTTACTTTTTGCTCCTCATTGTGTGGGAAGCTGATGTTACAGTTTCAGAGGCTGTGAATTCCATTGGGAAGTCATTCATGTAAAATATACCACCTCTAGTAGCTGAGCACCCTCAATATGCCCTATTACCTGAATCCCCTAGTTTGTGGCTACTTACTGGCCTGTAGGAAATAATAAAAACTCCTCCAAGACATCACACTCTCACCCTGGTCTCTAAGGTCTCCTTCTGCTTGGGATTGCAAACCATCAAATTCTCATTGGAGGACCTAGATCTTGTTCACATTTTGTCTTTCAAAGTACAGCCACACAAAATTGAGTTTGTAGGATTGTAGAACACCCAACCTCCCCACCCCCTATTTAATGTGTGACTCTGAGAGTTGCTTTTTGCCCCTGAAATTAATAATCTATTATTTTCACAGTACCTATAGTAAACCAAATCCATTGTATTACTCTCTAGAAGAATAACTGACATGACCCAGATATTACAAGATGTCTTTCTTTCCTGTGGAAACAGCAGTATTTTGCATGGAATGTTAAAAGCACAAATTAGGTCAAAACAAGAGAAAACAATTTTTTTTAAAACAGTTATAGAACTCACCTGAACAAAAATAGCTCTGGGTCCTATTTCTTTTTCTAGTTAACAATTCCCTGGTTTATATTAACTAGTTTGTAGAGCAAGAGCTAGAAGTAAACCAGGTCACTGACTTGGGCCCAGTTAATATTTAATTATTCTGCATAAAGTGGAGCAGTTTTGACTGAAAAAAAGTGTGGGGCAAGTTAAGTTCAAATTCCTTATAGCTAAAAAGAAAGGCAGCCTTTCCACTTTCCTCTTAAGTTTCCTAACCCCTGGGCTATGTATTAATAGCAGAACCTGGGAATGCAAAATCTTCATCAATGCTTTGTGAAGAAGCTCATATTCCAAATATACTGAAGCACTCTAAGTGGATTCAACCCTACTGGGCAGGTCTCTGTGTGTACACTTGAACATGGGACAGAAGAGAGGACAAAGGAAGTTGAGGCAGATTCTTAGGGGGAACTGAAGATGATTGTAAAATACCATTCTAAAAAGAAATAAATGGACTTAACAGTGCTTACAAATTTAGGAGCAGTTGAAAAGGTGGTCCACGAAAAATTCAATTTTCATTTTAGAACCTAAAGATGCAGACCTATAAATCTCTTTGTGAATACAGCCAAGAACCCCTTTTCAAGGAAAACTGACCAGACACACTATCTAAGCAACTTAGCAAAATGGTTAGGAAGCTCCCAAATCACAGATCTGCTTTCAGAAACATCTTTCTTAGGCTCTTCCTTAGGACATTTTTGGCAACACCAGGAATTAAAGTCAAATTGTTTTAATCTGTGTCTAGTGTATTAACTACAACTGCAGCCTGTTCTCAGAGCTTTAAGTTCACAAATGAAGGTATAAATCAGCAGCAACCCACTGGACGGTTGCCAGTGTAAACCAGAGCTCAATGTAAGACAGAAGAGAATCAGGCAGTAAAAAGTGTCTTATTCCTCTCCATTTTTCCATTTTTATCACTTCAACTTTAATCCTTTTTGAAGGTATATGAAAACAATTATATTATCTTTGTAAAAGAAAAAAAAAAGGGCTTACTCTGGCACCTCACTGCTTTATTATTTCACTATATTTCTTCAGATAAGAAAATCTGGGGTTTTTACCATTAGCACCAGCACTAACAGAAAAATGTTTAAAACATATTTTCCCTCCAAGAAGAAATGCAAAAGCTTTTCAGACCTTTTCTTTTCCTTCTTGCTGGTCCTGCTAGTACTATACTACCCCACCTATTCCTGGTGGCATGATTTGGAGAAGCCCATGTGTGTTATGACTACCTGACATGAGACTGTGCTCTGCTTCTATGTTCTTCGAGTCATCATTTAGAAACTCCTATGTTGTCTGCTATATTAATTGGACTAGTCACCTGATGAAAGACTGTTTTGCAGGATCAAGTCCTTGCAATGTGATAAAGACAAAAATAAAGAGGAAATTTTTAACTTTATTCTTAACAGTTCTCATTATATATATATGTAAATTGAAGAAAATCTGTGGGAACTGGTGCTATTCTCCATGGACAAGAAAATCTGGGAGATGGTATAGTTGAAATTTCCAGTATTAAGAAAGGGGGTGAAAATACAAAGCAACCTTAAAGGGTGGGCTTTTGTTATTAGTACTTAAAGGGGAAAACTAAGGGACTAAATTGAAATATTAGGTAAGAATGAGCAAACAGGGACTTGGGCAGCATTGCTTCACTCTCAGAGAAAGAGACATATGGAATAAGTTACTAGTGAAGGTAACTGAAGTACAGTCTCACAGAGATAAAGGGATACCTAAATCTGTTTCTGGAAGGGAGGATTGAAGAATAGGGTGAAAAAAGCAAGTAGGGTGGATTAAGCTAAACTGTGCCAGGACAGGCATGTCAGCACATATGAACCTTTCCTCTCTCTGCAATTCTGCTCTTTTATTTTTTTTTTTTTTTTTATCAGCTCATAATATCAACCTCATAATGTCATTTTAACTCTTTCTTTAACTCTACAAAATTCCTCTATGCTATTCAATCCCCAGTGAATCAGTGAATTCTGCCTGGAGCATTCAGACACTCAGAACCAGTATAATGATGTGTTCTTGGTATGTAAGAAGTGTGAAGCAAGTGACAGACAACTAAGGTGAGATTCTTCTCACCTAAATGAAGTATAAGCATGTGCTGCTGAACAGATGCTCTCTTTACAGTAACTGGTCAGAAAAAGAAATATCTTAGCAATCCATGTGAAATATTTCAGTATTTGAGATAAATTAGGCCACAATAATTTCTATTTCTCTTGACTGAATATAAATGGAGCAGAGGAAAATTAACACACAGAAATCCAAATCTCAGAGGCCTATGGTTCACACAAATCAACACCACTCTCAATGCTGTGTCAAGAAGCAAATCCATTTCCACCTGATTTATCTAAGGCTACTTCAGCATCTCTGATAAGGACTGTAATTTAGAGACACCTGAGCAAAAGGACTTGCCTTGAAGCCAGCCCAGGAAGTCAGCATAAAGCTGTCAGTGTAAAGGGTTTGGTGACTTTGGTGTAAGTGTGTTATAATATCTCTGGTTTTCAGAAATAAAATTTCTCTGGGTAAAACTGCATTGGGATGCGTAGATATATCTCTGTGCACCAGACATTACACCCTTTCACAAGAAATGGGTAAGGCAGAGAAATGGATACTGAAACCCAGGTTGGATAAGGCCTTGAGTAACATCATCTGGAGGGAGCTGTCTTTGCCTGTGTCAGGCAGGCTGGGACTAGATCATCTTTAAGGTCCATTCCAACTCCTCACACTCTGTGATTCTATGAAATAATGCCTGATGCTCTCCCATGATTCTTCTTTAAGCAGTTTGATTCATACAAAACTCTTAAATATCCCAGAGAGGGTTTACAGTGACCTGCTTGGGTCACACAGCCAGAACATGGGGCAAATGGACACAGCACTAGCGGAAGAGAAGGAGAAATACTTCTTTCAACAACACATTTATCTGTAGATAGAACAAACTTCAAAGGGAGAATTGTCCCAGCTGTTTATCAGACCATTTTTATGTCTGAACTAGATATGCTCAGGGTGGAAGGAATGACAGATCATGAATCCTTCAAGACATCCCATTTTCAGTATTGAAGATTATTCTCCAGGGATGTGTTGGCAATCCCAGACAGAGGAGCTGGGAGCACTTTCTTTTCCAGATTCCAAGTGGTAGTCTTACACACCAGACAACTGAATTACAGAAAATAAAATAAATGAATCTATCCTGAACATGTGTCTTGTCTAGATTTTTTCTAAATTTTGCATTCAGCTGAAAGTGCTTGGGGTTAAAAACCAAGCCACATGCATGATTGTTGTATTTTGTAACTGAAAAATGCTTTTTCTGAAGATTAAATACTGATTTGAAAAATAAACTACAGGTCTTTAGAAGAAACTCAATCTTGTAACAATGGTGATAGCATAAATGGTGTTAATGGAAATGCTGTGGGTAATGTTAACTGATGATCATAAAAAACTGTGCATGATGCAAAATTTAGTTTAATTAAGGAATTTACCACTCTCCTTTTTCTACTGCTCCTGTTTCCCTCTCCTTTTGAGAGAAAACACAAGTCAAGAAAAAAATTTCTAGTAAAAATATGATGGAAAATTATTAACCTACTTTATAATATAATGAAGTATATAACTTTATAAGTTGTTCATATCCACTGCTGCACTGTTGCAATTTTTATAATTGTTTGCTGTATTACATTACTACATATGAAGAACTTTAAATGGTTCTTTGAAATATCACTGAATTTACTGCAATATTATGGATGTATTTCAAACAGCTTTGCGACAATTAAGATTGTCATCCAAATATCTTTCACCTCAAAATCCTGCTGGATCACACATGTAGTTCAGCTACTTTTTTTAGAGGCCTGTTTTGATTTAACATGTGCCACTGTGTTCTTTCAGTGTTTGGAGAAACTAATGAATGGTATGAAATGATTATGCTCTGTCATTTTTCTTACTCTTCCCATATTCTGTTGTGCAGTCACTGCCATGCTCTTGCTAAGAACCTTGGCTGCATTCCACTCTGAGTTCTTTCTTAATGACTTCATCTGTAGGACTACAAAGATTCATAATCAGTTCCTCTCCAAGCACTGAAATTAATTTAGTGGAAATCCATCTCTGTATGTTACAATGCTGGCTATTGAAGCAATCTTGAAAGCAGACACCATGTGGGGGAAAGAAAGGAGGGGAGCAGGGAGAGAAGAAAAGAAAAGAAAGAAAACTTTGGCCCCAGCTCAAGGAAATCAAGCTGTGTTCTGTGACACTCAAAAAGAGAGGGTGGTCTCTGCCCCAGCAGAAGTCACGCAACAGAGCAGATACCCTCACCAGGCTGCTGCCTGTGCAGTTCTCTGCTTCCTTACCTCTGAGGAGAACAAAGATGCCCCTCCTGGGAGTATGAACAGGTGAAAAGGTTTCTATTCAAAATAGAATCTCTGAAGGCTGCCACAGACTTAAATGTCTACTGGGATGTCTCAGTGATTATAATGTCAAACTTCTGTACCTTGTTCAGTCAGCAGAGAGTTCTGAAAAGTCTTAAATTAGGTACTTATAGCAAATTTTCAAACTCTTTCACCTCTTCAAGGTGATATCTCAAGTCTCTGAATAGGATGTGTCAAAACTTGTGTATGTCTTAACAATTACAGCAGACCATTTGAATATGCTGAATATATATGCCAGCAGTGGTTTACAAGACCTAAGAGGAGATTTGATCTTCTTTCTATGTTTTCTTCCATCGGTGTATTAGAAAACCATCTGAATGTGCCTCTGTGCAAGATTTCTTGTCATTTCAAGGGCATTTTGAGTAACAGCCAGTTGGGTAACAGTGATTATGGTTAGTCCATGACTTCTACATCTGCAGGAGGAAACAAGGAATATAAAAGAGCAAAAGATGCAAGTCAATATTCACCACTGAGCATGAGAATGATGCCTTGGTCAACTGAGGCTTAAATGAGATACTCAGACTTTCCCACCAGTATTGGATGAAAACACTGATGTTGCACAGATGGTACTGAAAACAAAAAGGGTAGGACAGTCACGGGAGCCTATTGTTTAATGGAAGGTCCTGTTTTTACCTCCAGGATTGGTGTTGTACACACAGTAGTCTGCATATGGCTCCCTGCACTTTTCCCTTCTTATTTTTCCAACTGGTGTTGACACTACAAGTCTGTGTTTGGCAAAAACTCCTGGTCGAACGTCAATCTTCTTATAAGCACATGCACACAAGTACAGAGATGAACAAATGGACTTGGCTGTTATTACCTTATTAACTTGGAATATTTTGGGTTCAGGATGCAAACAAGACCCTTGCCTTACTAAATGCTACACAGGACAGCATTTTCCAACTCTGCTCCCTTCCACAGCTAAAATGAGCAATGGATACAAGGCAAAACGTGTGTTGTCGTTCACAGCAAAGCTCTCAGTCAGCCAGAAAACATTTAGTGCCAGAGAAGTTGCAGTTTACCTAAGAAATAATATCAACAAACTTTAATAGAGAAGTGATCATGTCTTTTTAAAAACTTCATTCCTCACATGAAACTGTGCCAGATCCTGACATTGTCTGCCGGTGTCCGACTGACACACTGCAGTAGTAATAAATAGGGCACTGTATGTCTAAGCTCCCTAGCTGAGATATGACATTAACTCTTGACCCTCAAATGAAAAGAAAACTCTGTATCTCCTGTTACTATTATAAATGTTGACTTTAGTATTCATTATTAAAGAACACATTTCAGTCTCATTCCACACTGCATCATGCGATGGATGGATCTATAGCAGTTTTCACTGGTACCGTTTCTTTTCACTTTGTCTGCATCTGATAAGCCAGAAACCTTGGGGACTGAACCAAAACACAAGCTTTGCTGAAGAAACAGGCCTGGGAGATTTTCTGCTTCATCTCATGACACCATGCTTGAGTAATGCTATAGATTAATACAGCCTTTCTTTTATGGCATATGAAAATGTGAATGCATTTCATTACCTTCTTATACTCTGTACACAGAGTAGACACAAACCCCACATGGAAGTAACACATTGGTTGATATGTCTTAGGCCCTGTTCTGAGCCATTTCAAAATCAGGATGAACTGTTGTAGTTTCCAGTGATGAACTTGCAGCTCAAATCACAGAAAATTTGGCTTTTCTGATACACAATCCCCTATCACACTGTAACACGTAAGCCAAAAATATGATTATTAGTTACAGCAGTCAGAGGAAAAAGGTTGCATATTTCTTTCAAAAGTACCCACTTTGAAATTTGGAGAAGAAAATGTGCTGAAATTACAACAGACCCTGTTTACCTCATTGCAGAGCATTAGCAGTTTAGTCCATGAATTGCACAATTACAGGGATTATTGTGGAAAGTCTATTTTTTAGTCTTCCCAGTCTGACAAATAGACACCAAGGACATTCATCTTCTTATGAGTGGAATGGATATAAAAATTTGGAACTGAAAGGGTGTGTTCCAGCAACCAACTTGAAAATGTTAATTTTTCAGCTTAGAATTCCATTCTTCTGAATGGAAAAATGTGGGACTGTCTGCCTGCTGATTTGTGACTGCTCTCCTCAGTGGCATTGCAGAGAAAGAGGCTAGAGTAGCCATAGGATTAGTCAGATGTTTAAATTAAGCCCAGGTATATATTGTCTCTTAACTATTGCCATCTCAGATAAGACCTGAATACACTCTGGTTTCTACTGAACAAATCTTTGAATGACCCTTGCTGAACTTTTCAGCTGAGGCTAGACTTTCAATACTTTAATCATCTCCCTGTTGCGGGTGGAACTCCAGAAGAGCCTATGAAATATGGAGATTAATTCTTATACTGTCACCAAAGGGATGTCCTTAACACTCCCAGACTGAAATGGGTGAAAAGTTTAGCCACAAGAATACCTCATTTTGCTGTGATACACTCATCTTGGTACTACACAACACCTTGTGCAGTAGTCAGGATGGAAATGCAACATGTCTAAAAGTAACCTTTTCTATGATATACGTTGACTTATTTTCCTTCCTGAAGATATAGACAGATTGTTCTAGTTCATTATGCTTATTTGCAACAAACTGACCCATGGGAACCACACCAGACAACAGCACTAGGGCCAGGACCCAGAAATACATCCAGGCTGAAATAAACTGACGATGATCCTGAAGAGCTAAATCCTTAGAACCATATTCCATTCTTACACATTCTTGCAGAGAGAATTTCTATGCAACCAGCATTGCCCATGTTTGGGTTTTTTTCCAGTGCGTGCTTGAAAAAAATGACAATCCACAAGCAGAAATTTATCGGTGTCTCTGAGCTAGATTGCTGCCCTTCTAACCAGGAATTAATCCCACTAATGTCAAAGGGCTGATGGATGTCTTCAACAGCAGTGAAGAGTTCACAGCCTTGCCCACAGAAATAGGCTCTTAAATCAGAGCATGCTCTTATCTCTGAAGCTTGAGTAGCCATTGACTCTGGGGCTGTTCCTGATCATCAGCTGGGAGCTATCTGGGTCTGCAGTTAGCCCTTACAATTACAATTCTCAGGAGTATTTCCCCTGCTGTCATCAAATCTGTCACAGATTACTGTTGTGGCCTTTATATGGCCATGGAGCTGGTAATTGCTCTCCTGCTGACTGCAGAGGCAGGGGTGAAGATTGCTCCAATATGAGACAGAGCAGCTCAGCAGAATACTGCTGTGCTGAAGCACTGAACCCCAAAGTAAAGCTAAAGCATCCCCTGACATGGATTTTCTTGCCAGTGCATGAAGACCACAGCTGGCATGTCAGTCTGTTCACCTGAACCCCCCACCTGCTTGTTTCCAGCTCTTGCCTGTACCCCGAATTCCTTAAAGAAGGGAATAATGTTCTCCCCCTCTTCATACAGCTGACAAATGCAGGGCTTTAAACACCACACAAATTCCAATGGTGAATGTGAGTGACAATTTGTGAATATATTGCTCTCCAGCACAACCACAGAGAGTGAAATTGTGGTAACTCAAACCTGTCACACACCACAGAGAAAAAGGCATTTATTTTTTCATCATTATACCTTTGCATGAACTTTACAGATTTAAAATGTCAGCCTTTAGAGTTACATTCTCTACAGAAACCTTTCAATGTGTAATTTCACCTTAGCAAATACATTTTGGGAGTTTGTGAACCAAGGTCACTTTGTTCTGCTGAGTACAGCTAAAAACCATAGCAAAGTATTGGAGAGTTACTGCAGTCTTGCTCAATTATTTTGTATTTCTTGCAGCAAAGCGTAGTGAATCATGCAAAACATATTGTTTTGTTTTGCTTTGGAAGACACACTTCTTACTGAATGATGTGTGCATAAAATATGTTGGAAACCAGTATGTTATTCTGCATTGGGACTCCATTTCTGAAGGGACCTTCTAGGGGGTGCACTAATACTGGTAATAAATAGCAGGAACAAACACAGAATACAAGTTTGGCTCCACCTCTGGTTGTAGAGTCACAAAAATATCTTAAGGGAGTTGAAATACCTTCATGCATGTTCAACTCTTTGCTCTCTCCTGTCACTGTGAGTTAATGACTCTTTCAATTAGGAATTGGACTGAGTCCACCAATTCATGTCACAAAATGATCTCTACATAAGGATGGAGACAACAAAATGGCCATAAGGTATTGGCTGATTTGTAACTGTTAATACAGAGATGAAGAGTCAGCATGCCCTTCATTCCAGCTTGAAGGGTCTCATATATAAAAATGGAGATGAAAGAAGTAACCTAGTGTGTCCCTTTTTTTTCTTCTGAAGGATTTTGTTTTTCTAATAGCTAAAAAACAACCAGCTTCAATTTGCTTTATAAAAAATTCATGCACAATAACCACATAAATTTGATATAATGGACCCCACAATGATTAATAAACATTCAATATTTGTGTGGGGTTTATTGCATATCACACTGTTAGGGTGAGGACTTGTTCTGATGAAGTCTAGTTCTCTTGTCATTTTTGACTTACTTTATACCAAAGCTATTTAAATTCTGATTTGAAAATCCTGTTTGCACCAGTAATGCCTAGATCTGAATGTTTTCCATATGAGGAAAGAGCAAATACATTAGGATTCTTAAGCTTGGGAAAAAGATGACTGGTAGAGGAAAATGACAGAGGGCTTTAAGTCATAAACTCTATGCAGAACATGAACAGGGTGAATATTCACTCCACCTCATAGCACAAGGATTAGCAGACATATAATGAAAGCATTAAGGAGTAAGTTATACACCAAAGCACAGTGGTTTTTTTCCACACAACATGTAATTACATTATAGAGCTCATAACCACAGGATTTCATGGAGGTAAAAAATACACATGGATGTAAAAAGGAACAAATTAATGGAGAGTAAATCAGCTGGTGTTACTAAATATGATTTGCCAGAAAGAAATCTGGATCAGGAAGTTCTGAAACCACTGATTACTGGAAAATTTGCAAGACCAAGACATTTTTCTACATGAATTTACTTCTTTCCTCTTTGCCTACATGTCTGCTGCTGCCCAGCCTCAGGGACAAGATGGTAGGTGTGGAGGAGCTTGGTCTGATAGGTTTTCTCCCCTCTACTCTAAATGTCCATAGGATGCATGTCACCTCATCCCTCAGGCTCGGATATCTACAGTGTAAATGCCTTTGTGAAAGTCCTCTTCATAGTCTGATAGGAGCAACAGACACTCCTGGAGTAGAGAAGTTTGGACTGTTTCAGGCATCTATATTAGGGAGGAGAAAAATGAACTGTAAACACACATATTCTACCCACCAATACTAAAGAAAATGTAGATTTATATCTCAAATGAGGGCACCTGTTATGTAGGTTGGGTCAGATATGTGTGATTCCTGTAATTATGGCTCTATGCAGAAGCCAATCACAAGATTTTTCTTCCAGTCCTAATACTTGTGCCTTATTTTATATTCAATCAGTAGAGTAAGCTAGTAAAGGAAGTTAAATAAAAAGGATCTGTCTCAACATGTTACTCTTCCTCAAAAGTACCATAAACAAGATTTTATCAGCTGACCCTATTTTTATAAAACATCGACATATGGTCTTCAGTCCCACTGAAATTACTAGATTTAAGAATGTGTTTAAGATCTTTGCTGAACTGGAATCAGAGTGAAATATAGTAGAATGAAAGCCACCAAAATATCTGAGACATTGAAATATAGTTCAGTTCCATTAATAGCAAGTCTCTGTTTCAAGTAGAGCTGATCTGACAAAAGCAAAGTAAAATTACTCCAGTATATAAAAAGGGGTTCCTCTGTGCTGTTAAATTCTGATATAAATTATTAAATCCCACAGAGATTTTTTAGATCAAAAGAACTTTGTACTTTCTTTATGTAGCCCCTTCTGCAGAGAAAAGAAATTACCAAACATCCTGCAAGGCAGATGTGAAAATATGATCTTTTAAAGCACTTGTGACTTTCTTGCTTTCCCATCTATTTTTTGTACTGCATCCAAATGCTCTTTGGATGTACTACAACCAGTGACAGATCAAATGTAAGACACAAAAACCCAAGGTGTGCCTGGGAGATTGCCCTTGTAAATGAAGATCACTGTTTTGGACTGAACTGGGGAGATACCAAGAAACACTAACACTCTTTTTAAACTACACTGTTACTTTTTCTAATTAAAAATTTAACCATTTCCACATGTTCCTCTAAAAAGACATGCTGCAGTATTAAAGATACAGTCCTGGATATCCATTACAGTCCTCAATTTCCCTGAAAACAAATTGATCTGCATGTTTAATTTCTCAGCCATCCAGACACTAATGACTCTGATTTTGTATTTCTTCTTCTGAAAAAACATTAAAGTTGGAGAAGACCTCAAAGATCATCAAATCCAGCCATTAACCCAGCACCGCTGTGTTCACCACTAAACCATGTCCCCAAGTGCCACATCCACACATCTTTTGAACAAATCTACAGATGGCAATTCCTCCACATCCCTGGGCAGCCTGTTCCATTGCTTGACCACTCCTTCAGTTAAGAAATTTTTCATAATATCCAATGTAAACATTCCCTTTTGCATCTTCAGGCCATTTCCTCTTCTCCTGCCACTTGTTACCTGGGAGATCAACCCCCACCCAGCTACAATGACCTTTCAGATAAATGTGGAGAGTGGTAAGGTCCTCCCTGAGCCTTCTCATTTGGAATATTTTATTTTTCTAAATTAGCAATATTACAATAAAACATTTTTACACTTTTTTGCTCAGTATAAGCCAAGGCTTAAAAAAAGGATCTCCTGACACTGTGAATAGGGACAGCGAATTGACAACATGGAATTTTGACTTCTAGTCTAATTTTCTTCAATTAGGATTTACTGGAAAACACAAAATAGGACTTTAACTGGGGAAACAAAATCTTTGACTCCATTTTTCTTAAGAAGTCCTAACCATCATATTACACAGAGCTTATTTCTTTTTTCCTAATTCACTCTTGGGGACAGTAAATCTTGTATCCATTTTCCCATTGGAGAGGTAGGAGGTGCCTTTGCCTTCCCCCATTAACCCTCTTGACATAAATTCTGGCTGTCATTCACACTCCTGGGAATGAGGAAATATGGGTCTGGTCCCCTCTGTCTGAGGAAGGAAGAGAAACCAGTTTCCTCACTTCCTGTGCGAGTGGTCTGAGTGGTACATTATTATACTAAAAGCCACCTCTGCAATTACTTACTGATCCAATGGCAGCACATTAGGGATTGTCTCGGATGGATTTAGTGAGAGTCATCATCTTTCCATGCATTAGATGCACTTTAACAGGCCACAGGCAGTCAAAAGCTCAGATGGTGATGAAGCTTTTTGCCTCTATCTTGATTAGGTTTAGGTAGGAAGTAAACACAGGCATCAGCTCACTCGCCTGGTTGATTCAAGCTGTCCTGTTCTGAGCTGCTCTGAAGTTGCTGGACATACACAAATACCTACCAAAAATATTTGTGCCCTTCCAGACTGAAAGAAAAACCCATGGAGGATACCCAGTCTTGTGAAAAGGCTCCAGACATGTATGCTTATAAACCTGAAATAACATCTGAATTTCACAGGCTAGGGCTGTCTCCATCTAAACCTGAAGGAGAAACAGACCTCAGAAGTCAGGTAGAGATTCACCATGAAGTGTGGGATTTGAAGGCATTGGCATAAAGTTTATTCATGTTGCAGTTTTCAGCATTTATACTTCAGATTCATTTCAAGTCAAGTATTCAAGGATGAATAAAAGATAAATTCCTTTGGGGATCTGAGCTTTACTTATGAAGCCAAGCACTACATTTGCCTTGCATTGCTCAGCTCCTGTACTTGAAGAATACACTAAGGAAGTAATTGTCTATCAGGAGCAAAGTACCAGGTTACACATGTCTGTGCAGGGTTGATAGTTCACTGGAGAGTTATGGAGCCAAGATTCTGCCAAAATTTTCTTCTTGGTCTAGTTATTCTGAGTGTAGATTCACAGATCCAGAAGGTCATGAAGGGTCAAGAGACAACCTTAAACATAAGCTCCTTTATATTTGTCTACAGTCCACAAACTCTAAGCTTGCCTGATGACATCTGGCACATCTTACTCTTTCTTACTGTACAGAGGGTCTCTTCTCTCAATACTATATAAAATTACTAGTCTCGTTAAGCATGTGAATTTATAATGTCTGAAAATCATTCTTGCTTATCTGCATGTCTTCACCTAAATAGTATTTCCAAAAGTCAAGTCTTATATTTATTCGAGGCACTGAACTTGCAAAGCATAAAATTTCTAAACTGGGAATGTTGGCATTTCTGAGGTCAGCAGCAAAGATTGGTTTGCAAACCTAACTGAAGGTTTGATTTGCTTCAGTGCCGTGCAACAGCTTGGCTTTTGAAGCATCAAATTGCTTTTTTAGTACATTTAATTAAACTTCTAAGACTGCTTGGCAAGCTTAAACTCCACTTGTTGCAATCAGCAGCGTGGTTATTATTTATAATTTCATGAAGATTGCTTCCATCTGTACTTCAGTGCAATTAGGGAGTTTATTCATAATTCATTAATTTTAAAGACGTACATAAAACATGATTCTGTGCTCTAACTCTATGTGTTACAATTTCATGACACTTAAGAATATCTGACAATTAACAATGTTTAAACAAACTAATGATTTATAAAAGCAGAGTCAAATTTAGCAGCCAGAGTTGGAATTCAGCCTTGTCACTTTGGGTGATGTACATGTCTACACGTAAGCAGAGCAATACTTTTTTCAAGATTAATTGTTGTATCTGTCCCTTTGTGCTCGGGATTTAAAAGTTTCTAAGTACCAGAAAGGAGAGCTGCAGGGAAAGGGTAAGAAAGAAGAACGGAATTCTTGCAACCTCTCAAGAATCCCAATATTGGACACAATCAGGAGGAAGAGCTGAAGAAAATAGATTTAGTCTAGCCTGGTATTTCCTGTTTTCTGATAGATAACACCAACTGTGATGCAGAGATAATCCATATTTACGGTAAACTCTGTAGGCCAAGTTGGATGGGGCCCTGAGAAACCTGACCTGGTGGATGGCATCCCAACCCAAAACAGGGGATTAGGACTGGATGATCTCTAATGTGCCTTCCAACCCAAACCATGCTGCCAGTCTATGAAATACTGGTCAGGATTAAATAAGAAATTTTTGTAATACAGTCATGGATTTTAAAAAAAAAATCAACTTGAGTTTCACATAATAACTGAAATATTACTCCCTCACCTTGCAGACTTCTGCTTGCTTGGTTTGGAGCACCATGGGACAATTTTGCAAGGGACTTGAAGTTCTGTGAATTTTCTTTGAAAGTGACTGTGACCAAAGGGCAGGTTAGACACCTCCTTTGCTGAATCAGTGTCAGGGCACAAACCAATCTGCACATCAGGACAGATGTCACAAGTGAGCATCTAGAGAGAAACACAGCTGGTGACACTGAATAAGCCCTAAAGCTTCAGAGAATCCCAATTCAGCAGAAATAGGGTCAGTATGGACTGTCCAGCCTCAAATTTGAGAGATGGAAAAAAGCTGCTCAACCTTTACCACCACTCCTTTCAACCTTACTAAAAATACAAGTTTCAACCATGGTAATATGCTACCACAATATTTGCTCACACAGGCCTAGAAAGCTGAAAGCTCATCTTGGTGACTAATTTGGAAGCTTGGGTTTAAATAAAACTCTACTTCTCGTGTAATTAGTGCCTATCCCTTAGTAACATCTGTTAATTCTTAATTGTAATATTTCTTCTATGTGTTATATATTAGCATTATTTGCTCTGTGATCTTTCATCCTGAATTTCTTCAATATGGGTGAAACATGTCATTTGTTTCCATAGTATAGACTAACAGCACAAATGAAGTTCTTATGCTCCCTCTATCTTATAAAATAGAATACCACGCATGTCAAAATATTTAAACATAATCAGACACGGGCCCTCACCCAAATCCAAATCATTGCTGAAGTTTTGGAAAGTATTAATGCTTTATCTCTCCAAAACTCCAAAATCAGTCCAAATCTTTATCTAAACTCATCCCATCATGTACAACTTTGAGTTTAATGCAACACAGACAAGGATAGTGAGATTATTTACTGATATAAATCAAAATAGCAGTATGGGGAGAGCATGGTCTCAGAGCACACCTCACAAAAACTCAGCAAAATTATTATGTGTCCAGGCACTGTTTTACACGGAGTAGCTGTTGCTGTGCTTGAACAAAGTTCTTTGGCCACAGTTTCACACAAAAAATACATTGCACAGTGATTTCTGTAGATTAAAAATGCAAAATAAAGTTACGTAAGGATTATTAAACATAAAAGACATTTTTGGCACTCCAGTATTATAAATTGATGGGTAATTTTGAGAAAATAAAAAGAATACTGACAGAAATCAATTCAGAAGCTAAAAGAATTAATTACAGAGATCGGCTGAAATACTTAAATAGTCACAGCTCTACAGATGGCTGCAAAGTAAAGTAAGCTTACTTTCCAACAGTTGTGAATCATTAAGTCAGTTCAAATTATTTTATGTTGTATTAGAAGGTAATCCTTAGGGAATTTCCATATTTGTTTGAGATTTCAGATGAACAACAATAACCACACTGTAAGTTTGTAGTATGTCACCTGAGTCTTTAAAACTGACCTCAACTCAACATCAGTTAATGATGTACTGCTGACAACAACTCCTTATTGGTACAAACCAAAAATAGATGATGTATTCCAGTACAGTATCTCTTTTTTGTTTTCTTTACTCTTTCAAGCTCTCTGCCTGGCTCATACTTCAGCCATCCCTTGAGAGCTGCAGGTCTAGCACATTTCTCCTGTTTCCATACAACCACAGTTGCCTGTGAGCTGTAACACGTGGGTATAAAACCCAGGTGATACAACACTAAATGGCACTCACTGTTTGGCACTGAGGTCAATGGGTCAAGGCACAATTTCTTTTCCATGTAATTTCTTGGCTGCCACAATTGTATATTTTCTCTGGCTGCTACATAACCTGGACATACTGATTTAATGACTTTTCCCTAAGAGCAAAAGCCACTGTTATATTCAGAAAAATGGCTATATATTTAAAGTTTCCTTACATCAATATTATGACAGTACCCACATTGTTTTACAGCCCCATGCTGACAAGCCATTAACTTTGTTTACATTAGACCGTGGCTTAAGTTGGAATTTGGAGTTGGATTTCAAATACCCCAATATCCACAGATGTTAGGAGAGGGGTCCTTGGCTTAGCTTACCAAGGAACAGTACAAAATTTGGATCTGGACCTAAGTGTGATTTTGAATTTATGCCAGCCTTGAGGTGTTTCGCAGCAGAGGCTTAAAACGTGGCTCTTCCAGAACAGGGGTGCTGTATTTGAAGGATGCTGGTTTTTAAGTCCAAGTGACATTGCAGAGTGGGCAAATACCTGCTGAACAGTGGGAATTCTTCGGATCTCATACCACATTTTTCAGCCTGTTCTATGTATTTAGAAGAAAAAGAATTTCTTTGACTTCAATGAAATTTCTCTTGATACCACATAACGTGACAAGAGTTGAGGACTCTATGGGAGATTTGGCTTCAGCTTCTGGTTCTGTCACAGAGACACTGTCAAGCTACATCATGATGTGTAATCTCTTGATGGAAGAGTAATAATTCTGTTACAGTTCCCGACAGTTTGGTGAGGATTGACATTTGGATGGTAAAGTGATCCTTGCCTGCAGAGACAAGCACTACAGAGCAGGACTGTATTGTGAGCATGACCACACTGTAAAATCAGCCAAAGGAGCAGACAAATCTTCATGTCCAGGGCTTACCAGCTCAGGCTGGTATTGCCTGCACACAGCTTGGCAGCTTTCAAACACAGGCTGGTGTGCAATCTGCCCATTCTGCTCAGGCTGAAGGCAGGCACAGCAGGCTTGGTTTGTCTGCAGCTACCAGCCTGCTTTCAGTGAGCACCAAGAGTGACACAAGTACAGGATCATTTCTCTTTACTGTGTTTCAGTCAAACAGCATAGTTAAAAAAAAACCCAGACCAAACAAAAAAAATAACAAACCAAAGCCACCACCACCAAAAATGACAAAAAACAAAACCATCTGGCAAGCTTCAAATCATGTAAGAATCAAATCATATAAAGAATAGGATTTCACCATGCTCATCATATTTTTTCACATTATTCAAAAGGTGTCATTCAGTGACAACAGACAAGCATGTGCTCACCTCAGAATAGACCCTAAACAAAGCACTGAATTTCTTTCATGGAGAAAATAAACAGACATGGTTTGTATTTCTCACTTTGGAAATCCAGTCCATCTGATGTCTGATGGCTGCACTTCAAAGACATCCCACATGAACCTTTTTCCATGTGACTTCATGTGTGGTATTACAGAGATGAAGAGGCCAGCTCCTAAGAAGTGGGAAACAGTGCCTTAAAATTTACTCTGTGAGCAGAGATTTATGGAAGATCAGAAGACTTTATAAAGTAAATAATGTACATTTCGCAAATATATACAATGTACAGACTATTTACTAAGAAACTTGAAACGGCTGTCTTGGAAGGGTTCCAGTTTCTCAACTAATCTGGTTATCAGGTTTTTAAAAAGATCCAACATGTATGACACTAACAAAAATGGACTAAATATATTTTTTCCAGGAGGAGCAGGGTGGTAATAGGAAATATCCTTTTTAAGGCAATTAACAAACACTCCTTTAACTGGCAAGTTGTTCCAAGTAAGTTAGAGGGAAAATAAAAAAGTAATCTAATTTGGAAATCTGCTTGCAATGTACACATGAATAAATCTATTTTAAAACAGGCCTGGGTAATGGAGAGCAGTGCTGAGACTCAAAAAACAGTTCTAAATTATCTATTTCAGATCATTGCAGCAGCCACTAACCTGTGCTGAGGGCTGCCAGAGCTGGGATCGTTCTTCCAATCAGTCCAGACCTCTCAGGCAAAACAGCTTCTCTGCACAGGTTTTCCATTTCCTGTTAAAAATTAGAGTAAAAAGTTGTGTGACAACAACAACATTGAGTCTGTTCTCTGTGTGTGTGTGTGTATTGACAATTCCTCTGTAATTTCTTTAGTGCTTGCCATGATTATAGTTTAATCTGGATTATTATTACCTTTTTTAAAATAAGATACTAATATAATCCCAAATGTGGAGTTTCTGCTGAATTCAAATATACGGATTTGTTAAAACAAAGTTATTTTCTACACCTTAGCAACAATAAGGAAAAGGGAAAAGGTATAGGGGACTGAGAAAGCTGGAAAGGAAATGGAAGTTGGAGGCAATTGGGGGAAATTTTAAAAATATCAGAATCTTTCTTTACAAGGTTCTCTCAATGAAATCATGCCACTCCAAGATAACAAAATATTCTGTGTGGAAACAAAGAAAATTGAGGCAAAAAGCTTTTAAAATAATTAATCATGAAGAACATTTTAAATGAAATGAAAAATTTCACTCTTACTTCAAACAATTCCAAAAGTTTGACCTAAAATTTCAGGTTGTCCTTAGTTATGATGACATAATTTTTAGAAAATGCCTGTTTTGGAAAGGCCATCAATAGTTTTCCTCCTTTTTTCCCTGTCTTGACTTGCAGGGTTATTTTTTTCTAGTATTGACACCTTTTCATAGGCACTAAATTTAGGCTACCTGTCTATTTCATGGGCCTCTTACAAATTGAAAACTTTTGGGAAAATACTTGTTTCACTTTGTTGCATTGGTCTAAAAGACAAATGTGATTTAAGTTAAGTGCACAGACACTTTGAATAATCAAAGGAAGAAAAAGAGATACAGTGAAACTGTTACTTAAAATAAGTGAGCTACTCCTAAGCTGATTTGCTCATCTGTGGCTCTCTGTGTCAAATTTACATGAAGTGAAAACCAATTTTGAATGTCAAGCTCCTTGTTTTTTAATCGATTCTGATTATCAGTCTCGAGTGTAACACCAAGTGTTGTTAATTAGCTAATCTAATCAGTCCTGTGCAATGTCAATGATTCACAGTAGCTGAGGATCTGACTCACTTGCCTTCACTCACACTAAATACCTCCATGTCTCTTCTGAGCAACTGCAAGTGTGACATCATTTTATTTCTCTGTAACAGCTGAAAATTCATCCCTGCTTGAAATGCTAACCCTTTGGATACTCTGCTCTTGGGTTTGGGATTGTGGACAACACAGGGGATCACTTATCACTTTATTAATTTATCCTAATTCTTGCCCAGGGAAAGGTGATAGTTCCAGTGCTAACCCACTGAATTTGCATTTGCATGTCAAATATTCTTTAGTTAACCCTTAGCAGGAAAATCCTAAATGAGTGAAGAACTGTAAAAGATTTAGGTTTTATTTAGTGTTATGTGGAATGACAGAAGGTACTGGGGTTGTCTAGCCTGAAGAAAAGGAGCTCAGGGGAGACTTTATTGCTCTCTACAACTCCCTGAAAGGAGGGTGTAGCCAGGTGGGGGTTGGACTGTTCTCCCAAATGACAAGAGAGAAGACGAGGAAATGGTCTCGAGTTGCACCAGGGAATGTTTAAATTGGGTATGAGGAAAAGCTTTCTCCACTGAAAGGGTGGTCAGGCATTGGAGTAGGTTGCCCAGGGTAGTGCTGCAACCCCTGTCCCTGGTAATGTTCAAAAATGTGTAGCTGTGGTGCTTAGAGACATGTTTGAGTGGTGCACTTGCACTGCTGGGTTAATGATTGCACTCGATGATCTTAGAGGTCCTCTCCAGCCTTAATGATTCTGTGTCTCCAACATGATCCTATTGTCATGCAATCAGGGCAACAAACATATCCCTTCAGTGTCAGATGGTAAATTCTTAACTTTTGCAACCCAAACATCAAGTGACCAAACAGCTTTGTCCAAGATACAGAGGCACTGCATTGAGAGCCAAAATTAGGTCTTAGGCTCGTGCAAACCTCAGGTACTTCAATGTATCCTTAATCTTTTTTTCTTTTTTCCTTGACACTAAAACTTTTAGTTTTAACTGTGTGGTTAAAACAAAGAAACACAGAAGTTGTGGTGCAAAGAGTTAAGAAAGCCACATAATCTAAAAAAAGGTCATATTTTTGTAATGCTATAATAGTTCAAATCTTAATAAATTCCATCTGGTCTTTTGGAAAAATACATCACTACTAAAACTCAAAATATCCAGATAGAAAGAATGGAATATAGGGTGTTGGAGAAAGCACAGCTTAACAGCTTGGGACCAGGTTTGATCTTGGATATGATCTGTGACATTCATTGACCTGCACAGCAGCTCTTGCTCAGCACTACACAGTGTAACACACCTGGATGCCTGACAGTAGGTTTTGTCCCCAGGCATGCAAAACAAGACAGCCACTTCCCCAAATGTCTGCATTTCTCCCTGTAGTGTATTTCTCACAAAAATACTCAGGTAAGTAACCAGGCAGCACCGCAGAAAGCTCAGCTTTGCCCTACAGTGAGTGCACATGCTGGAAAGTAGAAATTGGCATGGTTCAAGTATGAGAGAGAGCATTTGCAAAGATCTATTAGGGAACAAAAGACACATTGCAGGATTTTCAAAGTAATATGTGCTTGATAACTGTCTCATACAAAAACTTGTATATATCTATATATAAATGCATTTAATCAGTTAAAAATAACTGTTTTAACACTAGCAATTCAGAAGGAAATTATGCTTGTGTGCTGTTATATACATTGCAGAATTAAGTACTTAGCATGGCTTATATGTTAATAGTATATGAGATGAAGTAAAAAAATCCACTCTGTTTCAAAAATTGAGAAATACATCTTGCTTCCAGTTGTTAAAAGTGGAAAATTGTTGCTGATTTAAGTCTTTCAACCCAGTGTTAGATTTTTTACATTTCTTCTTCTGGCTTAACGTAATATTTAGTTTAGTGACATAATTGTTTAATTTATTCTTTCATTGATTGCACAGTCATAGGCCAGATTCAGCATGGGTGTAAACCAGTGTCATTGGTAGCATTGTAACAGCTTGTATTTCACTGCTTGTGATCATACCAAAGGTTGTCCTCAAAGTAGGTTGAAGCAAAACTTGCTAGCCAAAATACATATTTTTCTAGGACTGATGCTAAAAAAATAAGGAAACTCCAGCCTGGAAATGTTTTTATTTCTGCATATCTTTGGCATGTCTTTCCTTTTACCTCCGCTCCCCTTGCAAACTATCACTGTGTATCATCTCTGAGCAAAGCAGTAAAATAGTTCAAGCATATTTCAATATGTCGTATGCAGCCATTGGGAAAAAAGTGGGTCCCAAGTATTTTCATTTTCTGTATCTTTAGTGTCTCTTTCTTCTCTAATTGCATGTTTTCAGGAAATAAATACAGGGGTAAATTCACGGTCATATTCTGTTAATATTTATCCAGGGCAAACTTCACTGACTTGAAGGGGGCACACTCAGCAGCAAGCAAGATTCAGTGTATGAGATGTCAGAATACTATAACCATAGTAGTAGGTATATGTAAAAGACAGGTTTTTCCTCGACTGAAATCCCTTTTGAAATTAGAGGTGTGCTCTGTAGGATACATAAGTGTATGTCTATGGAAAACAGTGTTAAGAATTTTACACAAGACAAACCTTCCTCTCTAGAAGCCTGAATAGTCTTGAATTTTTCAATAACTTTGAGTCATGTTTACGGAGACAAAATCTAAATTTAGCTTTTAAGTCTTTAGATGGTTGGTTTAATTTTCATCTTTTGCCTCTATCTCTTTTTTTCCAGGAGCATCATAACCACTGAAAAAAGGGAGCTGTTTTGAAGGAAAGTGCTCCCCTTGTAGTAACCTGAGGACCAGGTTTCCAGCCAAGACAAAATCATGGAAATTCTCTGTCAATAAGGGATATATTCAATTTCATGGCCCTTCTCTGAGTACTAAGAGACAGCCTGGTGAGGTATGGTGTGAGAGTGCCTGCCAGGGCTGGTGCAAGGCTGTGCATGTGTCAAACACATTGGGGTAAGGCGTGCCCTCGTGGCTGTCTCCACCAAAACATCTCCCATCAACTTTAATGCAAACTGCGTGTGAGATCTGGATACTGCACTGCTGGCAGTAAACACAGCACAAAAGTGTCAGACTGCACTGCTGGTTGGTGTAAATCCTTACGTCCTTTTCCAGCTCTCAGCATTGTTTCCATCTATTGCAAGCAGAGATGGTAATCTCAAGTATTCCTGGCTAATAAACAATGGACAGTCTTTGGTCACTCAAAACAGTCACATAGATGAATGTTTCTGATAATAAAGCAGCAAAATTTAACATAAAATTTGAAGTTAATGTAAATTTTCACAGCATAATGACAACTACCAGAACAGTATCAAGAGTTGTCATGAATTTGTAAATATGTGGGACAAATGGACAGTCCATTGCACATGTAGAATTTCATTCAGCTTTCTGAAATAAAATTCAAGAAAAAGTAGCATAACTAGACTCATTTCTGATAAAGGAGAAATTGTAAATAATTATTTACTTTCTATTAGAATTCTGAGGAAAGCAGACAGTTGATAATATTTTTCTTTAGAAGTTTGTCATTGGAAACATTGAAACAAGTTTAAATGGGTCACAGAGTAAGTCCCTTGGTTGTTGCCAAGAATCTCAGAAAAGAAATATGCATGATTTAAAAAGTAAAAATAATTTTCCACACTACTTTGTGGATCCATTTGTTTTGTCTCATTTGCTGTGGGAAACAAAGATGAAGGTGGCACTGAAGAATGGTGGCCCCACCATATCATACCAATACTGGCAACTGAAAGAAAGAAATAAAATGAATGAAAGATGGTGAAAGATCTGTAGAAAATGGGAACAATTTGGAAGGAAAATGTTATGAAATAAATAGATCTGTCTGTGGCCATAAGGGCTCCTTGTAAATGTGGAAAATAATTGACAAGAATAAGATTGTTTGTTCTGACATCAGGAGACCATGATCACTAATTAAATACATCCTGTGAATCCAGACATCAGACACCATTACGGAAGGAAGAGCTGAGAAATATGAGTTTGGGTTTTTCGTATTTTTCCCAAGAATGAAAAAAATTGTGGTGGAGCTTGGAGACCCAAAAAGGCGCTGGAATAAATTGTAGAGCTGTTCTGGTGCTGTTGCAGAGGCAACCGACCAGGAGAATGAATGGATGAACAGATGGGTACAAAATTCTGTGGTGACTCAGATGGAATGTCAAATACCAAGATTCAGAAGTTAGTGACCTGGAAAAATATGAGGTGATGGTTTAAAACCAAACAGATTTGTCCAAGAAACTTACTGGCAAAGCTTGTTTTATTTCTATAACTGATTCTTCTTTTCTTTCCACCTTTTCCACCTCCCTCTGTTTCCTCTCTGTGATGCTCTTCCTGTGCTACTGACCTGAAAGCTGTCCCACTGCAGCAGCCAGAAAAGGCACTCAAGCAGCCAGAGCTGCTTCCTAAATTAGGCAAGAAGCCACTTTGACACCAAGATGGTCTGGGATGAAGGGAATACAGTGGCTTTTTAGAAACATCTTCTCCATCTCACACTTTAGCTGCAACAAGTCCAGCCTGGGCTTGGATGAAATGAGGACACACAGACATGATTCTCAGCTTGTGTAAATTGGCAAAGGCCGTTGACATCAGTGGGTCTGTACTGATTTAAACCAGCCAAGGCTCTGTCAGGGTTTTTAGTTTATCTCCCCTAAGCTGTGCTTGCTTTAATTACTGCATGTGATACAGTGATATGCCTTAGATGGGCTGGTTTGAGTTGGGTGATGAGATAACCATCTGGTAACCACAAGAATGTGATCAGGTTCATGAGGAGCTGTACTTTCAAGGTACTCTCACTTCTGTTGACATCAATTTTTTTTTAAATCCTTTTCTACTTCACACACAGAGCAATGAAGAAAGGATTGAAAACTCTGTCTGCATTTGTTAGATTCTGGTGCCATTTGGGATATTTTCTGACTGCATTCAAAAAATTTTCCCAGCTAACTTGGCTAATTTCTGCAGCAGAATAGCCGTGCTCTTCTAATCCAGGAATTCATTACTGCATGTTTACTGTTGAACTAATTTACTGTTATTCTAGAAATACTTTTCCCCTCTTGAGATGCCTGCCTCCACCTGGAGAAAGAATCAGTGATTTGCTAATGGTACAGCACATAAGATTCATTTTTGTTGATCTTTACCTTGTAAGATGTATTACAGCTGTAGCTCTTGCCATAGCCGTATTATTTAATGCAAAATTAATTATACCCATATAAATGTATGTTATTCATTTTAATGAGGACCAGGAGATTTACTATGAGATTAAAAAATGGGTTTGCTGTAAGTCAACATTTAGACATCTTCAAAGAATTGTGCATATGTATTAAAAATACACAAGGAAGTATGATTAGAGTCATCCTCCAGGCAAGAAAACAAATGCAGAGTTTGGAACCTGGGCTGGTGAAGGGAGGAGGCACCTCAAAGTTGGGCACCACACTGTTTCTCACTGCTGGGTGTTTCCCTCAAGGAGCCAAACCACAGTGCCCAGAACTGGGTGGGAGAATGAGGTGTATTGTTAGAGCAGCCCAGTGCCTACATAAGAAATGGAAAGAAATCCAGGAGCAAAAACATCAGTCACAAGTGTGGACCTGAGTGCTCTGCCACCATCCAACCTGTGGTCTCCAGAGCTAGGGTGGAGTTGCTATTCACTTCAAATCTCAGCTCCATGAAAATGTTTTGAATAAATAAAAAACTCAGCCCCACCTCTTTTAAATTGTATCATGCCAGCTTTATGCCAGCATTTTCATAACAGATGAGCATTCATGCAACTCTCCAGCAAAAGGAAGGACCTTATGATTTCACAGTTGCTTTCACCTCGGACGATTTCAACTTACATCTGAGTTCAATTTCCTGCTCTGTTAGCTGTTTATGCAGTTTACATTAAATAGTACCATTGCAATAAGAGGAAAAAAAAGTTTAGAAACTAGGTCTTCTCTGTGCCCCCCAGTCTGTAAAATGAAGTAACTTCCATTTCAATTGTGCTTGGTTTTGGCCTGTGAATTGCACACTGGGCCAACTGCAAAACAGTGCTTATTCCCTCTAAAATACCTAATATGTCTTTGTGGGTAAGGAAGTTTTCTGGAAAGGAATTTTGAATCCCTAATGTTAAAGCAGCTCTGGAACCCAGCTTTCATGCCTGCTAGGAAGCAAACTAACCCCTGGAACCATAGCCTCCTCCTCCTCAGTGCTTTAAAAGAAGGATCCATCCCTGCTGAATGGAAAACATCAGGATGCTTTGGGCTCCTGTTTCTGTATTCCATTTAACAACTGCTTAATGAAAAATGTTTAAACAGGGACCAAGGCAGGAAACAAAATAAAATTCTTCATTTTCAGCTGAAAGACTAAACTTCTTTTAGTGTTTTGCTTGCTGAGCTCATAAATCTTTCATGCCTTTGCTTAATAGCATAATACTAAAAGGAGGGATGCAAAAGTGTCTGACTGTTCCCAGCTCAGCCACAGAGTTAAGGAACTTCCCTAGGATAGAGAGTTTATGAATTTGGACCCTTTCAGACTGAACAGGAAATGAAACTCAGCTATGCAAATTCTACAGACAGTGCTCTCACCATTAAGGTATGGTATAAACACTGATTGGTATCTTTCTGGTATTCACATTTTTTTCAAAAGAAAGTGGTGGCAAAAAGAGAATTTGATCAGGATCCTAACACCAATGGCTCATCTCAGAAAACATATTTGTAGGAACTTTTTCTGGATCACAATTAATGAACAACACTGCCCACTTCTGCCAAAACAAACAAATAGGAGAATGCATTTTGAATTTATAGCAATATAGCAAAGACACCTTGGAAGGAAGAGCCAGTAAGGATTTTGTCACCTGGCCCTAGTTAACAAACATGTTTTTCAGAGTCCAAATTCCACTTCAGAATGTTAATTCTTTATCCACATCCCTTTTTTCTTCTTCTGCCTTCAAAGTCTGATTAATTTTTACCCATTTGCTTTTTGCCTGAAAAAAGCTGAGAAAGTGTTTCACTTCAGTGATGCAGATGATTGCCTGAGTCTCAGGCTATCAGGGAAAAAGGACCAGTAAATCTGTTTATGTAAAATTGCACAAGAGCTCAACAGTGAAGGAACCACCTGATACACCCAGGATTCCAGGGTGCAAAACCAATGCTGGCCTGATTTTCATAGCACTTTGGGGAGACCAGTTCAGCACTTCTTAAAATGTAGCTACTCAGCTGCCTAAATGTCTGCAGGTCCCGTTTTTTAAAAATCTGGCATTCCTGTGGTGACTCTCATTTATCACAGGAGAAACATTTTCCTGTCATATTGGAAGCAAAGAGAAGAATGTTTTTCCCTTTTAGCCTTTAGAGGATAACATGTATCTGTTGCAAGTGAAAATAAAAGATTCACAGAACTGGTTGGGGTTGGATGGGAATTCTGGAGAGCCTCTTGCCTGTTTAAAGCAGGTTGCTCAGGCCTGTGTCCAGGATGGGTGTGAATATCTCCAAGCATGGAGACTCCAGGCTTTCTCTGAACATTTTGTTTGAGTGTTCAAAAACTTTCAAACAAAAAGGTTGTATTTTATGTGTAGATGAAACATTTCTTTTTATGTTCAGGGCAGGTGAGAGTCAGTCTTTGGGAGTTGCTGAAGGCAATACACTGAGCAAAATCTTAATGTTCTGGCTCACAGAGGAGGAGGTTATAGGGGAGACTGGGAGAAAATTCAGTTTTGCTTTAGAGCAATGAACAAATGATTGTAGCTGCACAACTGATCATCCAATTACCACCAACCCAAGTCTAAGATACCAGTGAGTGAAGGACTGGAGTATTAGGGGAGATTGTCTGATCTTTCAATCAGATATAGTTTTGGAAAATAACTATTTCTTGTAAAGCAATTACACAAAATCTTCAACAACACTTAATAAATAACTGATACTTGGCAGATTTGACTGCACATGCTGCTGTTGTCATAAGTTTATTTTAAGACTGGTAAATTAGCAGATGTTCTAGATAGTTTGTCCTTACAATTCATCTCATTCAAATTCCCTTTTGTCCAGTGAATCACTAGCATTCAAAATCCCATTTTCCCTTTTTCATATGGAGTTAATGAGATCCATATTAATGGATACTATGTATTCATCTTGATTTTAAAGGAGTTTTATTGTTATTTTTAGTATTAGTAAAGATTGGCAATGTCATACAGTCAATTCATTACCTATTCTGGAGTCCATAACAGTTAATAAGATCCTTTTTCACAAAGCCATAGCTGCGTGGCATGTCTTTGAATTGGCCCACTTAAGCCAGATTTGAGAACCAGGTATGAATAATTTCAAATTATTTTTCCCAACCTCCTTATTATTAACACAAACTATTTGGAAATCTCAACACTGAAATGCTTTCTTATGAATTTTTCCATTAACCCAACTTCACTCTACACAGATATTTAGTACTGGAACTTGACAGCTGGCCTGTTGGCACCAATTGCTTAGACTCCTTGAGGGGAAAATAAACCTTTTAAAAAAGCCTTGGATTTTGAAAACAGGTTTTAAAAACAAAAGATCTGTCAAACTCTGAGTCTAAAAGCTTTGCCAGTAGAGCTTTCAGCATTCAACTACAGTATCCTCTGGTTTCCATCTGTACAGCTAAGAGAAAGCATGAGAGAGCTGTTCTTGAGTCAGAGTGCTATTGAGAGTCTAAATTTACAATACTCCCGGTGTAATGTTTTATTTACTCCTGACCCTAGATTGTAATGTGTTTTATACCACTCTGAGAAGAGCAGAGGTTCTGCTTCAGTTGTCTGAGAGTGGGCAGAGTGGACATGGCATAGGATTTTGTACTCCTGGAGAGGCACTAGGAAATCAGCAAGGTTACCTCAGGGCCCTTCAGTGGTTGAACACCCAAGTACCCAAAGTACATTCAAAATAATTCTGAATTCAAGGCAAGTCTGTGCATTTCTGTGCAGGCTGATGTGTTCTCAGAAATCCATTGCAGAGCTCTGAGTGCTTCAGTGTCTCAGCAACAAGTCGTTGTCATTCTGGTTTTTTCATGTCTTCCCAGCAAAACTGTAGGGACAACTTGTGATTCCATGAAACATTTGTTTAGTGGGTGCAGCCAAAGCAAAATAATTTCCTTCCTTATCTGCAGTGTAAACTCTGTGTCTGCAGCTTATAAAAAGTGATTTCTGATTCCCTCTTCCATTTTATCACAAAACAGTACAACACAAAATCCCTACCTGATCTAAAGCCATGATTAGGCTGCTTTTAATAATTTAGTGGTGTGTGCTGTTCTAACTTTACTACTTCTTTCAACAGCAGTTGCCATTTTTATACAATTTTATATGATTGCCATTTTTATACAAGAGCAGTAGGTTACATCACAAGTGATGGTGTAGGAATCATTTCTGGGACTGGCTTCTTAGCTGCTGTAACATAACCCATGACAAGTTTAAAACATGTGAGGAGTTGGCAGCAATTGCAAAGGAGGACACCATCAGCAAAAAGGTGGGGTGAATTCCAGTCCCAAGAGGATTGCCTGGAAAGTTCATCCAAAAGCTTACACCAGCATGTGTGTAACTAAGGAGATCCTTGTAAACAAGTCATAAACCAGGAACAGAGTCATTCTGAGAAAAAAGATAATCTCAAAGAATAAATACTGAACAGAAGTGGGACATGGGTACTATAAAACTCTGATAAAGAGCTGTTGATGTGGGAACACTGTAAGGATCAACATTAATGAAAAGTCTGGGAAGAGACTGTCTTTACTCACAAATTAATAAAATCAACGTATAGTTAAACATCACAGGGATGCTCATAAGTATGAAGTAGAAAGAAGGCAGTAATTGGAACAAGTTTTTCTTTCTCTGATTGTGCATTATTTAAATGTCAGTCTAAAGGACTCCCTTGGACTGTTAGCTCATGTCTGGTTTATGTCCTTCTTGAGCAAAATCAGTGGACAAACTTCTCAACTGGTGTGAAGTTAGCTTAGAGAAAATGAATTAATTGGGGACAAACCACTTGAGATTACTGAGGATACTGCCTCCTAGTAGATAGATATTCTGATACACACTATGACAAATGGGCACAAGACTTTTTTCTAAGGACCTAAACCAGCCAAAAATTATCTTTGATTTTAAACCACAGTTCACATGGTTACAGAATTCACAGACTGGCTGGATTAACCTAAGATCTGAAGTCACACATAACTGTCATAACAAGTCAGTCTTGACTATGAGTTCTGAGTTTAATAAATCAGGCAATGCCTTTTCTCTTCATTTTCACAGTGCCTGCACAGAGACAAAACCTGCTGTGACCTGGGGGAGCAGAAGGCTGCAGCTCTGTGCAGCCACGTCAGGATGCACCAGCAGCCCTGCTCCTTACCAAGTGCAGCCAGCACTGTAAATCTGCTCCAGACTGCCTGATGTTGTTCTGCTGCTGATGGCTTTTGCAGATACACAAATGAACATTATTTGCTGGAGTATTGTCTAGAGCTCCACAGACTTCTCTTAATGTTGTGTACTTTTTGCTGCCAGTGGAGAACTTGGACTTATATGACCTCTAGAGATGGTTTTCATCTCCCTGTTTGTCCAGGGCATAATAGATCTCTAATTGCTTTATCTTATATCTTTAGATTTTTTTTTTTTTGCCATAATCTGCAATTATTTCATTTCCATTTGGTTGTGTTTATAACTTACAAAAAATTAAAGTATTTTTTGGCACTATAAATGTCCTCATAGCTTTTAAACAGGTACAAGCAACATTTAACCTATTATGTACATCACATACAATCCTATAAAGTAAATAATGACCTTAAGATTCTTGTAGTTTATCAAGTATAAGTGTTGCCTTCAAAACTTTATCCATCAGTAAGAATGATTTCAGTTATAGTCTATTTTATGAGTTTTACTGTGGTTGAACTCTAAGCCATCACAAGAGATTTAAATGTTATAATCCTAGCAGATTTTGCAGAATTTTGCTCCAACTGCTTATCAGGAAACTCTTCTTAAATTGTCATCCACCATCTATGCTCCTGACCTAATTAAACAACTATATATAATGTAAGAAGAACTGATGACCAAAATAAAAAGAAAATCTCAATGTCTGCAACACAATTACTTGCAAAATACAGACTGTGCTCATTCTTTAACAGTATAAATGAACCCTGCTCATCCCAATGAATTTCAGCTTCACTGTGTTCTAGGTAACAACGTTAGCATAAACAACAGAGATTTGTTGCATTGTGTTTTAGAATTATTGATACGTAACTAAACTATAAAATACAGGAAAACATGAGCCCAGCAGTCTAAATATTTACACTGAGATACATAAACCATATTCTGAATTATGCTACTCTTATAAAAGACTAGAAAATTACTATGGATTTTCAAGACAAAAGGAGCAGTATATACATGTCAAAGCTGCTATAATATCAGAGACTGAGGCTGCTTTTTTGTGTACTTATTCTTTCCTGTGTCAATTCCTAAGACTGCAAATTAACTAAAACAGTTCTGTCATATCAGAGTGTGGGTCTGACAAGGGTGGGCCTTCATCCTTACAAAAATTGCTCCATTAGAAAAGAACATATAAATACAATTCACGGGAAAATCTGGGAAGCTGTAGCTCAAAGCAGAAACATATCTACAGTCTGCTGGATAGATGAGGGGAAACCTTTGAAAATAAATTCTTTTAAAAGTTTTTATTCTCTGGACATATGCTAAGCTGCCCTTGGGACAGGAAGTCTTACAATATGATCTATTCTGTATTAACCTCAGTCTCACAGTATGATCTATTCTCTTTTAACCTCCCCCACTTGAGGATTTAGAGTAGGCTGTCCCCTCCATAGCAATAATATCTGTATGTCAGGAGACAGCCATCCCATGGGGAGATAATTTTGACACAGTGACATAAAGCACACTTCATGTTCAGTGACCCTTCAGGCTGTTGCAGTGTGCTCCCTGCCTCACCTTTCTATAGCTCTCCTCCCTTTTGGCTGCCGTTGTCATTCCCAGCCTCTTGCTGGTGCAGCTTGTCAAGGGATTTCCTGCAGTACAGAGGAACAGGTCATCCTGAAGGTCAAGCACAGCCCTGACTGCTCTCATCTGCCACAGTGCAAACCACGGGGCTAAAATCGGCATTTTCTTAAAACTCCTGTACAGTTACCACCTCCTTCTGAAGATGCCAGAAGACATTCAGCAACTAAATTTAATAGATTAAGATTTCCAGGCACTGAAACTTCTGTCTGAAAGTGTTTCACCCCTGACTCCCCTGAGTAACTTGACCCTGCATGCAAATACTGTTCTGGGAGCATGAAGCAAGCATTGTTTTGCCTTCCTCATCTGAGCCATTCAGTTTAGAATCAGAGAGAATGAGGGAAAGTGCAAAATGTCTCTAGCCTTGGAGAGAGGACTGGGAATAGGGAGCCTATATTTCAGTATCTATGCCAAGATCTATCAAAAACCACATGTACAGCTGCACTAGTTCAAATGGGAGGTCCATCTTTGACTCTCCCATTTCCAGCAGTGCACTTCTGGAGTCTGAGGGGCCAAGAGCAGGATGTAAAGCAAGGGTTTAGGGTTATGTCATGTCCAACCCTTACAAAACCGAATCCCCTCCCTACTTTCATCAACTAAAACTGCGGATCCAGGCTTGGAATAGTCCATATATTGGAAGCTGACCCTTGCCTATATTTCCTACATCAGCAACAAGTTTAAAACAGATGACTAAGACATTGTTCTCTTAATATGAACAGTTGTTGGCTGGCCTGAGTGTGCAGGAGCTGTCTGTCCTCTGACATGTTCTTGAAATGCTCAGTACAGGCTGTGCTGGAGGTTATAGCAACACCTTCACTACCACAAACAGTGGAGTATGGTGTACACCATTTGTACAGACTTTGTTTGCCTGCTGAGTAAGCCTTGGTCTTCATTCTGGTTGGTTTCAAGGAAGGCAATGCTAAAACTGGCATGAAAATGAATTAAATTGAACAGTGCAATGAGTGTTCAGTCACGAGAATGGATCCCACGCCCTGCTGCTTGGTGGGGGGGGTATGCTGGTGGCAGATCATCTTCCCTAGAGCTCTCCCTGTACATATTTCCCCTGTGCCCTGCCTCACAAAAAGAAGACAACCACCCCTATGCCATGACCAGAATGGCCCTGAGAGCCCCTACACCTGCAGAGAGTAAGATATGATCTTATGAAAGCACCCAGCCCCAAAGTGCTCAAAACCACAGCAGCTCCAGGCTGTCCCCTAACCACAGCACCCAGACTAACCCTCTGTGCAGTCCTGTGCAGCAGGGATCACGGGCTCTGGGTAATCCCAAGGCTTCCCAGCTGCAGTGTGCCATGTTCAGCACCTGCAGAGAGGGCTCCTCCCCTCCCCCCTGCCCCGAATTTCTCTGAAGCCACCTGAATGAAGAAGAACATTTGAAAAGGTCTTTCATGTTTCATCACCAGTGGGTTGGTGCACTTCTAAACAGCCAAACCCAAGACCCAGAGTCTATAAGCAGATGCCAGGGAAGAGGAAGCAGGCAGCCAAAAATACAGGATCCTTCCATCATCATTTTTTTAAATCTTCCAGCTCTTTTCAGTATAGGAATTCCTAAGCCTAGTATGGTTTTTTTCTGTTTGGTAACCCCCAACAGATGTGTCTTCTAAGTATATGACTAATTTTTTATTGAATCCACATAAACTCTTGTGTACACAACATCCTTTGGCAAGGAATTTTGCAGAAATATTACCCACTGCCAGAAGACCATCTCCTTTTGTTTCTATTAAATCTCTAAATAAACGTGATATGCCCTCATTTTTCTGCTGGAAAACAGCAAATAACCAAGTCATCATTGCCCTCTCCATACTATTCACAATTTTATATAACTTTGGTTATTCTATCTCCTTGCCCAAATATTTGATGTGATGCAGTCCCTGGTGAAATTTCCTCCATATGTTTATAGGGAAGATGGGTTGTCACAACTGTGAATGCTGATACAAGAATGAGTTTGCCAAGAGTCCTGCACTGCTGTTTAATTGGAGTTGTGAATCTCTGCTCGAGTGAACTCCTTGATGATCATGTTTCTGCAACTTATGCAGAATTAGATAGCAGTTGTATAGCCTCAGAATTTCATATACTGAAAGAACCCTCATCCCCTTTAATTTGCATACTTGTAATGAAACATCCCAATCTCTAAATCTAGGAATATCAACAGAGAACAAAGCAGCAAGGTGCAGGTGACCTGTGGCCTTTTCCAGCCTCATGTGGGATTACTCTATTCACAGCTATCATCCTGCAGTTGCTCACCTTTTCACTACTTAAATCAAATCTTACATAAAAATGCTAAATATTCTATATTGCTACCCTGGGTATGGTAATAATAACATTAATTAATGTTTGTTTAACCTCCCTCTTTTCACTTCAATGTCAAAGCAATCATACAGTTGAAGGATATCAGAGAGCAAATAATTTCTGTGATAGAAATTTCCCAGAAAAACAAAAAAGCCAAACACATGAGATACTTATTTGGATCTGTCTCAGACAAAGTTCAGATAGAAGGGAAGAGAGATGATCAATTACTTTGGGCTTTGAAGATGAGAATGCTGCAGCTCAGCCTGTGAAAAATCAGGCTGATATGAGCTGGTATTTTCAAAGGTCTTGTCACAGAAAAGCAGAGAACATGAGCTGACATGTCTTATAATGTGTGTACAGTATAGGAACTACAGAGCAGAAAGTTTTTAATAATCACACTTCAGAGATCTAGAGTTCAAAAAGAGGATATGAGACAAACTGAGATCTCACTCCTCTTAAAAATTAGCACAGCTTAAAAAGTAGAACAACAATTGGAGACATTATTTGAGAGAGAAGACACAAGGTTTGTGCCTCCTTTATTTTGAAGTGATGAAGACACCTTACAACTTATATCTGCATTAGTGACTGACAAAGCCAAGGCACGTGCCCACGAGCTGTCACACAATAACTTACACAGCCAAATCCCTGGCAGGAGCAGCAGAAGTCTTGGCCCAGGCCAAGGAACACTCTTGAAAGCAATGCCCAGATCTGAGTCAGGAGTCAGCACAGGAGAATAGATCATGTTGTTGTGGCTACTCTCTTGTGGTGGGGAAGAGGCTTTAGCTGAAATGTCATATGCCAGCTAATCCTAGGATCACGGAATGGTTTGTGGCTTTATTTTGCTTACTACTAAATATGCAACCACAAAAGTTGGGAGTAATGCACTTAAGCTCCAGAGAGAGGTAATATTTCAGAGAACATACTGCTTGTATTTCTAATATATTTCCTGTTGCCTAGATCTCCCAATCAACTAGGTTTGCTCAGGGGACTGGCTGGGTTACTTTTCTGAAGCTTAGCATAATCTTTTTCTTTTTTCTTACTGTTGCAAAGAAAACCTTGGCACCTAGCACAGCAATCTGGATTCCATTCCGAGAGCAAATCTAAAGTCTTTGGATCTACCCTTACTGTAACACCAATGAGGAAGAGAAACAGGGAGGATGCTATGGTACAGCAGGGAAAACCAATAGATTAAAGAGCATAGTATGTTTCACTTTGTATACCCCCAGTGTTGCCTTTTTTATACAAGTTTGAGATCAGGAAAGACACAAAAGCTGAAGCTCAAAAACAAGAAACATCAAAAATAAAGGCATCCTAGACCTCAGTTATGTTCAGTGATGCTTTGTGAAGAATCAAGGGGATAAATCAAAGTGTATATAGGTTTCCCTCTACCCTGGGTAAGAACAAATGTTTAAGTGTGAAATGGTTCGGTTCCACTGTAACTTTAATCTCAGATAGAATAGTTTTGTGTTTGGTTTAAAAGGTATTTGCAAATACAAATACAAAAAGGAGTAACTAGTTTAGACTTTTGTGAGGGGATGGATTTGAGTTTAGGTCTTTCTTTGCCTGCTGTGGCAATAGTCCATATGAGTTTAGAGTACCTAAGTCTGCAATACATTTATTAGTGAGAAGAAAAAATCTTAAATGCCTCTTCACTACACTGAGGTCATTAGCTCTTGTGAGGTTCTTCTTTTAGGATATAATAGAATCTAGTTACTTGAAACACCTCTGGTAGTGAATAAACTTCAGTAAAGATAATTATCTGCTTGACTGACCATTGAGTTAATTTTATGACAAAACATTATGGCTCATCTTCAAAAAACCATTCAACCATCTGCATTTGACCAACAGAAAAAATGGAGCCACTTGAATTATAAATCTAAACATAACTTGATTTAGGAGTTTCACCACTAAAGATATTGTACGTTGCTTTATAGATGAAGAAAGAAAGTTCTACCATTAGATATCTTTTTTTGTTCAATGAAATTCAGGTGGTGAACAGCTTGAATGTATCATGACCCACAATGATAACTATTAAGCACTGTGAATCAGTCTATATTAAAAGAGAAACTGTGACTGTAAATTCAGGTCTGTTTCACTGATGGAGACACAAAAAATACAGGACAAAAGGAAACAATTAGGCTTTTGAATTTCAGAGTTTTGCACTCCAAGCCAAAAAAATGTTGGACAAAGGATCTTCAGGAAACCGACACTTGAACTTACAGCCCTCCTGACTTGTGCAATCAAGTGGGAACAACTCTACATCAGCACTAGAAATGTGATTACTCATGACAGTGTGGATGACTGAGGCAACAGCTTCTTTCAGAGGAGGAAGGAAAGAAAAGAGATGGGAAGATTACAGGTTTTTTAGCCAAACTCTTTCTTGTCCTTCTCTTTAGATGATGGAAAATGTATTCTAAATATCACCCAGTGCCAATATTTTATTTATAAAGTCCACTCTAATTCCTACAGTGATCTAAAAAACTCATCTGGGGAGAGGCATCTTTATGATACAAGTTACCTTTTCTACTAGAATTGAGAGTTCGTGACATTACCCAAAGGGTCCACAGAGGAGGCACTTCTGGAGAACTGGGAAGGCTCAGTGGCATAGCTCCAGCCAGAGAGAAATGGATGATTGATGGTCTGAGTTTTGAAAAAAATTAAAGTGGAATGAAGACCTGACCCTGGCTTTGGTGTACAGTTAGTCCTTACTGAAGAGCAGGGAGAAGTTATCAGTCTATTTACCCTCATTAAAACCTAAGACTCAGAAACTTTGTTTGACTGCAAAGCAGAAATCTGGAGGAATTCTCATCTCTGAAATTCAATACATAAGCACACTTGAGCAAGTTCTGCATCCTATTACACATTGCTTGTTTTAATTAATATATGTCCTATTAGAAGCAAGTAGAAGAAATATTCTGACAGTTTTATTGTGTTTGGGATTATGTCAAGGATTTAGCATAAGCAAGGCCAAGTGCTACTGACTGTACATTTCCTTTTCAGATAATTTAAGAGACAGATTGGTCTTGACACATTATCTTTTGGAAAGGCTCCCTGTTACCTATGCCAGGTAAAGGAACTGTGTAGAGAGCACTGCTAATCCAACACTAGCTGATGTGCATCATTACAGCAAAATCCGTAAGTGAGATAACAAATTAATGCACTAAAACAGTATGGTTTAGCCAGAGAACTCCTCTCATGTTTCCCAAAGTCTGGCTAGGGTGACTGAATCAGTGGTTTTAATTATAAATCAGTGGAAATTGCATTATTTCATCTTCATGTGTTTTTTACAGATCAACATGATATTCCAAGGGCCTATGATTACTCTTACCATAATGGTTCTTCCTTGGTGGGATGTTCTAAGTTTATGTTTTGCTCTTAGATTTGGCATGATTCTTTAGTGTAAGCAGTCTAGTCAGAGCTACTATTTCAAATTTTCTGTGCTCTTTGCAGACATTTATATATTGTACCTTACAGTAGGAAAAGTATGTAAAAATATTAAGTCCACGTGTATTTTTTTGTTACTGGTGAATGTTTTATACAGATTTCTATGTCATAGTGAAAATGAAAATGTGGGTTAACAAATGATATCATTACTATAAAAATGGGGAAGCTCACACTTGCTCAGGTAACAGAACCTGGAGCATCCCCAACTGCATTTAACTCTGCTTCTTGGGATGCTCCTTCTATAGAAGTACTTGTGTTGGTCACACTACAAAAGGACACTGTTTCACCAGACTTCATCTCAACATTTTGTTCATGTTAATTGGTAAAAGTTAGTAGAGTAGTATTGGCATGTTTAGAGATATTTATCCCACCAATGCTGAAATGTGAACAACTGCTGTTTAGAGATGAGCAACCCCCTCCATTTACTATGGTAGAAGTGTAAATGAAAAGCATGCAAAGAACTTCTAAATTTTTAGCAGCTAGTACTGGGTAACATGAAAACCTGTAGTTCTTAAAAGGGAGGGATTTTAAAAAAAATTAGGATAGTTGAGCTTACATAGCCCAGTAACTTTATGTAGAGCTCTGTGCACCTTTAATAGGAATTACACCTGCAAATGTACAAATTAGTATTTCTGTTACTTCTGGACAGCTCTGGCACAAGGTTTGGAAAGACAATATATTAGGAAAGGAAGTATTTGTGACATATAACGGTTTTGTAGTATGATTTTATTTTCGTAATATTCCATTGCCATCACAAAACACAACCCCACTGTAATAAGTGCTCTGCAGGCAGAAAATAAAATGATAGTCCCTGACCTAAGGCTTACAGGATCTGTTGTGGGCCACCTGAACCATTCACTCAGTCACCAGCCTGGTCCAATTTCCCTTTTTCTCATCCACTCTGAGATAAAGAAAGCGTTGCAGGACAAACTGCTCTGGAAGTCAGCTGTCACAATAGCTGAACCTTCAGTCATGTGGCAGGAAAGGGATTTGAACATTTGGTTCTCAGACGACCTACTGTACCAGAAGTCATTCTAATGTCATAAAGCATCATGTTTGAAATAGGCTTGGCCACCATTTGAGAAATAGAGAAGAAATAGAGAAGAAACACTAAGGTCCTAGTTGGAAGCGAGTAGGTAGTGACAAACAACTTTGGATAGGCCCAGAGTTACCATTTAGGTAATAAAAGAGAAATAAATCTGGAAACCTCTAGAAGACCTTAAAATTGAAGACAAGTGCCTTCTGTTAGATTTTTAGAGAAGGGATATCCAGGGATGGGGCAAAAGGGAAGTGTTACATTGTAAAAGCACATGACTGATGAGCAATTTCAGAGCAATGCTTTAAATGGCTCTGAGCACAGCAAGTTGCATTATCTGGAGGTTGGAAGAAAGGATGTTGTAATAATCAAAACATCCAGCCCTTCATCTTAAGGGAATTCAAGCTCAATAAATTAATAAGAAAACCATATTTTAACGTCATGTAAAAGAATTGGCAAGTTTGAGGCAGTGCTTTATCTACATTTTGGATTTGTTTTCTGAAAGGTCAGTAGGGCTGTTGTGCTGGACTGATGCAATTTGATGTAAAGACATTGAATCTAAACCTGACCTAAACACCATGGGCTTGGTTCATTTGAAAATGTCTGCCACTTATCAGACAACAGAAGAGACAGAAGCCAGAAAAATGTTGATCAGCAGAGATTCAAAACAAAGAAAGCCCTAAGGGTTCCCAAAACCAGTGGCTCAGCCCTTCATTCATCTGCCAGTCTCTCATCTACTTTACTTTACCCTGGCTTTATGTTAAGCTCCTTCACTCCACTTTAGTGTCACACAGAGACCTGATGCACTCTCCTGATTGTTAAGATTTCCCTGAGCACAGCCCTTGGGGGTTGGGAGAATCTGTGGGGTGAGAGCTTAATTGTAAGGCAGAATTACGAGGCATCTCACCATTGTGTTGTACACTCAACGTTGTAACTTCATAAGGTTAATGAGATCTTTGAAGCAAATACACAAAAGAAATACAAATTCCTGTCTCGGTGTTGCTTTGAAGGAGCTTCAGAAAAGATGTATGTAAGAAAAGTCAACAGCCCTGTTTTAAAGAGGAAAGGCTTAACTTCTGAACAAAGCCCCAGTGTTCCCAGTGAGCACTGAGTTATGCCAAGGTTTGTGTCCAGCCTTTGTGAGCAAATCCCCCTCATCTGCACTTCCATAAAATCAGTCATAGGGGACACCTGAAGTTTCTGGCAGATGTCAACTGCAAAATGGAA
The DNA here is from genome assembly GCA_013399225.1 of Rhipidura dahli. Taxonomy (NCBI): domain Eukaryota; kingdom Metazoa; phylum Chordata; class Aves; order Passeriformes; family Rhipiduridae; genus Rhipidura; species Rhipidura dahli. Next base: position 119,228 of record VXAC01003384.1, read on the forward strand.
CCTTTGATAGGCAGACTTGTGCGTGCTTGAGAGTGTGTTTAAACATGCCTTCTAAGCCAGCAAATTTACAAGGTGAAGACAATAGTCTTGTAAGAGGGAGCTAGAGAAGGACAGAGGTAGCATGAAATCATTACTAGAAATTGATTTGTTTGGTGATCTAATTTATTTAGAAATTAAAACTCATATGGGGATAATCATAGGAAAATAATCTCTTTTATGCAGTGAAAAATCCCTGCCTGTTCTGGCACATATCACAATATTCAGACATGTTTCCTGTAGGGCATAAGTGCTCCTGTTAATACCTTCACCCATGAGTTCTGATACAAATATTCCTTTTCTGTGCCCTCTTCCTCCCATACTTGATGCTTCTCCAGCATTTCCTTCCTATGAACTATTGCTTTTCCATTGCTGAGGTGCTCTCAGTGAACTTCTGTTTGATGTTTTTCTAAAATCTCATCCTTCAACCCTCTCAGTAAAAATGATGAGCTATTGATGGATAGACCAAAGGACAATACACCAGAGGGAATCTTTTAAAGAAAGCTCTTTCCTTTTGATGCTATTTTATATGCTGAAAATGATGAAATAAAATTATTTTCAAATAGAAATACACAAAATCACAGCAGCAGCTCTAGATCTAGAGAGGATCTTGACCTGGGTCTGGCAGATCATGGATTTCCCCACTGAAACTAAAATGTGAGCCAGATTCAGAAGGACCATCTCTTCTGAAGCAAGGAAAAAGCGTGGTTCTTTCTCAGCAGAGATTAGAGATGTTGGCTGTAATCCTCTTCACACTGGAAAGAAAGTAAGGAGCAGCAAGGAGCTGCAAGACCCATGTGCCTTCCTGAAGGATGAGAGAAATTCAAGCTTCAATGTCTGCTCTGTCTGCTGCAAAAGAAGAATTTCAACCTGGTTCTTGCAAAAGAGTGTTTGCTCTTGCCACTGGCATCTTGGTAGCTTGGATCCAAGCGTGTCTGTTTCTGGTTTTGACCAAAAATTGTGCACTGCATATGAGAAGATTTTTCTAATGAAGTTTTTATCAAAACCAGCATGATCCTTTGAAAAGAATTAATGAATTGGAATTTCCTGATGAAAACATTCCACAAAAAAATTCCTGAACTAACTCTACTCTTCATTTTACCTAAATTTGGATCTGGTCCTCAATTACTAGAAAACACTTCCTTCCTCTGCAGAGCTGACTAACACAAATTCTTTAAATGAATGAAGACAGACAAGTCATTAGCTTTTTTTCACAGCAAGGTCTGGAGTGAATAGAAAGAAAAATCCTGTGCAGGCAGGTGAGGCTAGAAATATGTCTGTTATATTAAATAAACATACCAGGAATCAAACATGATTTTTAGATAGCTTAAAAAATAACAAAGCAAGCTTGTGAATAGGGACTGTACAAATATTTTTTGAATGAATAAGACTCACTTGAAAAGTTTAATCATTGATTTAATTTTACACTTGAGATCATTTGCAGTCCTGTTTCTTTTTAAAGTAAGACTGATGTCATTCAAGAAACATGGGAGGCTGAAAATATTTGCAAACCTTAATTTTCACTGTATCACTTAAGGAAATAAAGCCATCTCAAGTTCATTAGATGTTTAAAAAGCTTTTGAATAAAACAACAAAGCCCTAAATGATAAAATATTTATTCTGAGAAGTCATTGGGTACATCAGAGCTATTCTCTTCTCTTTTGAAGAATATGGTGCAAATCTGAATTAAGATACCTGTTGGTGCATAATTGTTTTAAGTTTTGACCGCTCTTCTGTTAAATCTGAACATAAAATCCAGAAGATCTCGTTCTATACTGCAGATGAACAACCCTCAGGGAGTGATGCAAACCTCAGTAGGAGGAATGGGGATAAGTCTTAAGTAAATATACAGAAAATATAAGTACTGGAGTTTCTGAGACCATTTGTGTGGCTCCTTCCTCTCAGAATATGTTGCTGAAGCCACAGAGATAACCTCAGTGCAGTCTGATTTGGGAAGTTACTATGGACAGGTACTTTATTGCATTCCTTCCAAGTTCTAAACAGGCCCATTGCTCCTACACATGAAACTGGTGGTGCCAATGCCAACATCCCTGTTTTATTTATGAGCATCATACACTGATCACTGCTCACCCAAGACATGTCTGACAGTGTTAGAATTGGGCACCCACGCTGGAATCCTCCACACTAACTCCAGACATCTGCACTGTGCATGTACACCACAAGGAAGCTGCTGTTCCCCTGAGGAGAGAGCAGGAAGTGTTCCAGGGTGCAGTTCATCCCACTGACATGGCAAGGGCTGCCTGGAGTGAGATACTTCTCCCTACCACTTGCAACCAGCTCAGGTGGGACTCCCTACACACAGGATTTCTACAGGAACCTGGAGGGATGCCACAGCTGCAGCCTGCTTGGTACCACAAAAGATCTAAAGCCAATTATTTTCATTGTTATTTTATCTCATTAATCAAGGGAACCAATGAGGCTTTCCCAGTTATACATGACAATCGTGCCAGCTTCATGCTGTTTGATGAGAACTGGGTGTGCATCACCTCTCTGTAAGTCAAGAAGGGTTTTCTGTGAAAGAAAGAAATTCCACATTTTTCCATAGACAAGAAGGGAATAGTGCATTTCAATGGCTTTAGATCTGGCTCAAAAAGTGATGGGAGTGAGGACTGTATCTAACATACATCTTAGATCCAACTGGTATGTTTAAAGTTTTTTTAGGAATAACTTGGTTTATATTTTTTATCTGAACATTGAAAAGTGGTGTTAATTTTTATGGTCAAACCTCGATATTAGACTACTTTTCCTGGGTGTGAATTGGCAGAATTAATTATATATTTCTTGTAAAAAAATCTTAGTAGCTGTATAAATCAGTAAAAGTACTATAAACTACACTTTCCAGTCCAAAAATACCTGCAGACAGAAGGCAGTTTGAGAGGGTTAATTTAGTGGCTAGGTCAGAATAAAGTTTGTTTTATAAGACCAAAGTGAGAAAATCTCTGGGTAATGTTTGTTTTGCCTTTAACAACAACAGTAACACTATTTTGATTGCATGAGTCTTCACATATTAGAGTATTCCACAGAACTGGAAAAAATTAATGTTGTGCCAATATTTTAAAGGGGTAAGTGGGACAGTCTGGTAATTATATTCCTGACAACTTGACATTGACATAGGGCAAAATAATAGCATAGTTGATATAGGGCTTTACTACTCAAAATCCAAAGTAGGGTAATGTCATTAAAGTCAGTCAATGTGGGTTTATAAAAACAATTCTTGTCAAAGTATCTTTCAATGAGATTACACATTCCCACTGATACAGGTAAATTATGCAATATACATTGTATGAGGTATTTGACTGTTATCACACAACATTCTATGAAAAGGGCATATTATAAAATCAACATATGACATATTATGAGGATTAAAACCTTGTTAGTGGTTAAATCTCCATACACACTCCTCGATGATTGTTTATCAAGTGGGTAATTTTTTTCATGGTTCAGACTAAATTACCATCCAATATTTTTATCAACAGTCTTGAAAATACCCAATTCCTAAATACCTTCACACAGTAAATCACATGAAAATGAAGAGTAATGAAGAAAACCGATTAACAGGGTCTTTATTACCAACAATAAAAATGTACATACCAATAATAAAATTGCGGGCAATGAATTTAAAATATCTGAATGCTTCCTGGGATGCAGTGACCATGAAAATGGAGAGTTGGCACTGCAGATATAGAGCTGATCATGATCTCAGTCTGATTCATGCCTATCAAAATATAATATAATGAAAACCAAGGAAAGTGAGCAGGAAGCTCCCGTCTCTATTTGTCATGTTTACTGCTCTGGGGTTATTGTGTCTTCTTAGAGTGCCTCTGCTCTAAGGAGAAAGTTTAAACAACTAGAAAGAGTTCAGAAAAAAGTCAGAAATGTAACTGAAAGATGAAATATGAGAAATACGACTGAGAGGGACCATCAAACTGCTAAAAGGGATTTGCTTTGTTTGAGGAAAAAAATTGTCTGCAGACTGGAACACTGAGAAAAAGCAGAGAAATATGATTATGATTTTATGGGGTTATTTGTTTGTGTGCTGTGTTTGGGGTTTTTTTGTTTGTTTTATTTTGTCTTTTAATCTAGCAAGGTGATGTGCAGATGACTGGATACTGAGGGAATACAGACTTCATGTAGAAAACTTTCACCAAGAGTGAGAGAAATTATCTAGATACAATCTATCTAGAGTAATAATAATCTTCTCCATCAGTGCAATATACTCAATTAATGATATTTGCTTATGTAATGATATGATCTGTTGGGATAAAGGATTTAATATCTGTAATGTTAGCACCAGATCACTGCATGCTTTTGCTTGTTTCAGAAGGGGTTTCACAGGGGACCAACATATGCTGCACCAGCTTTCAGAGAATCTGTGAAGAATAACAACATTCTGGTGTATGGCCATGTTTCATTCCATAAGTGTATGGTTAAATTGAATTCTGGTGAAATATCTAAGTGCTCTTCCAAAGACCCCTAAAACTACATTGTGTTGTGCCAGGGGAGGTTTAGGTTGGATTTCAGGAAAAGGTTCTTCACCCAGAGGGTGGTTGGGCACTGGACCAGGCTCCCCAGGGCAGTGGTCACAGCACCAAGGCTGGCAGAGTTCAAGGAGTGTTTGGACAGAGCTCTCAGGCACAGGGTGTGACTCTTGGGTATGTCCTGAGCAGGACTAAGAGTCAGACTTGATCATCCTTGTGGGTCCCTTCACACTTGGAATATTCTCTGATTCTGATACATTGCATGAAAAGTATGTTTGCAAAAATGCACATTACAACTGGTGGAGGTCTTGGGGCTATACTGAATGCAAGACTAGGCTTGTAGCTAATGCATTTAATTCTTTCACAAAACCAGTAATAAATTACAAGTACTTGAAAGGGAGCCTTATAATTCTTGCCCTGTGAAAGTTAGGAATGCTTCAAATTGGAAATATGTAAAAATTCAAAGGCTGTTTGCTCTGATCAGCAGAGCATGCGACCACTGGCATGTAAAGGAAAGAAATGGGTAAATACCAGACAGGTAGCAGAGCTTTGGGGAGAAAAACAAACAAACAAACAAACCCCACAAAAGAATAAATGAATAGTCATTAATATTGAAGCTCATAATACTTTTTTCTGTTGTTGGTGTTGCTGTACCCCTTACCTCTGATACCTGGGGCTACACATGTAATTACAGAAATGAGCAATAGATTGGGGAAAAAGGCAAAATCAGAGCATTGACTTGACAAGATACTGACCCACACCTTGCTCTGGGAAGCCCAGACACATTACTGGGAAGGTAGAGAAATCCTGAGAGCAGCCCAGGAAAAAAATCCTGTGCCAGCTAGGGAAGAGGTAAGGTTATACTACCTAAATATATTTATTCACAGCATCTCCCCAGCACCATTTTTCAGGAGAGTTATCCAGGTTTTAAAGTTTGCTTCCCCTGTAAACATCCAGTGTGCAGATGGTACCAATTCAGGTGGCTGCTTTACTTTAGGGGAGATTGGATTTGCTGTGTTTTCTTGTTCCCAGATGGTGCAAACTGTAAGGTTTATTCCCAGTAGGCAAATAGGAGCTGTCACCTGCAGTGCAAACATCAGTGTAAACCCCTGGTGTGCAGCATTCAACACAAAACAGATACTGGCAAGATCCTCCCTGTACAGACAAGCAGGAAGGAAAAGAAAACACACTCTGCTCATACTCATTTACACATTATGTTGCCATAAGCTTTCTCCAAATATTATGTAGATGGAAAAGTAGACCTCATGCTGCTGTAAATCAGTAGCTGTGCTGTGGTGGCAGGAGAAAACAGTTAAGGGATTCAGTTTTCTTCCAAGAAAAAGCATACTTTTCAATTCCATCTGAATCAGGGCCAAAGGAATATTCCTTATCTGGCTGCAATAAACGTTCTTTCAGGCAGGGATATATGACCATCACACTCTGCTCAGGCAAGGTCTGCGCTGCCAGGATGTGGAGAGGGGATTAATCCATAGGATATAGGTGCCTCTTAGACCAAGAGACCCTGAGGGACTTAGGCACCCACCCCCCTTGCATTTTAAAGGGGATTGGGTTCTTGCAGCCTCACAACCTAGGAGTTCCTTCAAGTTTCTCTTCATAAACAGCAGTTCGTATTTTTATTAAGGAAACCGCAGATGAACTTTGTGCCTGGGAATATTACCACACACATCCTGAGCTGGAAATTACTGAGCAGGAATTAGGGTTTCCAAAGTTATGCGTTACTGCAAAAATTGCTGCTACACAACAACATCACAGTCTTCATGTCTACAGTTATTTTTCTTGCACTGGAAAAAAAATGAACACTGTAAGAAAGAATAATCAGAGAAAAGAATTGATTTGGTTGCAGCAAACAAAACCTTAGCATGCAAAGCATGAGAGCACAACTCAACAGAGAGAGCTGTGATTAATGGCAAGGCAGGATTTAGAACTCCTTTTCTTTTTTCCACATTGACTCCCAAAATTAAGAGGTATATAGAAAAGCTCCTTTGTCTCTACTGCATTCTCTCATAAAGTGAAGTCTGCTCATTGTTCACTGTTTCAGGGAATCTGTCTTTTGAACAGAACAGATTGCATCCTAAATAAGTAGTGATGCAATCTACAGGTAGCATTCTATGCAGCATTTCACATGACCCCACACTGCAAAATGTGGACATCACCATCCTCTCCACCCCTTTTCATACACAACCATTTCTCTCAAGTGAGAGAAAGGCATCCCTTTACCCTGTGTGTTATTTCTCAGCTTGCCTGCAGTCAGCTTCCAGTTCTCCATAGTCTGCTTCAGTGGGTGCTGGATTAACCATGTCCTGGATGCAGAGACAGAGGCTCTCTCAACAGAAAGACAGATTAGGTCATCATAAATAAGCTTTATTACTTCATGGGCAACTTCTCCATAGTAATTATTCTGCTCCAGAAAGTGCTGACTAGACTCAGTACACAAATGAATTACTTGGGCTGAGTCTGAGTTAAAAAGCACTATAAGGCACAGACTGGACATGTGAAGGAACTTCAGCTCTCCCAAAACATACCAAGGACAATGCAGAAGCTTCTCAGCTTTGGAAGGAGTCACTCAGTGGCATTGCCAGCATTAAGATGAGTATAAACAAGCCCAACTTTACTCCAGCAGCTCTTTCCAAACCATGCAGATGTCTGCACTTGATTTTCCACATTTCAGCTATGTCTTCCTCTGCATTTATGCCTGATATGTTCTTTGAAATTATATTATCCTGACTTTCTATTATCTAGACATTATAACCTCCCATTGGTAATAGATATTTAATTGTATCTGAAAGATTTTGTGGTTTATTTTAACATACGGACAGCTGATTCTCCCAATGTCTGTTCAGAGCTATCGTTTCTTTGCAGGGACTCAAGTCCACATGTTTAATGGGATCCTAGTTGGAAGACATAAAACATTTTGGTACTGATGTTTTCCAGCTTCTCCTGTGAAAAATCACTCACTTCGCACAGCTTAATTTTGTATGAAGGAGAAGAAAGAGAGAAAAATGCAGAAAAAATACAGAGAAGAACATGCCCAGGACTCTGCAGCACACAGGTAAAACAAGCCCAAAACTCTGACTCCAGGCTCTGCTCCAATGCTTATTTAATCATTTTATGTAAAATATGAATGCCGGCACAGGAAGGATTTAGAGGGCTTCCAGCCCAGAAAATTCTGGCACTTTTCTGGAATGTGGTAAATATGGGGCAGTGAAGGTGTTTGAAGTCAAGCAGGGTGTGTGCTTCAATGCAAGGCTTCTGAGGAAAAGCAGAGCTCCTCTTCCTTACCCTGGTCAGTCATGCAGGGAGGAGAGAGGACAAAGAGGCTGAGTGTGCTCTGAGAAGAAACCTCACTGCAGCCAGAGAACGAGGTAAGTGTGTTCCACTGCCCCTCTTGAGAACCACGACAGGACCTCGATAAGAGGCAAAAACTTCCATGTGCTCAGCAAAAGTCTTTAGGGAGTCTAAAGACTTCAGCTGTGGATACTGAAGTACCAAAATGTAACACACAGTGTTTAGGATCATTTAAGGAAACAGCCTTCCATACACTCACTGTGGACAGGAAACAAACCAGGGTCAAATCTGCTTCCCTCTGTTTGAGGCATATTTAGGTAATTTTGCTGCCACATAACTAACTTCTATTTATTCCCCTAAATGGATCTGCTGAAAATCTTTATGCTGATTTATTTGCAGACCAAGGAAGGCCTCTCTAAAAACTTTGTCATAGGAGGGCAGGAAGGTATAAACAGATCAACTCAGGAAAATCTTTTTTTTTTTTTGCCAAAGCTGGACTTCCTAAATCATGTTTTGGGCTTAAGAAAAATGTCTCTATGTTCTTATTCTGAGTGCCTCTGATCTTCATAGATGAAACACATAGGATGAATTAGTTAGTGTGTTCTGCACCTGGAGCAAGTCTCCAGTCAGTTGCCAAGCACAGGTACCCAATAACAATGGAGTATCCCATGGTACTGGAGATATTTATTTCCACAGGATAAATGGGTAGAGAACAGAACTTTTTACAGCTATGCAGCCTTCTGGAGCAGCACGTGCAGGTTAATGAATTGTCCTGCAGTGCCACTTTCCTTTTAAATGTAACTCAATCACACTGAATGTATGAAGGCAAAGTCAGCCACATGTGGAAGATCCAATTCAAACAAACTTTAAATAAGCAACATAAAACAACCAAGGACTTATATTTTATTTCAATTATTGTCATGTAAACTATTTTTAAGTGTAGAACATTAAGTCATAAAAATATTTGTTTGAATGTATTTACAAAAATCTCCAATTTTTATCCAAGATGATCAGTAAAGTAGAAAGAGTACTAAGAGTACTTGTCTTAGATATGTCCTTAGACTTGCTCTGTTAAATTGAAAACACAGATACTGATGATAAGAATGCTGATAAATAAAAATAAACAGCAAGCAAGTCCTGCCATCTTGGGAGTGCACATTATTTGGACAAAATCTACTATTTCATTGTCCAACACAGAAACATCAAATACTTCAATTTTTCAACACCAAGTACAACTTTGTGTTTTACCAATGCTGATTTGAATCCTGACCTTGAAAATAAATTTGTGTTTTTCATGGGCTTCCTTTACACCATTAAGGGTAACTCATCTTTAGCCAAAAATGAAGCTGTAACCCAGCCAAAGGCCAGGTGGGAAGCAATTTGCCTTTATACCCAAACATTTCAAGAGGCCAACACATAGCTCTGAGAATGGAAAGATGCCAGATGGAGGATAAAGCTTTTAAGCCTGTTGTTGAACTGAACCTATCTTGGCACCATTTCTTCTGCCACACTGGTTTGTAGCCTAAGTTAATCATCTTGCCATTTCACTTATTTAGCCAAATTCCAGCATGCAAACATAAAAAATAAAACCTTATGTATTACTAAATATAGCAGAAGTCCCATCAACAGTTTTAATTATCTACAGGAACATATAATTTCAATCTAAGCTCTTTAGACAACATCAGGTACATCTCAGCAAGCTGGATTTTAAAGTTTAAGTTCACTTTCCATTTCACGGAGAACAATTCAGTTATTTTTCCTTAAAAACAGTTTCATGAATGTTTTCACTGCTTTGAATAATTACAGGACTCTCATGAAGAGTTAATAAACTGAATCTAAGGCTACAGCTGTACAGTGTAGAGAAAACATAGCAAAATTAGTCATTCTGCACTGAATTCTGTCTATTCCTGAATGTATGCACATATGTACACGTGTTAATGCACATATACAGGCATGAACAGTAAAAACTGCTGAAAGGGAAAGCTAGTCTGAAACTGTAAAAGTTGTCCTCAAGCTGTTCTACCTAAGACCAAACAGTCATTCCTATATACTCTTTTTTTTAATGTGGAATAAACTGTATGAAGTGAATGGTGACATACAGTTATTGATACCCCCATATAAAAGAGAATGTACACAGTAAAGTATTTCTAGCAACTAACTATTTCCACATCTAGGAAAATCCTGATCCAACAGTAAAAAGTCATCTGAAAGAATGTGGTGGATGGACAATGACTTGAACTATTTAAAACTGCACTGAAAACTTCAGAAGGATTTACTTTTAAGTAATAATGTAAAACAAACAGTTTCTTTTTACTTATTTTCAGTCAGTTGTCTTAGGACTGTGGTCCTGTTGAGATCTTTCTCCAGACCTGAGCCTTGAAAGAGCTCACCAAAGATCTGTACTAAGCCTCCAGGCATTTCTCTCTTTTATGTACTGAAGAAACCCAGAGCTGCTCACACTGCACCGGCTGCTAAGCACCAAAATCTGGCTGCACTGAATTTAGCCTTAGGAAACTTAAGAAGTCATTTTCACCTCAGCTATAAATCCAGTCTTTGGATTGACTCAATTAAGGATTTGATGTTCAGCACGTCGAAATGAAGGACTGAGCAGTGTGGCTTGCCAGTAATAACCCAATATATTGCAAGATAATAAAGTATCTTGTGAATACCAGAAAGCTCAATTATATTAAAAGCCTTCAGCTTAAGCAAGGCTATTTCCTTGATTTCTGTCCCTATTTAATTTTCAGGCTGTGACAGTAACTACTTCATCATGGGCTGGTTGATTTCCTAAGAGCATTAAAGTACACAGTAAGTCAGAAACAGCCATTTTGAAGATGCAAACAGGGAGGCAGAGTCACCCTGTGCCAAGTTGTCCTGGAAATGTACATAAAATACAGTTTAATCATCATCATGATATAAGTATAAGGATTTATGAATTTATCTAGGTTTTATTAACTTAACCATTGTTCTTCTAACTCTGAAATCTAATAACTACTCTAAAAAGGTACACAGGAATTTTAATAATTTTCCCGTTAATAAACAAGATAATTTCAACTTGTTAAAGTGCATTATTGCATTCCTTTTAGCTAATTCATTTTAGTGTAGTTGTATGTGGTTACAACAGGAAAAAAAAAAAGGAAAAAAAAAGGTGCCCTCAAAAGATAGAAAAGAAAGTTTCTAAGTTTGACATTTCTTTCAAGCTTTAGTCCCATACAAACTTGGACTCACCTATTAGGAACTCGCTAAATTTCGAAAGATTTTTGTGTGACCAATCACCCAGTGAGATTTCAAAATCAAATGTACAAACGTATAAAAATAATGTAATTTTTTATTATTCTGTTGAATGCCTTCAAAATCCACGCCTGAATTCTCCAGGAATCAATGCCTAAAGTAAAAGGATCTTTCTATGTATTTCTCATACATTTCCCTTGCTTCTCATTCCCCTGAAACAGTGGGGAGTTACAGTGAATTAAAGCATCCCTGTCCCTTCTGTGTACTCAGTGACAAAGTCTTGTATTCTCCTTTCCTCACAGCTGAGCCTGACCCTTCATTTTGCTTCTGATCATTTCACTCCCAGGTCACAGAGTTTTGATTCCCCCTAAAACACAAAAGATGATGGGTGTAGTGGGGTACCACACAGGTGGATTTATAGATGAAAATTATTTTGAGTACCCAAGTGCAAGAACTCAATCCAGTGCAATGTTTGAAGAGGCTTCTACCTTATATTTACATTTGTATTTTCTAATTCTTATACAATCAGCTACAGCAGTGAGCTGGATGGACAATACAAAGCTGTTAGGCATCAGCACAAACTCAGTTAAAACTTAGAAGTTTGTTATAATAATGGGCTACGGTGCTGCACAACTAAAATAACCACAAAATCTTGGAGCAGACCATGAAGCACATTTCCCATCAGAAAAGAGCCTTTAGCTTGACAAATCACCTCAAAAGCCATACAAAGCAATTCCATTCAGAATTAAATGCAGTGTTATTATAAAAATCCAGCTTTCCTATCCACAGATAGAAGTCCTGTCACTCCCAGATAGCAAGAGGGTAAGAACCAGCCTCGCACAGCCTCGAGGGTTTGGAGAGACAGAAGCAGGTTGCTGCTGCCTTGACTGGCTCTGAAACCTAAACATGGTTGTTGTGCACATTCAGTACATGGCAAGCAAAGAGAAGGGCTGAAGCAGTTAATTATGGAAAGCATCTCATGCCTTCCCTCAATTCCTAAAACACAACAACAAGTTCTCCCCAAATTTGATAAAAAGTCAGCAAAGGTTAAATTTACTACAGCACAAGGAACCTTAACACTAGGACCCTAGAAAGATGGATCTTTATAATGCCAGTAAAAACACTGACCTTTCAGAAGTCTGCTTTACACATACCACAGTGAGAGCAACATGACTAAAACAACTGTCTCAGACCTTTGCAAATGTATACTTTTACATGTATGAAACTCAGGTTGCAGTGATTTGCTCTGCTTCTTCAAGACAGTTTGCAGCATGCTGTGCTATGATCAGCACATCTGTTAATATTAGTAACTAGTTATTAGCAAAATGTGGCACTATGACAGGAATTTTGGCTGTCTTGGAATGGTCTTTATCCAAGTCCAAGCAGTCCAATACTCTGCTGGCAAAATGAGAGGGAAAGAAAACAACAATAAAAAAAGGAAAAAAAAAAATTAGCACTTCAAGATGTACTATAATGGGCAGAAGATCTCAGAAAAGAAATAAACCCACCATTTTTATACATTTTAACAGGGAAAAACGCTTCAGTTTTGTAGCTGGCAGTTTTATTTTCCATTTGGTTTTGAATACATGTAAATAAGGCCATGGCTCGGAACAAAGAGATTGGGTAGAGCTGAGAAAACAGGGCAATGTGTCAGCTCCTCTTTGATGTCGAGTGGTTCACTCAACAGGCAGTTCAGTTTGTCCAGAATCCAACTTTAACAGCAGCTTGATCAAATTCACATGCAGTGAACCTGTCCCCTGGGTGTATTACTGACTGCTGAGGGATTGATTAGGAAAGCAAACTTCTTACCTGTTTTGTCACCAACATTCTCTTGTGCATCTGCTCCACTGTTTCCTAACACCAGTGTGTGTAACTGCCCCTAGAACACCAGAAAGAAGTGCAGCTAAACCAGTGCTCTTTACATTTTTTTCTAGGCTTCTGCTTTCAAAAACAGATTGGAAATTTGCCAATCAGATGCAAAGCAAGCTTAGAGAAACCAAATAATACCTACGGCTGCAGTAGAACGATCTAAATATTTTCCATGGTTCACAATCTACAGCTGTTGGCAAATAGTGAATAACACATATAAATACCCTTTATAAGAGATATATCTTTATTTAAAACTTCATTCTTATATAAATAAAGTATTTCAGGAAAGTAATGTCAAATTGTTAACAGTGATATGAAGCAGTCTCCATGTGTCATTTATTCCTATTTCCATGCAAAAATGTTGAAAGAGCTAAAACATTCTTGGCTTCTAAAGAAGAAACCATATTGGATCTTTCAGCTATTTCCTTTGGGAGGACATTAAAGTCAACCCTGAGACATCAACAGGACGTCTAAGGAAAAGGAATGGTAAGAGAGAAATCACAAAAAGAAATGATGATAGTTGTGGGGGTCTTGAAAGTTAGATAAACATTTCATGATTTAGCTGGCTTAAAGACATTAGCCTTGCTGTTGCCTGTAACAGTATTACACTGCAGTCATCCTTTGTACAAATGATATCAGGCTATCTATTTTACTCTCTCCCAATTAAAAAGTTCATGCTTCTTTTCCACCAAGACTTGCTGATGATAACAAAAAGGAAATATTGAAAACAGCTTTTGAAGGTAACTTCAAAGTTTTCTTTTTGGCTGATAACATAAGATTTTTCTCTCACCAGTTCACCCAACTCCACCCTTCTTGTCAGCTCTTAAACATATTTTTCAACTATTCCTCTATTCATTGTTCATTACATTTTCTCCATTTCCTCTGCTAGGACTCCTCTTGCCTATTAACCAGACACTCTTCTTCCATTTTATAACTTTTTCAAAACTATCTGCTTTTCCATCAGTTAGTCCTAACCACGGTCATGGTTCTTTTAACCATCAGATGGTTCATGTTAGAAAACAGAAACACCCTATTTCCATGAACTGCAGATTACCCAAGGAAAATGCAACCCTAAATAAAGCAAAAATTATGTATTTTTCATTACATCTTTCAACTGCGAAAGAATGTCAAGCTTTTTTTATGCTTGGCTCAGCAATAGGAAAGACACTACATAACTAACTATTATTCTTGTACTGGGCAGGTACATTTAAAAAGTTTGGGGGTTTTAAATGTTTTTTTTAAATAATCTTTAATTGCTGTGTCAAATTGACTCTATTGTTCAACAGAACAAGCATTAAGTGGTTTGCTTTGCTCATGGAAAAGGAAAGGTTGTGCAGAAGTGGGTGGAGTTGAGTCAGAAACTGGGATGAGAGGGAAAGCAGCTTTCCAGCAGAGGGAGAGGCAGGTCATAGCAGACTTGGGAGGGCCAAACATGAGCAACAGCTGGCACATAAAGCCTCCAGAACCCAGTGGTAACTTTTTGGGACATTTGCATAATCGATGAAGGCAGAGAAGGAAGGCATAAGTTGTTTCCAGAAGTCTAACTAAGCATCTTAGCTAAGTCCTGAGCCAGAGGATGAGATTATGTCAGAATACCTCTAGGGAAGATGAAGCAGGTTAGAAAGATCACTCTTGTTTTGGATGTTCTCTGAAGGAAAAGGCCTCTATTTTCCAGAATATTTTGAAGGGCAAATACTCTAACACCTGGGACAAGAAACACAATGATCCAGGAGCATCAGTCTGACTGGCCCCAAACTGCACCTCAGATATTTTTTGATTTTTTGTGGCCTAGTGGAAATCTAATAACTTTCAGACATCCAAACCAACCATCTGCACAGGATGATCATCAGCCATGTATTCCGTGCCAGCTGGCCAAGCATAACCTACACACCTCAGTCTATCTGTACTTTTCCTTTCTCTTGAGCAACATTTGTCATGTAGTATGAGGAAACCAGCTTGGTTTTTAAGGCCAGATCCAACCTCATCAAAGTAAACACAAGACATTGCAATGACCTCAGCGGAATTTGGATATGGCCCTTCACCTTCTTCTGTCTTTGAAATATAGATGAAGATTTTGAAAAGTCCTCTGTGGCTCTGCATATCTTTTCAGCATCTAAGCCGAGTACCTCTGTTTACACACAGCTGGGTGGCTCACTGCTTCCCTTTCCATCTTCTTTTTTTGTTGCTGATTTACTAAGATATTAAATCCTTTAAACAGAGGCTTAGCATACTTAATTTGTTTCCCTTTACTGACCTGAGCTTTTGAAAACCAGATGTTAGTCCTGAGCCACACCTCTGTGGAATTTACACCTCATATCAACAGAACAGCCCTGCTCCTGTTGCTGGAGAAAACAGCTGAGTGACCAGGTCTGTACCTGCCACAGACAGACTCCACTTTTAGAAAAAATAATAAATAAAAGAAACAGTTATCTTTAATGATTTTTTTGAAATTGTACTGGAAAACTCCTGGAGTATCGAGGCCAGCATCCATGGCAACATAATATTTGCAGACTCAAATCATAAAGAAGATGTAAATGACTGTGTAACTTCAAAACAAGTGTCTAATTCCTTCAAGCAGGGAAGTCACAAGGCACATTCTTAAACAGGTATAAAACCAATTAAGGTATGTGACTATGCTTATCACTAAGCTGACATATCTGATATGAATCTGGAGGATATAATATTGGCTGCCCTTTTCTCCCACTTCCCTCCCTAATCCACTTGAGATAAAATACTTTAAAATATATCTATTTCTGTTTTAAACACACATAAGCGAAGCAGGAGTAATTTTGAAGCATGTTCATTCTGACAGCTGTTTCAAGCTGACCCCATTTCAAGTTTACATCCTTTCTCCCTCTGCCCAGCTACACCTCTCTGATCCCTGTGGGTACACACTTCAGATCCCCATTGGAATTCTGGCCTGATAAAATATCTGACCATTGTCCTGCTACCAAAGATGTCTGAACAAGTGGCACACCTAATAGAACATGTCTTCAGACTGCTTGGGGGAGGTGGAACCGCATGCAGCCCTTCACCATGTTTCTATTTCTCAGCCATCTGTCACCTGCCTTTCCTCAGCTGATCACTCCCTGCTTTGGTGAGCAGCTCTTTAGGCACCCTCAGCTTTGTTTAAGGGAAGGATGCAGCAACAGTCCTCTTTCTACAGCAAGAGTCAATATGAGATTCGTTCCACCAAATATTCTCTCCAGCATTTCTGCTGAGGAATGATCTGTTTCTTTCTCCAGAAACAGGGCTGCCTTCTCTGCAGTTTAGTTTTCCTCTTTGTTCTTATTTCACTAATCTAGTTTGGGGGAATGCATAGAAACATAATTTTCTGAACTATTATTAGATAGTACAGGCTTCACAATTTCTCTCCACACCATAATGTCTTTTGGTTTCATTTGGAATCACCAATACACTGAAGGACAGATATGTCCCAAACTAAAGTCACCAACCAGTGCTCCGTGATACAGACACTTAAAAGATTACTGGGGTGCAGTGCCCAGTCATGAATGCAACCTTAGCCCTCAGTAAATGCTCATGGTTTGTCTGTACATCAAAACACATATTCTTCAATTTTGCATTAAAAAATATTTTTTTAATCTCCTATTTTTTTAATCTCCTAAACTTTTTAGGAAAAGAGTCTTGTCTGTTTATATCAATTAAATATGTTAATATCAATTATTATGTTTATACAATAATAAGCATAATAGATTTCTGATTTGTCATATATGAACACTTATGGT